>CM060608.1:13050467-13447967 GCA_030578255.1 Tiaroga cobitis
TCGCTCGTTCATGCAACTGTTCCAGTGTATTTAGCAGTAAACAAGCCGGTACCACGGCCCGCTTGCTTGCTCACAAATCCCGTTTCCACGGCGACCCAGAAAAATCATACAAGCATTGTATTTTCTGGTATTCCGGCCACAGCCGATGGTGTTATGAGTGTAATAAAATGCCCACAGCCCAGTGTTCATTTCTACACACAAACACAGCCCGCCACGGTACGGGGCTCGCACAAATGAAATCGATGCATGTCAATTGTGCATTAAATGTAGTGAATGTGCCCACAATCCAGTGCCCACAAACACTACACACTGCATGTACCACGGTTTCTGTAAAACGAAACCAACACAAGTCTTCCTAGCCTCCTAGGAAAACGACGGTGTTTCAGTCTCGCCGTGGCCAGACTTCCACCGAAACTTTTTGCTCGTTCAGTTCCAGAAAATGCGACTGTTCCAGTGTGTTTTGCAGTAAGCAAGCCGGTACCACTGCCCGCTTGCCTGCACACAAATGCCGTTTCCACGGTGACCCAGATAAATCACATAAGCAGTGTATTTTCTGGTATTCCGGCCACAGCCGATGGTGTTATGAGTGTAATAAAAATGCCCACAACCCAGTGCTCATTTCTACACACAAACACAGCCCGCAAAAATGCAGGGCTCGCACAAACAAAATCGCCTCATGTCGATTGTGCACTAAATGTAGTGAACGTGCCCACGTCTCAGTGCCCACACACACTACACCCCACGTGTCCCACGGTTTCTGTAAAAACGAAACCAACACACATTCAGTCAGCTCAGGCCGGCGGTGTTTCCAGTGCAGGAAATGTGCCCGCTGTCCCGCGCCCACATTCACTCACAGACATGTTAAGCCCCACGGGGCTCGCCCCGCTCTCTCTCCCTCAGCAAACTGCTATAAGGGATTTGAGTGCGGCCAGGCTGCCCGCCGCGATCGGAGCGCCCCCCGCCTCACACACTGTAAACACAGTGTCTGCGTTACAGCACGCCGGAGCTCCCTTGCCGTCACTATGTCACGACCAGAGCCCAGATCTCAGTCTACCTCTAGCTATTCACGCGAAAGCGTGGGTACAGCTTCCTGGGGTATCAGAATGGGTGCTGAACACTGTAAAAAGAGGCGATTCGCTACAGTTCGCTCGACGCCTCCGCCATTACACGCCGTGCGTCGAATCCACGGTGAAAACAGAAGTAGCACATCTACTTCGAGCCGAAATAGCGACACTATTGAGCAAAGGGGCGATAGAGCCCGTATCTCAAGCTCAGAGTGAAGAGGGTCTGTACAACAGATATTTCCTGGCACCAAAGAAAGACGGGGGTCTCAGACACATTTTAGATCTAAGACAACTGAACAGAGCGCTTATGAAACGCCGGTTCAGAATGCTTACAACCAGCAAAATCCTCACGCAGATTTGCCAAGGGGACTGGTTTATGTCGATAGATCTGAAGGACGCTTATTTCCAGATACAAATAGCGTCACGTCACAGGCGATTTTTGAGATTCGCCTTCGAGGGCCAGGCATATCAATACACAGTACTACCGTTCGGCCTGTCCCTGGCACCCCGTATATTTACGATGTGCATGGACGCGGCTCTCGCGCGCCTGAAACTTCAGGGCATGCGAGTTTTGAACTATTTGGACGATTGGCTGATTCTAGCTCGATCTCATTCAGAGCTCATAGAACACAGGACCATATTACTCGAACACCTCAAGATTCTTGGTCTCACAGTCAATTTGGCGAAGAGCTTGCTGTCCCCCTGCCAGGAAATATCCTTTCTGGGCACAGAGCTGAACTCGCTGTCAATGGCAGCGCGATTATCGCCAGAGCGCATACTGAACATTCAGCGCTTCACAAAATCCTTTCGCTGCCGCACTATAGTCCCGCCCAAGAGTTTTCAGAAAATTCTGGGCCTCATGGCCTTATCACCATCAGTACTCCAGCTGGGTCTGCTTCGCATGTGCCCACTGCAGTGGTGGCTGAAAGCACGAGTGCCGTCTCGAGCTTGGGCCTCCAGTCTGTTTCGCCTCAGGGTCAATCAGAAATGCGTCGCAGCTCTGAAACCTTGGAAGGCGACCGTCTGGTACCAGTCAGGTGTAAACCTGGGGACTTCCTCGAGTGTGCAGGTGGTGTCCACGGATGCCTCCACCTCGGGAGATGCTCGTTCTTCGGCCTATGGTCAGAACGAGATAAGCTCCTACACATCAACTGTCTAGAAATGATGGCAGTCGATCATGCGCTGAGGCGCTTCTGGCCCCAAATAAGAGGTCACCACGTCTTGGTCCGCTCGGACAACATGTCATTGGCAGCCTACATAAATCACCAGGGCGGTGTCAGATCCCGAAACCTTTACATGCTGACGGAACACCTCCTGGTCTGGGCTCAGCACAATCTGCGCTCTCTGAGAGCAGCACATGTGCCTGGTCACCTGAATTTGGGACCAGACAGACTGTCCAAGAAAAATGTTCCAGCAGGAGAATGGTCTCTGCACCCGCAGACGATCCTCTTGCTGTGGGAGACATCCGGCAGAGCGCAGGTAGACCTATTTGCGTCCCAAGAGAACGCTCACTGCCCAAAGTTTTTCTCCAAGAGCAGGGATGTTCTGGCCCCGCTGCCCCCTCTATGCTTTTCCCTCCGTCTCGCTCCTGCCTCAGGTATTGGTACGAATAAGGGAAAATGGATGCTCAGTGCTTCTTGTGGCCCCGCTCTGGACAAACCAAGTGTGGTTTCCAGTCCTGATGCAGCTGGAGAGCACTGCCCCATGGCCAATACCGATGAGGAAAGACCTCCTCTCTCAGGCCGGGGGCTCAATTTGGCATCCTCACCCGGGACGGTGGGCCCTGCACGCATGGGCCATCAACGAGTACCCGCAAACCTCCCAGAGGGAGTGCTAAACACCATCACGCAGGCCAGAGCAGACGCCTCTATGCCTCCAAGTGGTCAGTGTTTGTTAACTGGTGCAAAACCCAAGGTTTTCCACCTACAAGCAGCGGGGTAACGGAAGTACTTTCCTTCCTTCAAGAGATACTGGATAAGGGAAGGTCCCCATCCACGCTCAAAGTCTATGTGGCGGCCATAGCAGCGTTTACGAAACCTGTGTCTGGCCTGTCACTGTGGAAAGATGATCTGGTCATTAGTTTCCTAAGAGGAGCTAAGATGATGAATCCTCCCAGAACCCCATCTATCCCCATGTGGGACCTTTCCATGGTGCTAGAAGCCCTGAAAGGAGCCCCATTTGAGCCGATTTGGACATCGGATATGAAACACTTGTCTTTCAAGACAGTGTTTCTCTTGGCTCTTGCGGCAGTAAAACGCATAGGGGATCTACAAGTGCTATCAATAAGCGCAACGTGTCTGGAATTTGGGCCTAACGATTAAAAAGTCATACTCAAACCAAGACACGGATACGTACCTAAATCCCTCAACACGCCGTTTAGGGACCAGGTTATCTCCCTGTCTCCCCTACCGGTTCATAATGAGGAGGAGAGCACAGGCCTCCTTTGCCCAGTTAGGGCATTAAAGGCCTACGTATCTCGCTCATCTGTTTTCAGACAGACTTAGCAGTTTTTCGTTTCATTCGGCGGCCGCACTAAGGGCCTAGCCGCCTCGAAACAGACCCTATCCAGATGGATAGTTGATACCATAGCAATGGCATACACTACAAAGGGACTGGAGCGCCCCTTGGGTGTTAGAGCACATTCCACCAGAGGCATGGCCTCATCGTGGGCGTGGTCTAGTGGGATCTCCTTACAAGATATCTGTATGGCGGCAGGCTGGGCCTCACTGTCTACATTTATAAGGTTTTATAACCTAGAAGTTCCTGCCTTACAAGCTAAATTGCTGTCGGATTAAAGTCAAGCACCACCTGCCCCGTCGTTCGGCGCAGATTACTGCACTCGCTTGAGCACTGCTCAACAGGCTGTGAGTTTTTTCCCGAGGAAAAATAATGCCCATACTATCACTCAGTACAGGCTGAAGTTCTCTTCACCCTAACTGTGTGTAGCACTATTATAATAAATAGCCCTTCTTATGGCTAAATTATTTAGAATGATGCTTCTAGCCTCTCTTCTCGGACTCTCTGAGTTCATGGTGATTATGCACTATATGAGCCCAGGGCACCTGCCCTTGGGACCTTGGTGTTGGATCCCCGCATGCACAGCGTTTTGCATAGTGTTCCCCTAGCGTAAGATATTACGCAGTACGAGAGAACCTCTCGTAAGAGAACGTACTCGGTTACTAACGTAACCTCAGTTCTCTCTAGAAGAGGGAACGAGTACTGCGTATCTTGCCGTGCCTGCTACGCGCTGACTCGCTTCTGTGATGAAAAACTAGTGAAATCAGCCCATCGAGCTATCTTTATAGGGCTAGACCACGCCCCTTTGGGCACGAGCCTGACACAATGGGCGCGAAGTGCCCCCATTGGACCGTCACCAAAGGGCCGCTCTCGATAGGCTGCTGCAGTTGCCGCAGGACAGCCAATAGGCACGCTGAGCCGCCTGCCTATGTCTGTATGCTGCTGCAACACGTTTTGCAATAATTAAAAATTAAGGATAATTTTTTGGCTTCAATATCTCCAGGAAAAGAGGTTTTCCCCTAGCGTAAGATATTACGCAGTACTCGTTCCCTCTTCTAGAGAGAACTGAGGTTACGTTAGTAAGCGAGTACGTTTTTGACTAGTTTATTCCCTGTTGTTTTTGTGTTTTCACAGCAACACTGTATAATACCTCATAATTATTTTCTTTATTCTTTTCGCACTTATGTTTAACTGGCCTTTTTACATAAAACGTTAAATTTTATGCCCTGCAAGCACTGGTGTCTTCTTCTTGAAATGCATGTCTAGTTTTCATATGTGACTTTAAATGCTGTATAAAAGACACAGGACACAAATTATCCCAAAAAAGAGGCATTTTTAATTATCTTTTCAGAAAAAGTCTGTGAAAAAAATGTGCTGCCATGCCCTGGTGTATTGAGTTGTGGTTGCTAAGGTTCTCTTAGTGATTGTTAGGGTGTTGCTAGGGTGTTCGGGGTGGTTGTTAAGTGGTGACTCACTGGCTCAAGTTAAAAGAGCCTATCCTCAAGTCTTTAAAATCCTGGTCTCTGGATATGGCTCAGATCCCTCCTTCAGTGTAAGTCAGAGGGATTTTTCACCTCTTTTATCATCTTCCATTTGGAAACCATAGCCAGCCTATAATAACACAACTCTACTTAAAATATATATAATTTATATCTGCAACACAAATAGTGCAGGTTTTATTCAAATCCCTAAGTGTGCACACCTGCTCCCACATAAGATTCACAGATTTTTACCCCTTTAGGATATTATATGTATGCAGTGTTTAGATTAGATTAGATTAGATTCAACTTTATTGGCATTACACAAGTACAGGTACAAGGCAACGAAATGCAGTTTGATATAAGATCCAGGGTGGGTTTTGACACTCACCTGTCTATAATTAAATGTTTTTTTTTTTCTTTCTCTCCACTTTTCCTCTCTCTCTTTGGTCTGGTATGATTAAAGTGGAGTAAAGGTATTGATGGACTTCCTCCACTGTGGTTACTGTAATCAGCTTGATCAATTGGAAGAGAGTGAACTAACGGGGATGAACAAGCAAACGTGGCTGTAGTTTATTTCTGGGGCTGTCAGTCCTAAACACACCTCAACACACAAAGGTTGTGATTTTCCAAATGCATTAGTTCTTGTAACACTTTGCCTCTGCGCCACTGGAGCTGTTGTCATGAGCAATTTAGTTCGCCTGTTCAGTCGAATCCGGCTAGTACCCTAAAGCGATTCCATTTAGCTGAACAATTTTTTATGGGTACTCAATTCAGTGCTTGATTAGAAATCCTACAAAATTGATTTAGGTCAATGGTGTTTGTCATCTGGAGTATTTCAACCTTTAATGTCTTTAATTAAATGCTACACATGATAGTATATCTATTATTTTGAGAATCAAGACGCAGTGAGACATCTGTGAAGAAAGTTTAGGATGAGAAAAACTTTTATTTTAAACTAAATTAATCCTTTTATTCAGCAAGGACGCTTTAAATTGATCAGAAGTGAAGAAAAGACATTTATAGACTTTACAATGAGGATTCATTTAACATTAGTTAACTACTTTTAACATGAACTAAGAATTAACTACTTCTACAGAATTTATGTTTACAATTTATTTTAAGGTGTCCGTGTTACAGTGTAATTATGCATTTAAGTACTGTGTAATAATAATTAACTACATACTTACTAGGAGGATTGGGGTTTGGTTTAGGGTTAGTTGCAAGTATTTATGCAACATATATAGTTATTACTACAGTAACTACATGTAACGGGTAACAAGGATAAATTAAAACGTGTAAATGCGGTAAATTAAAGTTTTACTGCATTTATTAATTTTAGTAACTGTTCATCTCAAAATTTACATCTTTAAGATCAAAAGTTATATCTGTTAACATGAACTATGAACTAACATGAAAATTTGAATTTAACTAACTGTCAGGCTTCAGGACCAAATGAAGATGAAGACACATGTGACACTAAAGACTGGAGTAATGGCTGCTGAGAATCACAGGAATAAATTAAATTTTAAAATGTATTAGAATAGAAAACATTTATCTTTAATTGTAATAATATTTCACAGTATTATTGTTTTAACTGTTTTTTCCCCCTCGATCAAATAAAAACAGCCTTGTTGAACCTTAAGAGACTTCTTTTCTTTCCGTTTATTGATGTCAATTGTAGGCTATTTTTGTGTGTTCGCTGCAGTAATGTATCTCCCATCGTTTTTTTTACTCATTACATTGCCTAGTTGTCATCCGAGAATGATGAATTCTTGCTGTGTGGCTGCAGAAATTAGAGTTCATATCAGTTCAACTCTCAACCTTTCCCTACCTTTACTATTTGCCAGGGAACATCCGAATGAATGGAACTCTCACCTTCCGTCTTTCATTATCTTTATTGTGAGTAATTGATTTATTCTCTATAACGAGCAGTAGAAATGCGTAAGCCTTAGTTTCCATTATGAACCCCATGCACCTTTACTTCTTAAGGACCTCTATAATGACCACAGGCCACTAATGAGTCTCTCCTGCAAACCGTTGTTATGGCAGCAGCAAGCCGTCAATCCCGTGGACATTTATTGACTTGTTGCCGCGCTAATGGTGTATTATAATTGTAGTTAGTTTGTACGAGTATGAGTGACTTGCTGTTTTGCATTTCTCTGGTTTTACTGTCAAAGGAGTAAGGTTAGTCTGAACTGAACGCAGTCTTACATATCCTGCATAACAAGCGCTGGGCGCATGTGTAAATGTGTACGTGCCAGAGTGTGAAACAGTGTATTTTTAGTTTCTCCCAGACTGTGCAGAGGAGGTGCAGAGACTGCTGGATCTCAGCCCAGACTTCCAGCTCTAATAATGTGTGTGAGTGCCCGTCTACAGCATCCATAGTGTCTGGATAGAAAGGTTGACGTGCATTTTTTTTTTCCTCGAAGATGGGTGTCATTGTTGTAAAAGTTTTTGACAAAACTGTGCGAGGTGTTGTAGATTGGAGTGAGTTGCATCTGTAATGCATTCGTTAGCTCCACGGCCTACCTTACGGGCCCACATTTGCCCGTCTTATAAAATTACAGAACTTTTTGGGGTTCAAAAGTGGGCCAATGCACAATTATACAAAGTTGAAGGGTTGGATTTCACAGCAGTAATGACTTTATTGAGAGAGTATCTGTTGATCACAGGTATCTGTGTTGGTTGGCAGGTTTTGAGGTTTCTAATGAGATCTGATAGACTGGTTGATTTAAGGCAAAGGCTGTGCTGGCTAGATCACTAGCTCACATTACTAAACATCATCCTTTGCTACGCTCCAAACCAAAAGACCTTTAACGCGCATAAAGCTCACATAATTCCATCCTCTTGTCATATCATTTTTTTTTTTTTGCTCTTTTGAAATAAGAGTTTGATGTATTATGTAGTCAGGCTCTTTAAAATTCACAATCCAAGGCTTCCTTTGTCTAACCAGACCATTTATTGAAACTAAGTTCCAGAAACATCTGATATTTAGAGTGAAATGTGTTTAAATGTTGACACTTATTCAGTATTCAGAAACACAGCCTTCTTTGAAAGACAGGGTGAGCTCCTTGCCAGATGCTAACCAATAATAATGGTGCATTTACATATTAAAGTGTTAGGTACAACTTGTTTATTTATTTAATTTAATTTATTTATTTGTGTATTTACTTATATGTTTTGGTAGAGAGTCAATATTTGACTGGAACGTGGACAGAGCGATAAGGGGAATGGGTTTGGGACATGACCCATGAGCATAACAACCTCTTTTTATGACATGAGCAATTCACATCACTCTGCAACATTGCTCTGACATGGTCTTTACTTCTAAGGGTGAATATGGGCATGGGCAGTTTACGTTTTTGCTTTTAATTCACCATGAAATCAAATTGGACAATTCTTTTTTTTATGGAATATTGGAAGGTTATTATAAATGATTTATCCATGCACATTAAATAATATTAAATATTATATTATTAAAAGATATTAAATGCTTTTGTAAGCAATTTTGTCACACTATCGCAAACTGTATTTGTCGCTACTGCCATGTTACTGAAGAATGTAGCCAAGTTAATACATTTAGTTAAATACTGCTTCAAAAATTAAATATATTCTGCACAGCATTGGGATGTGTTTTTCTCTTAAGTTACACATTGGAAATTTAGGTTAATGGTCGAATGTAATTGAAAATAGTGCCGGAATTCATTCTGTTCTGTCCGAGTTGAAAAATCCCAACATAGATTCTAAAATATTATGTGTCAAAGAGTGAGGACTCATGAATCCCTGTCTTTGTTCTCGAAATGTCATACCATGTTACAGTACCGTTTCCTTCAGGGAAGAGTCTCAGACTCTGTGTGTGTGGGGGTTGCACTGCCAGAGCTCCGGGTGACAGAACAAAGAATGTTCTATTCTATTTTCTTCTGTTCTATTCTTTTCTGCCCTTTTCTAAAACAGAACTCACCATCCTGTTAGACCTTTTGCCCACATGTTTGTTTGGTGTCACCTTTTGGGCAAGAACCAAGGCTGCCAGAACACAATTCTTTAGTTTAGAGATAATATATTGAGTGTTGGTACTGTATAATGCACCCACCTGTTCTATAGTAGTTTCTACATTATATGACCACTAACTCTCTCCATTTGCAGTATATTTGTTCACTCTAATTATTTTGATGATCAAGGTCTGTGTATGACTGTGTGTCAAGGCAAGGCAAGTTTATTTATATAGCACATTTTATACACAATGGTAATTCAAAGTGCTTTACATAGAATAAATTAAAATATTCAAAATAAATAAGAATAATTAAAACAGTTTAGAATAAAAAATTAAATAAATTACAGTAAAAACAGTCGGACGAACAGTGGCACAGTGCTCATTCAGTAAATGCATAGCTAAACAGATATGTTTTGAGTCTGGATTTGAATGTGACTACTGTATGAGCACATCTGATCTGTGAGTGAACTCTTGGTATTTCTAGCTGATGTGATCCTAATGATCTGAGTGATCTGTTAGGTTTATATTCAGTGAGCATATCTGCAATATATTGAGGTCCTAGCCCATTGAATGATTTATATACCAGTAATAATACTTTAAAATCAATCCTAAATGTAACTGGGAGCCAGTGTAAAGACCTGAGGACTGGTGTGATATGTTCATATGTTCTGGTCCAGCTCAGAATCCTAGCAGCAGCGTTCTGTATGAGCTGCAACTGTCTTATGGTCTTTTTAGGAAGGCCAGTGAGGAGTCCATTACAATAATCCACCCTGCTGGTGATGAAAGCATGCACAAGTTTCTCTAAGTCTTGATTGGAAACAAAGCATCTAACACTTGCAATATTTTTCAGATGATAATATGCTGATTTAGTTATTGCTTTGACATGACTACTGAAACTAAGGTCTGACTCTAGAGACACACCAAGATTCCTGACTTGATTTTTAGTTGTTAGACCCTTAGCGTCAAGGTATGCATTCACCTTGAGAACTTCATCTTTGTTTCCAAATGCAATGACTTTAGGTTTGTCTTTGTTTAACTGAAGAAAGTTTTGCCACATCCAACTGTTTACTTCATCAATGCATTGGCACAGGGAGTCAATGGGGCTGTAGTCGTTAGGCGATAGAGCTAAGTAGAGCTGTGTGTCGTCTGCATAGCTGTGGTAAGCAATTTGGTTCTTTCTCATTATTTGGCTCATTGGGAGCATATACAGGTTGAATAGGAGTGGCGCAAGAATTGAGCCTTGAGGGACTCCGCATGTCATGGATGTCCACTCAAACTTATGGTCTCCTATACTCACATAATAACCTCTCCCTTCTAAGTATGACCTGAACCATTTTAGGACTATCCCAGAAAACCCCATCCAGTTTTCCAGCCTGTCAAGAAGTATGTCGTGATCGACAGTGTCAAATGTCGATCACGCCATTTGAAGTAACATATTAAATCCTGTAGAATGTTATTCATTAAACTTTTTTTAAGTGTAATGAAATAAAAAATAACTATACAACATACCCAGTAAGCCAGCTAATGCTGCTTTACAGTAATTCATGTTTTATGTTTAATTTACGATCTCATTATCAGAGTTGCTTTGATCATGATCACATATACTTTGATTCAGTGCTTAACTAATTAAAATGATTTATTTTTTGTTGTTCTTTTTATAGACTTTGGCAACTGCAGCAGAGAAATTCCAAATGGAGCATCAATGGAAAGATGAATTTGAAGTAAGTTCTTCTACAACACATGTGTTCTGAACACTTACAAGGTGCTACAGCACACACAATTACATTCATTTGATTTTCCCCTGGTTTCACAGACAAGGCTAAAGTCTTGTCCCAAACTAAAATGCATGTTTGAGCTGTTTTAAGTTGTCAGTGTCATTGTTTTGTCTCAAGATGCACACCAGTATAGCTTTTTTTTAAGGCACGTTTATAACGTTCCAAACCTTTTTAGCCTTAAGTTACCTCACAACCCCATCAATAAGGCTCAAGTACCACTTAATCAACACCCAACCAAATAATCAATGTTGTGGGTAAAAAAGACTGGACAAAAATACAAATATATAAAATCTTTATATTTTAAATCCAACATTTGATGGAAAAACAAACACTTTTATTTTCAAATAAAAAATACACTATAACCAGTAGAAGGCGACAGAGGAGCACTTATTGGCTCATATTAGCCATTTCCACTCCCTAATAGTTTTTTTTTTTTTTTTTACATGTTTTGCTTTTGAATTTATATATTTTTTCTACTAATCCATGAAGTAGTAAAAGTCCCAAAGTCTCACGAAAAACAATAACTTTTCATCAAATTGTGATTGAATTACATAGAAAAAAAGCAACGAGCGCTCTTTAATCAGTGAAGCTGTCAGTCAGTTCAGCGCAAGTTCACTGACACTCTTTTAGCGTTTTAAGGGATATTGGATGGTAACTTAAACACCTCAGATTGGCTATTACTTTCAACAGACATGCCTGTGATAGATTACAATATTTAACGTTGCAATCACATTGTAAATAGACGCATTTGCAGTGATTAATGCGCCAAGCTGGGGCAATTGATGAAATTCCTGGCCTGCCTATATGCGGAAAATAAACCAAGCAAAATCTAAATCTTTCTGAATCCAAATAAACTCAGGGATGGTTATCGGAAGGTTCCTGCTTTAAGCAAATAATAATCCACCTTGAGCTACCGACTTAACCCAAGTAGTATTTGCTGTACTATGTTAGTGCTACTATACAAATAAATTGAAACTGAACTGAATACATAATTGAATCTGCCATGCATCCCACATTTCTAGGGTATAGTTTGCACTTTGCATAATACATTCTTGCATTAAAAATAGCTAGATAAAATAGAATGCAGTGATCTCAAGACTTTGGCTATTTTTTAATTTACATGAGAGATGCAATGAGAGATGTGAAAGATGCAATGCAAAAGGCCAAAGACGTCTGCCTGAATGTGTCTAGGTGTAGCCTGGTGCTTTAAAGAGCATCAATTTAAATAATTTTCTGAGAGGGTTTTACTGTAAAACAGCCAACTGTCAGCATACTAATTCAAACAAACTATCAAAATAAACTAGCCAGCCCACCTAATCAACTTGCTGGCTGTTGGATGACTAGTCAACCATCATGACCCATATGTACTCACAAGTGACTTTTCACTACGCAACCATGTGACTAGATAACATGCATAACATCATATAGTACATGGTTCAGTTAAAAAAAAGAGTATCAGTTTGCATCCTGCTCATTGCCTTATCTTAGGCAGCGGAAGACATCTTAGATGACTGACTTGTTCACAAGAATAAAATCTAACAAGTAATGCAGATTTTTAATTAGATCATTCCAAATGAATGCCAGTAGGAGACATTTTTGAAATTGATAATACCTCCACTCGATTTCACTGCTTAAATGCTTTGGTGTGCTAGACCTCTTCGTTTAATTAAATGAAATCAAGATTCATTACATTAAATGGAAACAAGTGAATAGATATATTAACAAATAAATAAATAAAAAATCTGATTGTACAATGGCCAGATTGTATTTCCTCTGTGTGTATTTGAGTTTGTATTTAAGTGAGAGAATGTGTTGCAGCTTAATGGATCTAAGTTCACTACCCACACTCCCTGCAGATGTCTAAAGATTTGATTTCACTGAATACACATTTTGCATTTCTCTCGTGGATTTATTTTTACTGTGTAGACACACATATCCTCGCGCATAACCACCATATGCCGTGAAGGCCTTTAGCCTTAACAGCAGAGCGGTTTAACATCAGCAGGTTATCCTGACCACTTGCTGTAAAACCTGCCATGACCAATTTTTCTTTAGGTCTCCCTAATGCATTTCACACTTGCTACGAAGCAAATGTCTGACAGTTCAGATCTGTCAGTGGAACACATGTAGAATGCATGCTTGGCTTAGTACAGTGATTCTGTCACTGTATGATTTGCTTGATGGGTAGATTTTCTGACGACACTTCAGAGTAATACTGTACGGGTATAAAGATTTGGGCTGGTGTACACTCTTAAAAATAAAGGTTCTTTATTGACATCTATGGTTTCATGAAGAACCTTTAAAGCTACACTGTGTAACTTTTTTAGTTTATTCTTAGCTAAAAACACTTAGTTCTTTCAAAAATATATGTGCTCATTAATGTATATTTACTTCGTTCAAGTAATAAAGTATTCTCGTGAGTGTATAATATGCCATTGAAAATACATACGGGTAAGGGGTTCTAATGTCGGTCGCCATGTTGCCCCTCCATCTTGAAAGTACATTAGCCAAAGAGGGACATACCCGTTAATTCAAGCTTCGCCTTTCGCGTTTTAACACTCGATGGCACCGTGTCGAATGTGAAGAGGGGGATTGCTTGAGACTGATATATAAAAACCTGAAAGCCTTTTTGAAAGTCTGTTGCTGATGGAGGATCACTCTTATTCTCTAGGATACGTATCAGAGTCGCCAAGGAAGCGAAAAAGAGTTCAAAGTTAAAAATAAAAGTTACTTTACTAAGATTAGCTTGCATTTGTCTGGGAACCTGACAACTGATGTTAGCAATGAAATGAAAAAAAAAAAAACGAAAACATAAAACTATTATTCATTTTACATAGATGTCATAACCTATCTTACCTGACAAATTAAATTACTGCATATTATAATAGTTTTCTAAAATAACCTCATCACTTGAAGCAACATTCATGGACGAGGTCGAACTGGAAGCCATGTTAATCTTGGACTACATTGGCCACCGTAGGAGTTCAAACGAAATCGGAATTGAGAGGAACAGAAACTAATATTCACTGGATGGTCATATACCATTTCACCGCTAGATGGGGGTAAAAATCACACAGTGTAGCTTTAAAATACATGGAACCTTTCCAAAAGGTTCTTTAAGGTTAGATTATTAAAATGTTTCATCAATAGCACAAAATGGTTATTCTATGGCAATGTTGTGAAAACCAGACCCAAAAATCTCAGGTTTGAACCCCATATTAGCCATAATACTGTTTATGTTCATTATCTGAATTTTTTCTTTAAATTTTCTCATTTTTTCCTCTTTCTCTGCAGGACAATGATATAGTTTACTTTAATGCCAAGGATAATGTGAGTATATAATTCAACTCTTCACAGACAGACTTCAGCTCACAGACACACTCAGCGTTTTTTTTCAAACACAGATACTATATCAAACATAAATGCCGCGAGCTCTTCTGTCCAGTTATGACCATGCGTTAGTGAGCTTATGAATGAGTTATTTAAGACAGTCAAGAGATGATCAGAATGTAGCTTCTCCTCGGTTGACGCACGCTCGGCTGGTGGATCCACACTTTTAGTGCGCCATATATCTCAACTGCCAATTAGTGTGTGTAAAACACACAGAGGGAGCTTGCGCATTAGATTGTGTAAAAGGCGGAAAGAACAGGAAGAAGGAACATGTAGAGAAAATTAGGTTTTTTTCATCAGTGTGCAAAGCACTAGTTTGGAATAGATAGAGCACCTGCCATACAAAGCATTATATGATGATAATAATTATATTAATAGATTAATTGACAAGAAATTTATTTTTGATATTGATATTTGATGTAAACTGTACCAAACGTTATTTATTTGTTTGAATATATTTTGTTGGGTTTTGATTAGTGACAAACTGATCAGGTATTGTTATCATTTACTCATCCACGTTGTTCAAAACCCATACAACCTCTTCTTCTGTGGAACACAAAAGGTGACTCCAATTTGTGAATTTGTAAGCATCCACTGATGCTCAAGAAGGCAACACGATGCTTAAAGAGCTGGGGGTGAAAACTTTTGAACAGGATGATGATGTGCAAGGTCTTATTTTGGTTAAAGATTATATTTATTCATTTAGTACTACTGCCCTCCAGGATCTACAAACTTACATGTTTCTCAGAAGACAAAAAGAGTCACATTTACCCTAATCATCCAATAAAAAGCTAAATTACACCCCCTTCTTGTGCATCAGTGAATGTTTTCACCTTTTGTAATAGTTGTATGACTGAGTCCCTCAATTGTCCTCAGTGTGAACATATGGATCTCAAAGTCATACATTAACAGCTGGAAAGGGTTCAAATATGCAGAAGATACTGGAAAACCAAAGAATGTGCAGGACCTGGCGGATATTTCTGAAGAAGAGTGGGCAGTTTAACTGCTCATGACAAACAAGGGACTTATTCAGGACAGTACTAAATAAAAAATAGCATGCATTTTTTATGATCCGACTTATTTTGTCCAAATTATTAATATTGCCACAGATTCTGCAAGCTGTTTGTAAACTTTTGAGCACAACTGTGTGTGTGTTTATTATATATATAATATATATATATATAATTGTAAAATAAAAAATATAGGCCTATTGCATTAAAAATAATATCAATCTGCTGTACCTATTATACCAGAGTTGTTTCTGTTGTTGTTTTTCCTTTCAGCTTGATGCCAATGAAACAGAAGGAAGGAAAAACCGGATCAGACCTGAATTTAAAGAAGACCCGTCATTCAAAAACCGCTTCACCTCCTACAACTATACGGGTGTGCATATCCCTACGGACATATATGACGGCTGTAAGTAACTCCCCCACCCCCCACAGACACGCTTCCATGGCGCTCTGCCGGCTCCGCCGTAACATATTATCTACTGCTGGGAATCTGATGAGATGCTCTGCTGCTGATTGCTTTGGATGTCAGTTAATAAACTGAGTATAAGTGTGTCTTTGTGAGAACTTTTTGAGGAGAATTATGTAATCTATTTAACAGCAGCAAAGACTCTCAGGGGAGACTTTTGTCAGAATAAGTGCAGGTGCGCTTGTTTGGATAAACCCACGGTATGCGTGCACATCTATTTAAACTCTATATGTGCTTTCTCATTGGTTTTTAAGCAGGGATAGAAGGCTGGCCAAGCCATAGTGTCTCAGTTGGCCTGCTGGGATAGCGTCTTGCTCTTTGGTGTTATGCGGCCCTTCCCTATTGACCTTGTCATACACACACCCATGCACACAAATGGAAGGCAAATACATTCAGGTAATTACTTTGGCCATTGTGCCCTTTGGTAAACAGAGTAGCAGGCTATTTGAAATGACATCAGGTCGGACAATTGTGCTGTGGTGAGCAGAATGTTATATGGGGGATGCATTTGCTTGCTTTTTAAAATAAAGAATACCAAATCAGACCAAGTGATGCTTCAGTCTCTAAGCAGTGAGTTAAAGTCTTTCCAACACACACTGGCAGAGGTGGCTGCCCCTGTAATATAAAAAGGGAGTTTCCTTGTCACTTGTCTTGTAATTGTATACCATTTTATGCAATTATCTGTGAGTCATTTCCTAATCCTATATTGCTATTTCTAATTTTATGTGTGAGTCATTTACAAAGGCTTTTTGGGTAGGGTTGTTTCATCTGGTTATCTGTAGTTGTGAGCTTGTTGGTTATTAATTATTTGTTAATTCTGTGATTCAAGCACGTGTTTTTGGGCCTTTAAAGACTTAGGGATCCCCCAGACTCAGTAAATAATATTATTATATTCAGGAATGTAATTATTCTGTTTATATTGATTTCCACATTTTCTAACCTGAGAAGTTTGACCCGCGTAAAATGCATAAATCCGAGGAAAAAAAATGCTGTGTATGCTTAATATACATTTATAAATGCAAGAAATAAATGTAGTGCCTATATAAAACGCAGCATTTTTGTTCTTCCTCAAATTCACGTGATTTACGTGGGTCATACTTCTCTGGTTGGAAAATACGGAAATCATAGAATACTGTATTATTATTATAATTAATTATTATTATTATTATTATTATTATTATAACTGATCACATACCTGTATATTAAAAGTAAATATTAATATTTAAAATAAGTTTTTGTCATTGAGGGATATTTGGATATGCAAATGGAAACATTTTTTTTTTGTGAATAATGACTTCAGCTTTGCACATCTTTTACAAGTCACATACATAATTTTTATGTAATGTTTGCTGATTTTTTTTTTTTGCCATTTCTTTGCCATTCATGTTAATTGTATGGATAAGATGAGCAGGGAAATCTGCAAAATAACTTCTAATAAATAGGCTGAGTAAAGGATGGCAGAATTCTCATTTCTGGGTGAACTTTAAACTTTTATATTTACTGTAATAGTGGGAGAGATGGAAAATAACCAAGTGACAGAAAGAGACATAGATGGGAGGCAAAAAGGGTAGAGCTGTAATTGCTGTGGTCTTGGGTCTGACCTGACCTTGTGCCAGAAGGATACATGATACGTGTGTAGAATCGAGCTTGTGGCCAGACTCATACTCTGTGCTGAAACACAGTTGTGTGTGAGTAATGTCCAAAATTACTGGAGTGTCTATATGTCCATTAATTCCAAAGGTTGTTCACTCTATGTAAGGCAGTGAGAACCTAGTGGATTTTCTACAGCGGCCCTAAAAGCAAGGTTTGCACGCATCAACCTCTATCAAACACTCAAAGACCACAAATAGCCTGGAACCACCGGCACACACACACACACACACACATACAGAAATAACACGGATCTGCCACTCCCGCCGGGGAGAAAATTGGATTTCCGTGGATAAAGTAGTACATCGTTTAGGGGTTGCTAAGGGAGGGTGGGAGACCCCCCTCTGCCAGAGTCAGCCAACACCAAAAAAAAAACAAAACAACTTAACAATTATTAAGAGAGACAATTCACAGTGGGTGCCGGCAAATCTCCTCTCCTTCACATCCAAAAGGATGGATGTAATAAGTGGAGGTTGAGGAAATAATCAATACTTCAAATTCTATTACTTCAGAGATATTTTATTTCACATTTTTTATTTAAAAACCAAAATGGTTAGATTCAATTTGGATGGATGGATGGATGGATGGATAGATAGAGAGTGTGCATCTAATTATGTCTGTATTTGTTCATAATATTTGAAATCCATTTTGAGCATGACCTGATTTATTGTGCAAGCTGCAATTTCTCTCAAGTCATTGATCAGGATTTTGTAATTTTTGGGAGAAAAAAGCTCAAGAAAATGTGCCTCGCATGCTTCATTTCCTCATTTCCTTCCTCTCTTTTCTTTTCTTAGCCCTCCCCTCTCGCCTCTGTTGCATGCTAGCCAATGAAACTAAAGTTATGGTTGTTATAACACAGAATTGTTCATGCTTCATTACAATAACTGTTGACACACAGGCTGTCTTCTCACCTGATTAGCATATCTCCACTAGCACTTCTGACTGCCTATCAGCACGCAGCCTTTCCAGAAGCAAAATGTTTGATAGGATGATTATAGGTTTCCATGGTTCCCTTAGTCATCATGATGTAATAAAGTCAATCAGCTTGTTTGCGGCTGAGGAGATGAAGAGCTCTCAGTGTACAGTGCAGAATCATTCTGTTAACAGCGGTTGAGGTGAGGGTAAATAACACCTCTTTCTGTCTCTCCTCCTCTCTCTGGACTCTATAAGTCACTATAAGCACCATGACCTCTGTACATAGATTTAAATATTCAAAGTATGACTGTGAATCATGTATTGTGATAAAGGTAAAGGTAATGTAATAATTTAA
Source organism: Tiaroga cobitis (assembly GCA_030578255.1). Classification (NCBI taxonomy): domain Eukaryota; kingdom Metazoa; phylum Chordata; class Actinopteri; order Cypriniformes; family Leuciscidae; genus Tiaroga; species Tiaroga cobitis. The sequence continues at coordinate 13,069,082 of CM060608.1, forward strand.
CTGACTCAGTAAAATATTAATCAATACATTGTGTGTTATTGCCTGTGTACTCCAGCCACCATTGTGTTGAATGAGCTGAACTGGACTGAAGCATTGGAAGATGTCTTTAAGAAAAACCGAGAAGAGGATCCAACGCTACTATGGCAAGTGTTTGGCAGTGCTACTGGATTAGCTCGCTTTTACCCAGGTAAGTGCTTGTGTCGGTTTAATTCAGAACTATTCACACGTGCACATTACAATCAGAACTCACACACACACACACACGCACAGCCTCCTCCCTCCCTTTGCAAGACTCTGCTGTCTCTAATTGGTAAACATAGCATGTAGTCCTGGCTCAAATTACACCAAATTTTCATAACAAATTATATGATCAAATATCTCAGCAGAGGGCTCATTGTATTCTTCTGAAATTTAATGATGACAGAGGAGAAAAGTAATGAGGTGCTCAATTCATTTTCATTACTTTCAGAAAAAAAAACCCTGGTGCATATAAACCGTGCATTAGCCACTGTTGAACCTCTATCCCTTAATGGCTTTATAAGAGTTTGTTGTGTGTTGAGGAATAATTCAACCAAAATTATGTCACTCTCATGTTTTACCAAATCTGTGTGACTTTTTTTTCTTTTGCTTTTGTATAGCACTAAATATGAATTTTGGAAGAATTTTCTCACTATCCTTTTTTAAATATAATAAAAGTGAGTGGGAACTGGGGCTGTCAATCTTCAAAAAAGGATGCAAAAAAAGCATAAAAGAGGTCCGTAGGACTTCTGAAGCCATTCAAACACCTTTGTGAGAAGAACAGATCAAAATGATTCACTGGCAATCTTCCACTCCACTGGGCTGTTAACAGTTTCAGTCCGATCATTGAATCGTTGAACTGGAGAAAACCAGATCATTGAATGAATCAGTCAGACTGGGTTTGTGAACCAGATTCATTGACTTCTCGCTACTTCTCGCATGAACTTTTATGAATGCGACATGTCAAGTCAAGTCAAGTCATCTTCATTTATATAGCGCTTTTAACAGTGGATTGTTTCAAAGCAGCTTTACAGAGATAAACATATAATTTAAGGTAACAGAGATTGTTTTGGCTTTATAGCGGTTCTTGAATAATGTTATTTCACCTAAAGTTAATTTTGATTGATTCACCTCCGTCGAAATGTTCAGACTTTAAACGCGAACCTGTGATTAACGCTGACGCCGTTCACATGCTCATTCAGAATTGATTCTATAGTTATGTGCTTTTGAAAATATGTGCGCAGGTTTGTAATTCCATACAACCCATGCGTAAACAAACTACTTGTCTTGCCTAAATTTTGATACAGAATTTTGTTTTATTTTGACATGCAGAGCAAATGTCAGTATTTTCAGTTAAAAACTTAACTTCAAAACATTTTAGTGTGTTCTTCTATTCCAGACTTGGGATATAGTGCACAAGTTGTATTCTTTTATTATGATTTTTTTTTCTTTTCATTTTGGGGCTTAACAGCCTTAAGCCGGGTGCACACTGTACAATTTTGGCCACAATTTGGCTGTCTGAGACAAATTTAGCAAATCCTAAAATATTCCTCTGATCCTAGGCTAAAATCTTAAGTTTTTGATCGTTAGTTTAACGTTCACCTACAGCCGGTTAATAACCGTAATAACCGACGAAATTCTGGCTGTGTCAGAAGATTTGACTCACACTGACTACTACAACGACCATCAAATTGTCTTAATTTTTTTAAGAAAAGCCATGATCAAAATTAACGTTAGAGATTTTTTTTGTAGCCGCCATTTCAATCCCGCGTGTTTTCTTTTGTGTGTCCGTTAATCCATTAATGACAACTGAGATCTTACAGTGTGACATGGCATACAGCAAGGATCATGTTCGTACAGTCTGACAAGCAGAAATCGTAATGGGCTATTATAAATCGCACCCGGGTTTAGTCCTCATTCAGTTTTGACCGGAGAGGCTGGGATAGTCTTTAGAAATTCAACTTTAGTATTCCACTGAAGAAAAAAGTAATACAGGATTTTGAACAACATGAGTGAGTTCTCGTTTTTTGGGTGAACTATTCCTTTAAGACTGTAATAGAATAAAATGTGGGCCCCAAACCATTGATTGTCTCCTTATAGATACATGCACGCCTATAAATTATTGATGTTCTTGTAAACCTCAATTCATTATAGCTGGCAGAACACTGGTCAATTACTTTGTTACGGCCAAATCACAGTGTCTCAGACTATCTGCTGGCACTTACAGCTGTGATCCACTCACTAAATGTCAAAACGTGGGATGCCATTTATGAAGAAACATGTCTTGTTAGATGTTCAGCTGAGATAGTCACAGATGAGCACCCTCTTTTGCACCAGGTTATTTTCTCAGTTAAAGAGAAAAATCGAAGCTGAAATTCTACTGGGGCCACCAAGGCCCTTTTTTCCACATGTCGGCTTACTGCAGTCAATATAAACCACAAACCACCCCCACCGGATACAGAAACAGGTTTATAGTGAGGCTCGCTGATGTGCTCACGGCATAGATGTGACAAATCAAATGGAGTTTGAGATCAGGGGTCATTCATATTTCCATATCCTGTCTCTGTCCATTCAGCTTCCCCTTGGATGGATGCCAGGAAAACACCCAGTAAAATCGACCTGTACGATGTGCGCCGGCGACCTTGGTACTAATATGCGCTTCTGTGTGTGTGCTCTGAATTCTTTTTCATTTGTTCCCCTTTTATATTCAACCTTCTAGTCTTTGTTCTCTCAGTTTAAAATTCTCCTTGAAAGAGATCCAGATTATTTCTTACTTTGTATCCAGGTATGTTCAAGGTGCGGCTTCGCCTAAGGACATGCTGATTCTTGTTGATGCGTGAGTATTATGTGCTTTTAAAATTATGAAAATTATAAATCTTCACTTGAATTGTTCTTTCCTTCCCTCGCAAAGCATACAATTATAGCCCAAAATTATTTTCTTTTGGTCCAGAAAGCTTATATAATTTCCTTTTTTCATTATTTTTTATTTCATGTGCCTTTAAATTTCTAGATATTATCAATAAATAATATAATTTAAGCACATTCTTCACATTCTTTCAACTTAAATTCAAAATAACCCAAATACGTGCAGTAATGCATAATCATCTCAAATCAGCTCAAACGTCTCCGATTACCCATGTAACCATGGGTACCTGAGAAAGGAACGAGACGCTGCGTCCCTATGACGACACTTTGGGGAATCCCTTCAGCGTCAGCGCTCCTGAAGTCACATGTGCAACTTAGTCCAATCCTGATTGGTGCAACGTCATCCCGTGACGCGTGCCGGCGGAATGCGGAAGTTATAAAGGGAGCCGGCATCACAGTTGCTGTCAGCCCTCAAGCCGCTCTCAGGTGTGCAGAAGCATGGCAGAGGGACGCAGCGTCTCGTTCCCTTCTCAGGGAACCATGGTTACATGGGTAACCTGAGACGTTCCATTTCAAGGGAACTCACGCTGTGTCGCTATGACAACACTTTGGGAAACAATATGCCCACTTCGCCATGCTGACGAAAGTCTGTCCCGGTGTGAAATGAGGCACACCTCAGGACATGATTGCTTGAGACTCCGGGGTCGCCGGAAAGTCCAAGCTGTAGAATCTAACAAAGGTGTGTGGTGAGAACCACCCCGCCACATCACATACATCTTGGAGTGATGCCCCCGACCACAGAGCCTTTGAAGAAGCCATGCTTCGGGTGGAAGGAGCTCTAATTGACAGAGGTGAGGGCAGCCCGCTCACCTCATAAGCCATATAAATAGCTTCAACGATGCACCTGCTTATGGTCTGTTTAGTAGCCGGGCAGCCCTTCTTAGGGGGCCCGAAGCATACCAAAAACTGGTCAGATTTTCTCCACTGGAATGTCTTCCTTACATACATCTCAAGTGCCCTGACCGGGCAAAGCGACCTGAGCTTCTCTTGTTCCTCCGACACTTGAGGAGGATGGAAGGCCTGGAGGACAACTGGCCGGACCACATTAAAGGGCACCTTTAAAGGGCACTTACCCAGGTCTTGGGTAAAGAATAGCTTTTACTCCCCCCGGAGAAAGTTTTAGGCAGGAGGAAGCAACCGACAAGGCCTGTAGATCTCCTATTCTTTTGAGAGATAACATAGCGAGCAGAAACGCCATCTTTAAGGCTAGGCACTTGTCTGATGCCGTGTCCAGAGGCTCGAAGGGTGCCAAGGATAACCCTTCTAATACTACGTCTAGATCCCATGTGGGGACTCTAACCTGAGCCGGAGGCCTCATCCTCTGAGTACCATAAAGGAAACGAGAAATAAGATGATGCCTTCCCAGTGAGTTGCCATCCAGAGAAACATGGAAAGCAGCCACTGCTGCCACATACACCTTTAGTGTAGAGGGGGAAAGGCCGGCCGAGAAACGACCCTGCAAGAACTCCAGTACTGAAGCCACTGGGCAGTTAACTGGGTCCAATTGGTGTTCACCATGAAGTGAATACTCTCCACTTCAGCGCATATAGTTTCCATGTGGAGGGAGCGCTAGAGTTTAAGATAGTCTCCACTACCTCAGTACAGAGACCGACATTCAGGAACTGATCCCCCTCAGGGGCCAGACCCAAGAGGGCTATCAGGTCCGAAATCCAAACTCGGGCCGGCCAGCAATGGGGCTACCAATAAAACTTGGTCCCTGCCCTGGCGAATTTTCTCTAGAACTCCCGGGAGCAGAGGGATAGTGCGAGGCCAAACGGAAGAACCCGATACTGGTACGTTTTGCCCCCAAAAGTGAACCTCAGGAACTTCCTGTGTTCTGGTAGGATGAAGATATGGAAATACGCATCTCTTAGATCTATCATCACAAACAAGTCCTCAAACTTGATTTTGCTCACGATAATGGGAATCATTAGCATCTTGAACTTGAATCTCCTCAGAGATTGGTTCAAGTGACGAAGATCTATGGGACGTAACCCTCCATCCTTTTTTGGAACTATAAAGTTCCGGCTGTAGAACCCAGTGTTTCTCTCTGCGTGAGGAATGAGATATATGGCCTCCTTCGCCAGAAGAGACTGAACTTCCTGCTCCATAATCTGTATGCGTTCGGGGGTTACCACTGTTTTGAGAATTCCCTTGAATTTCGGTGGTCGAGACCCGAACTGAAGTCTGTTCCCTTTGTGAATGGTATGCACTACCCACTGAGATATATTGGGTAGCACTTCCCAGTCATGCAGGAAATTTGCTAGCGAAACCAGCCTCTCGGGGCTGGTATTCGGAGTATCTTGAAGAGCAACTTCAGTGTCCTGAAGCGAATTCCCGGCAGGAACTAACTGAACTAATTTTTATACAGGCCTCGAAAGGGAACTATCTCACATTGGGTCAGTTTGGGTGTCTATGTTGACCACTTGTGGAAAAAAAATATAACATGATATTTCGTGACTCTTGCCACTAGATGGCCTTATAGCTTATGGAGAAAATAAGCTGTTCCGCTGGGTCCTAAAGTCAGTTCTTGAGTTTATCTCTTCAACATGCATTCAGATACACATGTAGACACTATAAAATCAGTTTTGGTAAATATTTAGCATTTATATTTTTAATTTTGAGCAGTTTTTCCATGTATACTGAAGCATTCCTTGCATTCCATTCATTCCTAGGGGGGTCAAATGGACCCACGAGGGAAGGATTTTTTTAGAATTTTTTTATTACAACAACATAAACTCCTCGAATCTAGTAAAAAAAAAAATGTGTGTGTGTGTGTCAAAATGACCTGATGAGAGGATGTAGGTTAAATGTATTTAGAAACGCTCAGTGTTTGACCAATCACAAAACACAGGTCCAGCTGACCAGTCAGAGCACATTGCGCATTTTGGAAGGGGGGGCTTCATAGAGACAGGAACTAAACAACAAACTATTTTCACAACAAAACAGTGTGTTTATGATTACAAAAATAAATTAAAATAATATGATAACATATCAAATTGCAAAATAATATGATTTCTCATGACACTGTATCTTCAGGAAATCAAACCTATATGAATGGCTTGCTTATGGTTGTCTAAGCATATTCAAATTCTAGCATTTTTTCCCCCCCAAAAAAATCCTGTCATCATTTAATTGCTGTATTGTTAAAGTCCCTGTAAAGTCAAAATTAAGTATGTTTTCTGAGGTTGTCACACCACAGAAAAATGTGTTATTAGCCACCCAGCCAAATTTGAATGATAAAAAAAGCCGGCAAATACATCAAATAAGCTATCAAAATCTTGAAAAAGTGAGCATTATTCTCTGCTCTCAAACGCTGGGGGCGTGTCCGCTGGCTGCGCTGAAGCCATGCCCACTCGCGGGAAAGCTGCCGACGGTGATGTTAGCTGAATGATACTGCTTTCGGGACGGGGAGATGAAGGCCGAGGCGGGAGATTCACCATTGCCCCATTCACCAGTAACAGCGGATTATCAGTGAATCCCAGTTGTCTCAGACGACAGTTTATAAAACTATCCCGTGTAAAATGATCACTACAGAGGCGGGTGTTGGCGGTGATCCTCAGCTCTCCATCAAGGTTGGCTCTTCACAAAATTAATCCACCTCTTCTTGACTTGATGTGATCGTTTTTAGGAAATTTAAATAAAGACACCGATCTGTTTTGTACATGAACGCATCCAGGTAGTAGCCTACGCATTTCCGTGTCGAAGGCATAGCTAGCTAGCAAACTGTAGGCTAGTAGTAACTAATAGTAAGTAACTCGCGATTGAGCGCCAAACTTATGCGAATGTGCTCTATTGTTAGGGGAGGGGCCAGCCTCAGTGGCCTCAGTGCATCATCAAGTAGGGGCGTGTCCATGAGCTCAGGGGCTCCAGTGCGTCATCGAGCCCTGTTTTAGCCCCGCCCAAAAAATCCGGAAAATAGCAATGATGAAAAACGTCTCAGGTTACGTATGTAACCCTGGTTCCCTGATAGGGAACGAGACGCTGCGTTTGAGACGCGGTGGGAACGCTCTGCGTGATTGCGTCATGAAGCACGTGTAAAATCAGTCCAATGGAAGTCCGATACGTCATGGGTGACGTCATAGACCAGGAAACTATAAAGCACCCTTGCAAACAGACCGCGCCAGCTTCTGAAAAGTCTGAAGCAAGTCGATCAGGGTGTGCAGGAAGTATGGCAGGCAAACGCAGCGTCTCGTTCCCTATCAGGGAACCAGGGTTACATACGTAACCTGAGACGTTCCCTTTCAAGGGAACTCGAGCTGCGTTTGAGACGCGGTGGGAACCCCATACCCACTACGCCATAGTGACAAATGCCCGTTCTGTGTGAAGTCCATTGCGCACACTAAGAAGCAAGCAACCTAGCCCCAGGAGTGGAGAGGTCAAGGTCATAAAACCTGACAAATGTATGCGGAGAGGACCATCCTGCCGCATTACAAATATCAGGAAGGGAAACCCCTGAAATTAAGGCCGTAGAGGCCGCCATACTCCTAGTAGAATGGGCCCGTACAGCCATAGGTGAAGGCTGACCGGCCGCTTCATAAGCTAGTGAAATAGCCTCGACTATCCACTTGCTCATAACCTGTTTAGATGCAGGGCACCCTCTTTTGAGTGACCCAAAACATACAAATAATTGCTCTGATTTACGCCACAGGGCAGCTCTGTGAACGTAGGCATCCAATGCCCTAACTGGACATAACAGGTTCAATTGTTCCTGATCTGGGGTATTAAAAGGTGGAGGATAGAAGGCCTGCAGCACTATTGGGCCCCCAACATTGACAGGGACCTTAGGAATATAACCCGGTCTAGGGTATAGAAATGCTTTAACCATACCAGGTGCAAATTCCAAACATGACGGAGCAACCGACAGGGCGTGTAAATCTCCAATTCTCTTGATAGATGAAACAGCAAGGAGAAATAAAGCTTTCAAAGTGAGGAATTTTTCTGAAACCTCTTCAATGGGCTCGAACGGAGCTAGAGCCAGACCCTCAAGTACAATGGCTAAATCCCAAGCCGGTGCTCTGGAGTGCAGTGCAGGTCTCAACCTCAATGTACCACGGAGAAAACGAGTAATCAGAGGATCTCTCCCAATAGAAGTACCCCCCAGAGGGGTATGGTAGGCCGAGATAGCCGCCACATAAACTTTTAAGGTGGAAGGAGATAATCCAGCAGAGAAACGGTCTTGCAGAAAATCGAGAACTGAACCGACAGGGCAGTTAACAGGATCTAACTGACGCTCACCACACCAGGTGGAGAATAATTTCCATTTCAGTGCATACAGTTTTCTCGTGGATGGGGCTCTGGAATGGAGAATGGTCTCAACGACCTCAGTCGAGAGACCGGATTCTATGAGCCTGGCCCCCTCAGAGGCCAGGCCCACAGTTTCCACAACTCCGGTCGAGGGTGAAATATCGTGCCCTCTACCTGGGACAGCAGGTCCCTCCTGATTGGAATCTCCATAGGAGAGCCGCTCAGAAGAGACACCAAGTCCGAGAACCATACTCGAGTCGGCCAGTAAGGGGCTATTAGTAACAGACTGGCCCCTTCCCGGCGAACCCTCTCCAGAACCCCCGGGAGCAATGATATCGGGGGAAAAGCATACAGGTGAAGCCTCGGCCAAACCTGCACCATCGCATCCAGTCCGAGAGGAGCTGGGTGCGTTAGAGAGAACCACATAGGACAATGGGTTGTATTTGAGGATGCGAAAAGGTCTATCTGAGCACGACCAAATTTCTCCCAAAGGAGCTCCACCACCTCGGGGTGAAGTCTCCACTCCCCGGGCCTCAGCCCCTGCCTTGACAGTATATCTGCTCCCACATTCTGACGCCCCGGAATGTAAACTGCTCTGAGAGATAGCAACTTCCCTTGGGCCCATAGGAGGATCTGATGGGCCTGCTTGCAAAGGTGACGTGACCTCAGACCCCCCTGATGGTTGATATATGATACCACCGACGTGTTGTCCGTACGGACCAACACATGATGGCCTCTCAGGTCTGGCAGGAAATATTTGAGAGCTCGAAATACCGCCATCATCTCCAAGCGATTTATGTGCCATGACAGATGATGGTCCTGCCAAAGACCTTGCGCCGAGCGGCCACTCATGACCGCCCCCCATCCCGTGAGGGAAGCATCCGTCGAAAGCGTGACGCGTCGACAAGAAGCCCCCAGCACTGGGCCCTGGGCGAGGAACCAAGGTTTCTTCCACATGACCAAGGCACGAAGGCATAGCCGCGTGACCTTGATCTTGCGGAACGGATTTCCCCTCGGAGAAAACCCCTTGGTTCTGAGCCACCACTGCAGGGGTCTCATGTACAGCAGGCCAAAAGTAATCACGTTGGACGCTGCTGCCATGAGCCCCAACAGTCTCTGAAACTGTTTCACAGTGAGTGACTGGCCTAGTTTTACATTCTTTACGGCTGTGAGGATCGCAGAAATCCGAGCAGGAGATAGACGTGCCTGCATTGTGGTAGAATCCCAAATTACACCTAAAAAAGTGGTCCTCTGAGCAGGGAGGAGAACACTCTTCTTGATGTTGAGCCGCAACCCCAACTCCTTTATGTGAGACAGAACGACATCTCGATGCCGAACTGCCAACTGCTCTGACTGAGCTAAAATCAACCAATCGTCGATATAATTTAATACGCGAATGCCCTGGAGTCTCAAAGGAGCCAGAGCTGCATCCACGCATTTTGTAAAGGTGCGGGGTGATAAACCTAGGCCAAACGGTAGAACCCGATACTGGTAAGCTTCGCCCCCGAAAGCGAACCTCAGGAACTTCCTGTGATGAGGATGGATGGATACATGAAAGTAAGCGTCTTTCAGGTCTATTGTGACAAACCAGTCCTCGGACTGAATCTGTGATACAATTTGCTTTAGTGTGAGCATCCTGAACTTGAGTTTCTGAACTCTGCTGTTTAACTGGCGCAGATCTAGAATAGGACGCAACCCTCCATCTTTTTTCGGAACAATGAAGTAACGGCTGTAAAACCCTGACTCTCTGCTGGGAGGAGGCACCCCCTCTATCGCTCCTTTTTGAAGAAGTGTCAGAACTTCCTGCTCCATAACCAGAGCCTGCTGTGGGTCCACCACTGTGGGAAGGACCCCTTGAAATCTGGGCGGACGAGAACCGAACTGAATTCTGTAACCCTTTTCTATTATATGCAGGACCCATGAAGAAATATTTGGCAGAAGTTTCCACGCTGCCAGAAATTCTGATAAGGGAACCAGTCTCTCGAGACTGGCCTCTGGATTTGGTTGAACAATCATTTCGGCGCCCTGAAGCGGCGAACCGGCAGGGAACAACCGAACTGACCGTTCTACAATCCTCCTCAGAGGATTGCATGGGGACGCTGACACCTCGGTGCCCTGAAACGGCGAACCGGCAGGGAACAACCGATGTGGCAACGCTGCGACTCTCCTCGGAGAACCGCCCCCCGGAGGGCGCCAAAGAGAAACGGTTCCTCGGAATCGTTCCTCCCTGGAGGGGACCACCCTCAGAAGCCTGGCACACTTGGCGTCAGGACTTCTTCTTAGTCCAGGTTCTTTTAGGCATGACAGTCCTCGGATTCTGTCTGCCCCCAGCAGGCCTGGACTGCGAACGCCACTCGGGAACCCCAGATTGTGGAGGAGCCCGAGCAGCAACGCTCTGTTTCTGCTGGTATCTATATGAGGAGCTCGTAGACGGACGAGGCTGCTCAACCTTTATATTGCGTGCAGCCTCGGGGACATTAGACCGGCGAGGAAGAAACCTCTGAAACGCAGCCGCTTGTTTTTTATTTTCTTGAAACCTATCGACAACACAATTTATAGCATCGCCGAACAGACTTGTAGGAGAAACCGGTGCGTCCAGAAGAACAGATCTATCTTTATCCTTTATCTCAGAAAGATTCAACCATAAATGACGTTCCGTGGCCACCAGGGCTGCCATAGAACGGCCCACAGATTTGGCCGTCTCCTTGGTGGCCCGGAGAGATAGATCTGTCGTGCGACGTAATTCTCGAATTGCATCAGCACTAACTTCCTCACAATCATCCATGTCCCTCAGCAGGTCAGCTTGATAGGCTTGTAATATCGACATAGTATGAAGGCATGCTGCCGCCTGACCTGCTGCCGAATACGCTTTACCCACCAGCATTGATGTATTTTTTAATGGTCTGGTGGGTAACGTCGGGGCTTTCAGTGATGACGCTGACTCGGGGGAGAGATAGCTCGCAAGCGTCTCTTCCGCACGAGGCATCGTCAAATAACCGTAATCATCAATACCTCTCACTTTACTGTAATTACTAGTTTGAGGATTATGAACTCTGAAAGATGCCGGTTTATTCCATGATCTAGACACCTCAGTGTGAAGATCAGGAAAAAACGGGAGCTCCCGACGAGGAGGTCGTGATCTAGATGGTAAATAACGATCATCTAGAAGACTCTTTTTTGATTCAACATCAATATCATCAGCTGGCCACTCAATATTTAATTTAGTAACAGCACGAGATAAAACCTCCATTAACTCCTCATCATCGGGGATATGAGCTGGCGAAAACTCAAAATCCCCCATATCAACGACATCCGGTTCCTCAGAACTGGATAGCCGCAACATTGGTGCCTCAACCTGGGGAGGAGAAACCGCAGGGCGGGCTCCTTCCTGGGCTGGGACACCGGAACTAGCAGGTAAGGGCTGAGAAAGGGCTGGGCCCGTCTCAAACCCCGCTACTAGATCCATCTGTGAACCCCATGATGCACGCCGCCGCTGTGCCTCAGCAGCAGCGGGACCCGCACCACGGGGAACACGAACCGAACCATCCTCCTCAAAGAATGCCCGGCGGGAGCGGAGAGTTTTCATGGACAAACTCATGCAATGCTCACAATCAGCCCCCTCGAGGACTGACTGGGCATGCTCCACTCCCAAACAAGCAACACACATCTGATGTGTGTCCCCACCCGTAATGAAACGAGGGCAGGGAACAACACAACGTTTGTAATCTTGCTTGCTCGCCATAATGATATATATATATATAGCAATGTGATCGGACAGACAACAATAAATAGACAAGGACAGAATCACAGAGAGCGCTTGCTGAAGACAACAGAAGCTGGCGCGGTCTGTTTGCAAGGGTGCTTTATAGTTTCCTGGTCTATGACGTCACCCATGACGTATCGGACTTCCATTGGACTGATTTTACACGTGCTTCATGACGCAATCACGCAGAGCGTTCCCACCGCGTCTCAAACGCAGCTCGAGTTCCCTTGAAAGGGAACTGTTTAACGTCTAACTCCACAATTCAGTAATTCACTGTTCACAGTCTTTGTATTATGTTTTAGCAATACATATCTAACATTTATAATGGGTTTAGAATTTTTTTTTAGAATTGCCTTTACAGGGACTTAAAATGATAACAGAGTTTACATTTTTGGATGAACTCTTTAACTGGCATTTACTGGTATTTGTATTGGTGTGTTGCAGGAGTGGAAGTGTGTCTGGACTGACCCTTAAACTGATCCGAACTTCTGTCAGTGAAATGCTGGAGACACTTTCCGATGATGATTATGTCAATGTTGTCCATGTAAGTATGATCATATGCTATGTGGGCACAGTGCAAAGTTTTGGCTGTGACAACTGTAGGACTCATAACATGTACTTGCAATAGTTTATATAGGCTACATAGTAACAATGCACTTTCTCATTCTGCTTTTCACATTCCCTCGCATACATTTCCATACTTTTCAGAGCTATTCTGGAACTTTGTGTTGCAGCGGTACTATTTTTAGGATGTCACTTTTGCTGTAATATTCCTAATTTGCAAGATAGTTTGTTAGCTAATTTGTAAGCTTGGATAGCGGCAATTTAGCATCTGTTAAATGAGTAGCCTATACATGAATAGCAATATTTGTAGCAACATTTTGGCGTCTCATCACTTTAAACAAGCAAAATTCTATTGACAAAGAAGCTATCTTTTTTTCTTTACGGTTGTTAGAGTAGTTCACTCATAAATGAACAATTTGTTTTATTCGCCGTCCTTCATGTCATTAAAAACCCACGTAAATACCTTTCATCCAAGAAAGATGCAGTACAGCTGAGCTGTCAGATTCAAAAAAATTGTAAGCAACTAGCAATTAGCAACTAGATGTTCAGTTTGGTTCTGCACAAACTGTGGAAATAATAAACGTTGTTTTTCACTGCTTGAAGTTTTCATGACTTATAATGGTTGCAGAAGGGGCTTGTTACTAAAAGAAAATGTGTATAAATGATCAAACTGTCTACAGAATGGGATTAAAATCTCAGAAAAGTGTGACAACCGTATTTAGCTGCAGGTGTACAGTAAAAATGGAACAAGACATTGTTACTCTGGATTCAATTTAAAGTGAGGAGTTTCTATAGTTTGTGGGTTGCAGGTTGCTGTGTGGTGTACAGTAACAACAGCATGTGTGTGTGTGTGTGTGTGTGTGTGTGTAAGAGAGAGAGTGAGACAGAGGAGCTGTAATGAAATATGGATCTGGCTGCAGCTTGCCACTTGAAAACAGGCGCTTAATGAAAAGGCTGTTTCTGGGCTCTGTGTGCTGAATTGAAAATGGCTGGACAAAGTGTGGGGAAGAGATCAGGCTGAGTGAGAAAGAGAAGGCCAGAGAAAAAAGGGAGGAAATTGCTATATATCATTCCTCTCGGAAGGAGCCTCCAATCCATCTTGGCTAGCTGATCTTTTACTCGGGTTCTGCCTGTTTGTTCTTAACTTATTTTTCCTCTGACCAAAGGAGCTCACAGGATGCTCATGTCCAAACCTGCATGCTTGTTGTGGAGGTTGTTATTTCTTAAAGGGATAGTTCACCGAAAAATTAAGATTTTGTCATTATTTACTTACTCTTGTGATGTTTCAAACATGAATAGCTTTTTTCCCCATGCTCTTTTTCTTTCAATAGCAATGAACAAGGACTGACACTTTCAAGCTTGAAAAATAATGCCAAACCAGAAACCATTAACTGATATAAAAGTGGTACATATTTTGTGTGAGAAACTCAAGTCGTTATTCACTGAAAATATTGACATCAGCTCTAGCTTTGCTTGAAGTCTTCACTAGAGAAATGGCGATGTCTCTGATTCATGACTGAATGATTCTTTTGATTTAAAATAATTGAATGATCTTACAAATCACAGTGATCTGATTCTCGAGTTTATCTCATTTGACTCATTTGAGAAAAATTTTGAATAATGACTTCTGCTCACACAAACTTGTTGTATGAATTCATTAGACTTGGAACACAGTTCACAAGTTGAATGGACCACTTTTACGATGCTTTTATTGTGCTTTTATTAAAGGCATAGTTCACTTCAAAATGAACATTCTGTCATCATTTACTCACCCTCAAGTTGTTTCAAACCTGTATGAATTTCTTTATTCTGCTGAACCCAAAAGAAGATATTTTGAAGAATGTCGGTAACCAAACAGTAGATGTACCCTATTGACTTCTATTGTAGGAAAAAAAAAAAATACCATGGAAGTCAATGGGGCCCATCAACTGTTTGGACAGCATTTTCATTTATTTATTTATTTATTTGTTTATTTGACATTGCACAACAAATGTGTTACACAAGACAGAGCTAGCTTTAAGCTAATTTTCATCTGCAGTCCCTGGGCAAAGGCAAAATGACAGCAGGTTTATACAGTGGACAAAGAGCATTCTTACTAATTAATTAATTTACAATATAAAATACAGATGCAGCACCAGCAAAAGGATCACCTCAACACACATGAAATTGCAATATTTACAGTATAATTCTCATTTCTTTCTTTTCTTTTAATATTACCTTCTTGCATTTTTTAAAATACCCCAATTAACTAATTTTGTGTTAATGTTTACAAATCTGACCGTCTTTCAAACACTTCTTCAAATGAAGTTTAAACTGTTGCAAGGTATTACTCTCACGGACAGTTAATGGCAACACATTCCACATCCCTGCAGCTTTCACAGAGAAGCAATTCTGTCCAAAGGTAGAGGACCTAAAGTTGACATAACAATCTCCTCTAGAGGAGGCTCGCGTTGTTCTAAGTCCTGCCTCTTCACAAGATTTCACAAACATTCTCAGGGGCTGAGGAGCCAGATCATGAAGAATTTTGTATACTAAATTGACATCTGAAAACAAAAGAAAATTCTCAAAAGTTAATAATTTATATTTCTTCACAATGTTACAGTAGTGATATGAAACAGGTTTTTTATCTAAAATTGTAAGTGCCTGCTTATACAAGCTTTGAAGGGGCTGTAACACAGAGTTGGTTGATAGAGACCAAGTTGTGATGCAGTTTTTAAGATGTGAAAATATCATCGCATGTATATAGAGCTTAGCTGCGTCTGTGCTCATTTGGGGGCGAATGTATCTGAATTGGGATAAATTTAATTTTACCGTTTTTATCAATTTTGAAACGTGCTTTTTAAACGACAGTGTCCTATCCAACACAACGCCTGAATACTTGACAGACTCTGCTTCTTGAATCATTGTTCATTTTACACTAATTTCTGGCACAGCGTAAGAAGTATTCCTTATTGAAAAAAACATGCTGACAGTTTTGCTAAAATTTAATGTCAATCGCGATTGTAGCATCCAATCTGAGATTTTTTCCATTGCTCCCTGGAGCACAGCTGCTGCTTTCTGACTTGATTTCGCATGGACATATATCACAGCGTCATCGGCGTACATTTGTACTTGAACTTCAGGACAAATATCTGGAAGATCATTTATAAATACACTGAACAAGAGAGGGCCCAAGACGGAGCCTTGGGGCACCCCAACTGAACAGTCCAAAAAGGAAGACATAGTGCTCTTAATTCTTATGCAGTGCTTCCTATTCTCTAAATATGATTTAAACCATCGTAATGTCTCGTCAGAAGTATTGTGAGCAAACAATTTGGATAACAGGATGTCATGGTTTACCGTATCGAAAGCTCTTTTCAGGTCTAAAAATATGGCATCCACCATCCCCCTTTATCCAACCTGTCTTTAAGTTGTTGAATAAAATAACAAAGTGCCATTTCAGTCGAATGATATTTTCTAAAACCGAAGTGAAGGGGATTTAGGGTGTGCTCTCCATAGTTCAAATGATCCATCAGTTGCATGGCCACTACTTTCTCTACTACCTTCGATATTACGGGTAGGTTACTCACTGGTCTATAGTTGGCCAGCTCAGTTTGATTCCAGCTTCTGTAGTCTTCAGCAAGCGCTCTCTGTGATTCTGTCCTTGTCTATTTATTGTTGTTTGTCAAGCCCAATATATATATCACTATCTATCATTATGGCGAGCAAAGCAATATTATAGACGTTGTGTTGTTCCCTGCCCTCGTTACATCACGGGTGGGGACACACATCAGCTTTTTGTTGCTGTTTGGGAGTGGAGCATGCAACAGTCATTTCTCGAGGGATCTGACTGTGCATTGCGAGAAGCTGTCCGTGAGGACGCTCCGCTCCCGCCGGGCGTTCTTCGAGGAGGACGGTTCGGTTCGCGTTCCCCGAGCGGGTCTCTCTGTTGCCGAGGCTCGGAGACGGCTCGTATTTCGGGGTTCGAAAACGGATCTGACAGCGGGGGTTGGGACGGGCTCCGCCCTTTCTCAGCTTTCACATGCCAGATCTAGTGTGCTGCGATTTCCAGTTCCGAGGAATTGGTATCGTTAGTGTTTTGTTTTAAAAGAAGGAACAAAACAAATACAAATCTTTATAAAAAAGCAGATGTTTGAGTTTTCAATGAATACATTTTCCAGCTCATAACTCTGTTGAATAAAGCGGAGCTTTTTTAAAGAAAAAAGGAGGTTTTATCTAGTGCTGTTGCCAGTTAAATATTTACTGGCCAGCTGAACATTATGAGATTGAAAATAAAGAAGAGTTTGTTAAAGATGAACTGTATCTTAAACAGGGAAAACTCTGTATCTCAGCCTCCTCGTCGGGGACTGTGGTTTTTCCCTATCTCCACACTGAGGTGTCGAGATCGTGGAATAAACCGGTTTGTATTTTATGTGTTTAATCCCCAGATGTCTGACTATAGTAATGTTTGGGTATTAAGTATCATAGTATGACATTGCCTCGGGTTAAAGAGACGCTTGCGAGCTTTCTCTCTCCCGAGTCGGCGTCATCGTTATTAACCCCGACGTTACCCACCAGCCATCTTAAATAATGAATACATTTTTTATTAGGCAGCGCTGGTGGGTAAAGTATGTAAGGACATGGATGAATGTGAGGGGCGACTCTCTGAGGAGGGTCGCAGCGCTGCCAGTTCGGTTGTTTCCTGCTGGTGGCCACAGAGTGAAATATGTATGTATGTATATATATATATATATATATAAGTTTTTCTGATATAAAGATAAAGGAAAATAAAGATATAATTATGTCTGTTCTTCTGGACGCTCCGCTTTCAAGAAAACTGAGATATAAACCATTCAGCGGCGTTCCAGAGGTTTCTTCCTCACCAATCTAATGTTCCTGAGACGGCCTATTAAGCTCCTCTCAGCACAAAGTGCAAAACAGAGCGTCGCCATTCGGGCTCCTCCGCAATTGAGGGGTACCTGGGTGGCGGTCGCAGTCTAGCCAGTTAGAGACATGCAAGATCTGAGGACTGTTTTATCTCTAAAATAGCTTGGACAAAGAAGAAGCCTTGACGCCGAGGCGATCAGGCTTCTAAGGGTGGTCCCCTCTGGGGTAGGGACGGTTTTGAGAAATCGTTTCTCCTCAGCGCCCTTTGGGGTGCGACTCTCTGAGGAGGGTCGCAGTACTGCCAGTTCGGTTTCCCTGCCGGTTCGCCGTTTCAGGGCACCAAGGTGTCAGTGTCCCCAAACGAGCCTTCAAATAAGAAAAAAGAAGAGCAGTCAGTTCGGTTTCCCTGCCGGTTCGCCGTTTCAGGGCGCCGAAGTGCCTGCTTTTTTCAACGATCCTCCGAGGAGGGTCGTAGGAACTAAGCTAGTTAGAGGTAGGCAAGATCTGAGGACTGTCATCATCTCTAATAAAGCTTAGACAAGAAGTCCCGTCGCAAGAAAACGAGGCTATCAGGGTTCTGAGGGCTCCTCCGGGGCAGGGACGGTTTTGAGAAATCGTTTCTCCTCGGCGACCTCTGGGGTGCGACTCTCTGAGGAGGGTCGCAGCGCTGCCAGTTCGGTTGTTCCCTGCCGGTTCGCCGTTCAGGGCACCGAGGTGTCAGCGTCCCCATACGATCCTCCGAGGAGGATCGTAGAGCGGTCAGTTCGGTTGTTCCCTGCCGGTTCGCCGCTTCAGGGCACCGTAGTGACTGTTCAACCAAGGGACGGTTTTGAGAAATCGTTTTTCCTCTGGGGTGCAACTCTCTGAGGAGGGTTGCAGCGCTGCCAGTTCGGTTGTTCCCTGCCGGTTCGCCGTTCAGGGCACCGAGGTGTCAGCATCCCCATACGATCCTCCGAGGAGGGTCGTAGAATGGTCAGTTCGGTTGTTCCCTGCCGGTTCGCCGCTTCAGGGCGCCGTAGTGACTGTTCAAACAAATCCAGAGGCCAGTCTTGAGAGACTGGTTCCCCTAGTAAATTTCTGGCAGCGTGGAAACTACTGCCACATATTTCTCAGTGGGTCCTGCACACTATAGAAAAGGGTTTCAGAATTCAGTTCGGTTCTCGTTCGCCCAGATTTCTAGGGGTCCTCCTTTCATTGGTGGACCCCGAGCAGGCTTTGGTTATGGAGCAGGAAGTACTGTCACTTCTGCAAAAGGAGCTGTAGAAGGGGTTCCTCCTCCCAGCAGACAGCCATTACTTCATTGTTTCCGAAAGAGGATGAGGTGTTTCCCGCGGTTTGCTTTCGGGGGCGAAGCATACCATTATTGGGTTCTTCCATTCGGCCTAGGTTTATTACCCCACACCTTTACAGTATGCGTGGATGCAGCTCTGGCTCTTCTGAGACTCCAGGGCATTCGCGTATTATACTACATCAATGATTGGTTGTTCCTAGCTCAATCTGAGTTTATGGCAGTTCGGCATCGAGATGTCGTTCTGTCTCATTAAGGATGTTGGGGTTGCCTCTCAACGCCAAGTAGAGTGTGCTCTGAGGACCACTTTTCTAGGTGTAGCAATTCTACAGCCGTAATGGGGTATATCTAGGCCAGTCACTCACTGTGAAAAAGTTTCAGACGGGTGGGTCTCATGGCAGTTGCGTCCAACGTTTTACTTTTGGCCTTCTGTTCATGAGACCCCTGCAGTGGTGGCTCAGGACCAAGGGGTTTTCTCCGGGGGGAAATACGTTGTCGCATGATCAAGGTCACGCGGCTATGCCTTCGTGCTTCGGTCATGTGGAAGAACCTTGGTTCCTCGCCCAGGCCCAGTGTTGGGGGCTTCTTGTCGACGCATATTGCTATCGACGGATGCTTCGCTCACAAGTGGGGGTGATCATGAGTGGTTGCTCGGCGAATGGCGGACAACACACTGATGGTCTCGTATATCAGAGCAGATATCCTGTTGAGGCAGGGGCTGAGGCCCAGGGGATTGGAGACTTCACCCCGAGGTGGTGGAGCTTCTTAGGGAGAACTTTGGTCAAACTAAAGTCAAGTCGACCTTTCACATCGTTTGTACAACGCATTGCTCTATATGGTTCCCCCTCACGCAGCCAGCTCTTCTCGGACTGGATGCGATGGTGCAGGTGTGGCCGAGGCTGCACCTGTACACATTTCCCCCGATATCTATGCTCCCGGAGGTTCTGGAGAGGGTTCGCCGGGAAGGGGCTCATCTGCTACTAGTAGCCCCATACTGGCCGACTCGAGTTTGGTTCTCGGACTTTGTCTCTTCTGGACGGCTCTCCCATGGAGATTCCGTTCAGGAGGGACCTGCTGTCCCAGGTAGAGGGCACGATATTTCACCCTCGACCGGAGTTGTGGAAACTGTGGGCCTGGCCTCTGAGGGGGCCAGGCTCATAGAATCCGGTCTCTCGACTGAGGTCGTTGAGACCATTCTCCATTCCAGAGCCCCTTCCACGAGAAAACTGTATGCGCTGAAATGGAAATTATTCTCCACCTGGTGTGGTGAGCGTCAGTTAGATCCTGTTAACTGCCCTGTTGGTTCAGTTCTCGATTTTCTGCAAGACCGTTTCTCTGCTGGATTATCTCCTTCCACCTTAAAAGTTTGTGGCGGCTATATCGGCCTACCATACCCCTCTGGGGGGTACTTCTATTGGGAGAGATCCTCTGATTACTCGTTTTCTCCGTGGTACATTGAGGTTGAGACCTGCACTGCACTCCAGAGCACCGGCTTGGGATTTAGCCATTGTACTTGAGGGTCTGGCTCTGGCTCCGTTCGAGCCCATTGAAGAGGTTTCAGAAAAATTCCTCACTTTGAAAGCTTCATTTCTCCTTGCTATTTCATCTATCAAGAGAATTGGAGATTTACACGCCCTGTCGGTTGCTCCGTCATGTTTGGAATTTGCACCTGGTATGGTGAAAGCATTTCTATACCCTAGACCGGGTTATATTCCTAAGGTCCCATTCAATGTTGGGGGCCCAATAGTGCTGCAGGCCTTTTATCCTCCACCTTTTAATACCCCAGTTCTACCAGAAAGACTCGGGAGAATAAATACTGTAACAATAAATACATTTATTGATAGCCCAGCAAGGAATAAAGTTCTTTGGCGTAGGCCCCGTCCATAGCTCGCAATCCGAGGGTCCGGACTCTGCATTTCCCGCCTGAAGACGAAGGCAGGGGCGCAGCCGACCCCCCGTGAGGTATAGGAAGGGACCATCCTGGTGGTGGTGGGGAGGATGGAGGGGTAGGGACCATTCTGGTGGTGGTGGGGAGGATGGAGGTGAATGAAAGCGTCAGCATCTGCGAACTCAGACATGTGTAAGTACTGGTCTTTTATACCGCAAGTATTAGACACGATTGGATAGATGAGAAGGTAATAAGTGACGTAGCAATTGAGTCTTCCCGGCAGAACTTAACGCTAAAGCTTCCATTTCTACCAGAAAGACTCGGGAGAATAAATACTGTAACAATAAATACATTTATTGATAGCCCAGCAAGCAATAAAGTTCTTTGGCGTAGGCCCCGTCCATAGCTCGCAATCCGAGGGTCCGGACTCTGCATTTCCCGCCTGAAGACGAAGGCAGGGGCGCAGCCGACCCCCAAAATATGTGGAAGATAATTCCACCAGGACGGAGCCCACCCCCAAAGAACGGTAAAGAAAGGTATACCCACCAGTCGTGTATCCTGTAGAGCCTAAAAATAGAAAGAAAAGGGAGTTAATAATGGCATGACATGAATTGTGGAAAGCCTCGTAGCCAATAACTAATTAGTAGAGACGACTTCATAGTAAGCCTGAAAGGTACTATGAGAAGACGTGCATTTATGCATTTATGTTCTGCTGCTGTATGTACATTAGCATTTATCCATGCTGACGCTTCCATCCAGAGCGACTTATGCTTTGAGACGCACTTACGTCTGATCGAACCAGTTTCCCTGAGAATGAGTTGGAGGGAAGCAAAGTTTTGTAGAATTGTGACTTAACTGAGAACGAGGCTACTTAGGACATAGGGACAGGTCATGGAACAAAAAGCTGTTATAGGACCACAGAGAAAAGGCCACCTTGGGCATACAGAACCGGCCATATGGGACAAGGCCGTAACAGACCGCACAGAGACAAGGCCTCGATGGACCACACAAAACAGAGCCACATTGGCCAGGCCTCATTGGACCACACAGAGACAAGGCCGCGATGGACCACACAGACAATGCCACATTGGGCCGGCCTCATTGGACCACACAGAGCAGGCCACCTAGGGCCGCACACAGAGCAGGCCTCCTTAGACCGCAAACTGGCCACATGGACCACACGGCCATGATAGACCACAGACACAAGGCCGCCCGGCCACATGGCCTTGCTAGACCACAGAGACAAGGCCGCAATGAGCCACAACGGCCTCTAATGCCGCACATAGAACGAGGTAGACTGGACAAGGCCGCAAGGCCACACAAAACCAGGCCGCAAGGACCACAAGACCACATGGCCATTTTTTAGCGAGGCAACAATGCCTCAAGGCCGCTTGGCCACACAGACAACGGCCGCTTGGCCACATTGAACCGCGCCACTAAAGGCCACAGACCACTGGCCATTTTTTACATACAGGACAAGGCAACTTGTGCCACGAGGCCACTATAGACCACACAGAGCAAGCCACACAGACAACAGCCACTAGGCCACATTGAACCGCGCCCCTAAGGGCCACAGACCACTGGCCATTTTTTACATACAGGACAAGGCATCTTGTGCCACAAGGCCTCTAGACCCACACAGAGACAAGGCCCGCTGGGCCACAAGGCTGCTAAAGCCATACATAGACAGAACCACTCATAGACAAGGCCTTAGGCCACATAGAACCAATGCCATAACTGGCCACAAGACCACGGGACAAGGCCACATTAGGCTACACGGTCACAGTAGACCACACTGAACATAGAATGAGGCCGCAGGGGCCGCGATATCGTAAGCCCACACTGAGACGAGTTTACACAGGGACATCGGCCACTAGGCCACACAGAACCGAGGCCATAAGGGCCACAAGACCATGAAGGCCACACATAGGATAAGGCAACATTATGCCACAAGGCCTTTCAGACCCACACAGAGACAAGGCCCGCTGGGCCACAAGGCTGCTAATGCCACACAGATACAAGGCCAACGAGACACGGCCACTAGGCCACACTGAACCATGCCATAACTGGCCACAAGACCACGGGACAAGGCCACATTAGGCTACACGGTCACAGTAGACCACACTGAACATGTATATCATGCACATGGAGACAAGGCCACATAAAGACAAGGCCACTAGGCCACATATAGACAATGACCCATTGACCATTTGCATTTGCAAAATTCGAGCAGAATTTTTAAGACAATTGTGAGAATGGATTATCATGGCACCACCACCAGTAGTTGCAAAGGTTATTTACCTGACAGTTTTAGTGAAGAGCTTGCTGAGCTTCGAGGATGATCTTTGGATCAGGTCTTATGTAAGACTCGAATGCAGAGGAAGACCATCTGCCCATGATTTTGATGGCTGCTGTAGAGATACCGCGTTCGGCTGCTGTTGTGGCGGCCCCAATCCTGAAGGAATGGCCAGTATACAGGGAGGGAGATAAACTGCAGCTTATAAGGACAGAAACTAGATGAGACCTGAACCAGGCTTTAGAGAGAGGAGCACCGTTAGGAAGAATGAATAAGGGGGAGTGGTCTGAGGATCGAGAACGGATTTTAAGAAATTTGAGCATAGATGAGAAGGGACAGAAATTATTGTGGATTTTAGAGATAGTTAATGTGACGCCAGAACCTTGAGAATCATTCTTAGAGTGCTTTAGGAAGAGTGTAAAGAATTTAGGTGAAAAGTGTAAATCAGAGAAAGAAAGATCGCGCGCAGGATCGAAATGGTTGGTTGATGAAGTGAATTCCCCTGGACGCATAAAACCATAAAAGGCGATTAAAAACACGGCTTCTAGCATAACGTTAATGTACATGGAAAAAAGCCCATTACGGAGAGAATTGATCAATCTTTGCAGGAGAGGCAAAGTGAGAGGCAACCGTTTATCTGGACAATGGCTAGAAGACTTGCTCATGCCTTTAAGCAATAAGCGAATGGAAGTAGCAGTAAAAAGACTTGGAAAGTCGGGATTGAAGTATTTTGCGTAAAATTGAACGCCTGCGAGTAATCTACGGATGGAGGAAATTTTTAAATTGCAATTTTCGAATTTAAAAACAAGAAAGGAGCAGACGGTGGTAATCAAGATGGGAAAAAGAGGAATCTGAAAGGAAAAACAAAACATTAAAAACGAAGACCAAGCGGAAGTGTAAGCTTTAAAAGTGGAAGGAGCTACTCCTTTAGACATATAATGTCTGGCTGATTTAAGCAAATCATCTAATTTAACATTGTTGCTGATAAGGAAGGGCATGGTGTTGGATCCGAGTTGGCTGAGGGGCAAAGCCGTCTGAAAGTCTGAAAGTGAAAGCGAGAGAGCGCGTCAGCAATGACATTTGAATGCCCGGGTATGTGGGCAGCCTTTATGATGAAGTTGTACGTTACTGATTGCCAGATTAAGCGTCTCACGAAAGGCATGATCGAGAGGCAGGATGATCTACCTTTATTAATGATGGCAACTGTGGCTTCATTATCGCAAAACATAATAATGCGTTTCCTTGACCACGCTGAGCCCCAAATTATACTAGCCACGACTAAAGGATAAATCTCGTAGAGTGCGGAAGAAACGTGACCTAGAGTAACCGTAGGAAAATCGATTGGCCATTTCTCTGCAAACCATTGCCCTTGAAAAAAACCCCCGAAACCGATAGATGGAGCGGCGTCGGTAAACAGATGAAGTTCTGCGGATGATTCGAAAGCGTCATTGTAAAAAAAAGAAATACCGTTCCACTCGTTTAGCAACAGAGTCCAAAATTTAATGTCAGATAGACATCCTTCGTCTAAATGGAGCGATTCGCTTAGATCTTGCACTGAATGAGCCAATGTAAGCAGACGAGAAATAAAAGCCCTGCCTTGCGGGATGATACTCATGGCAAAATTTAGGTGCCCAAGCAAAGAAAGCATATCGCGTTTCGAGACGACGTTTAGGGAGGAAAAAGATTCCAGGAAAGATCTGATCCTTAGAAGTTTTTCATGAGGAAGAGAAGCTTGCATTTTTATGGTATCGAGAAATATGCCTAGGAATTCTAACGAAGTAGAAGGGCCCAACGTTTTTTCAGCAGAGAGGGGTACGCCGACGTCGCTAAAAACCTGTTTAAGTATGTCGAGAACGGTAGATTGGGAAGAAGGAAAATCGATCAACAAAAAATCGTCAAGTAAGTGCAAAACGAAAGGAAGCTTGCAGACATTCAGAAGGATCCAACACAAGGCTTCGGAAAGACTGTTGAAAATATGAGGACTACTTCTACATCCGAATGTGAGCCTTACAGCGAAATAGAATTTAGAATTCCATTTGACTCCGAAGAGTGGCCAATCGGAGGGATGAATTGGCATAGTTTTGAAAGCGTCTGTTATATCAGCTTTAGCTAGCCAAGCGCCTTGACCGGCTAACTTGATCAACTGAATGGCATTGTCGACCGAGGCATAATGAAGGGAAAAAGGGGTTAAAGGAATACATTCGTTAACGCTTGCTATATCATAGGAATGGGGAGAAGACATGTCAAAAATGAGACGTTTTTTGCCGGAATATTTACGCGTTGCGACGCCGATGGAATTGACGCGAAAAGGAGAAAAAGGAGGAGAAGCGAAAGGGCCAATGACGTATCCTTTATTGACCTCTTTCTCTAGTAGTGCTGAAACCACGTCGGGTTCGTTTCTAGCTGATTGCAAATTTTTTGCTACAAAAGAAACAGTAAGATGGGAAAGGACGCCCACCCGAAACCCTTGGGACAAACCGGTGATAAGATAATCGACGAAGGACGGATCAGGGTGAGAAAAAAGGTAGCTTGAAAGGTTTGGTATATTAATGGGAGTAGATGGGTGACTATTCAGAATTTTCTCTGAAATGGGGCTTTCCCCCGGGTTGGCGGTTTGAACCGGCGTGGACAGACAGATTTCGGGTGCGGATCCTTGCAGGAACTACAAATATGAGCAAATTTGCAATTAGCATAAGAACAGACAGATTCATTGAATGAGACACATATAGGAACGCCATTAAACTCAGCAACACGGCGACCTCTGCTGTTTGAAGAGAGTCTTACGTTTTCAGCACCACGGTCAGCGAACGAACCATGGCTTGCGAAAGCTTTGGGGCAAAATGAAGCCGTGTGCCCATGACCGCTGCAAATAGCACAAGCCAAGCTTTTTTGGCCGCCGAAATGCCGGACGAGTAGTTCCGTGTCTGTGATTGACCAGTCTAACCTTGTATTGTAAATTGTGATGAAGGAAGCCGCTTTAGCAGAGAATGACTTGTGGTATTCATAAAATAACGTGCCTCCATATCTTTGACTAAAGTCCGCCATCATAGCTAGATAGAGATCTAGCTCTTCTCTTCTCTCTGGAAAAACCTGGCACAAAATGTCTCGGTAAATGCTAAAAGCAATTACGAATTCACCAAACGAGAGATTACATTGTAAACGAGGATCAGAGGTTTTAAGAAGGACTGCCACGTCACCACAGTCGACCATTTTCCTGTCAGCCGCAGGCGAAGGAAGCAATAATGTAGCCAAGTTAATGTCCTTACCTTGGATAATGTTCGATCTTAAGTGAGAGGACACAGTTGCTGCGGCAGGAGAAACAAAACGCCTACCGAAGGCTTGCGCTGGAGCAGCTGTTGAGAGATTGAAGTTAGAAGGAGCCGGTGGAGCAGTAACCTCTCCAAATGGCGACTGAATCGCTGGGAGAGAAGCAGGCAGGGCAGCTGATGTTGAAGGCACGTTCGACTGGCTGGTTAGTCCGAGAGAAGGAAAATTAATTTGTGGAACAGCTGAGGAGTTCGACGCCGGATCTGAGCTGAGGTTTGGATTAGCCAGGGAATGTTCGAGGGACGACATTTTGGACTCCAGTCCTTTGACCGTCTTAGAAAGGCTTTGAACTGCAGATATGAGCTGATAGTTTGTGTCTGTGGAGATGTCAATCTGCGGAGAGGATGGCGCCTGAGCAGGTAGCTGTATCCTTTTAGCTGGATGGGGTGAAGATGTTTTAGCAGTTCTTTTCCTGCCAGTTGGTTTTGGCTGTACTGCTGAAGTAGAAGCTTTTGGGGTCGAAGGGAGAGAGACTGGAGGATTACCCAAGGTATTTTGGGCCAAAAGCATTAGATCTTCTCTTGAGAGACCGTGACTGATGGGTATGCCGGCGTCCTCGAGAGCGTTAATCAAGCTCGCGGAAGACCACTGCGCCCAAGGAGAAGCGCGGCATTGAATGCGCGAGCTGCGGCGTGCAGCGGGAGGAGACGGCGGGACGAAATCTACGTCAGAATCTGAGTAGTCGCAAACGAAGTGCGAGGTCTGGGACATGTTTGGTCGGCAACTGATGTGAGCAATCGAATGAAAGCGTCAGCATCTGCGAACTCAGACATGTGTAAGTACTGGTCTTTTATACCGCAAGTATTAGACACGATTGGATAGATGAGAAGGTAATAAGTGACGTAGCAATTGAGTCTTCCCGGCAGAACTTAACGCTAAAGCTTCCATATCAGGAACAATTGAACCTGTTATGTCCAGTTCGGGCATTGGATGCCTACGTTCACAGAGCTGCCCTGTGGCGTAAGTCAGAGCAATTATTTGTATGTTTTGGGTCACTCAGAAGAGGGTGCCCTGCATCTAAACAGGTTATGAGCAAGTGGATAGTCGAGGCTATTTCACTAGCTTATGAAGTGGCCGGTCAGCCTTCACCTATGGCTGTACGGGCCCATTCTACAAGGAGTATGGCGGCCTCTACGGCCTTAATTTCGGGTGTTTCCCTTCTTGACATTTGTAATGCGGCAGGTTGGTCCTCTCCACATACATTTGTCAGGTTTTATGACCTTGACCTCTCCACTCCTGGGGCGAGGTTGCTTGCTTCTTAGTGTGCGCAAGGACTTCACACAGAACGGGCATTTGTCACTATGGCGTAGTGGGTATGGGGTTCCCACCGCGTCTCAAACGCAGCTCGAAGTTCCCTTGAAAGGGAACGTCTCAGGTTACGTATGTAACCCTGGTTCCCTGAGAGGGAACGAGACGCTGCGTTTGCCTGCCATACATCCTGCATGCCCTGATCGACTTGCTTCAGACTTTTTCAGAAGCTGTCGCGGTCTGTTTTCAAGGGTGCTTTATAGTTTCCTGGTCTATGACGTCACCCATGACGTATCGGGCTTCCATTGGACTGATTTTACACGTGCTTCATGACGCAATCACGCAGAGCGTTCCCACCGCGTCTCAAACGCAGCGTCTCGTTCCCTCTCAGGGAACCAGGGTTACATACGTAACCTGAGACGTTCTTTCACTACTTTATTCCGATAATCCTTGAACAGACGCATATCATTTTCAATGTTCGATTTTAAAGCCTTTTTAAGTAAAAAATCTCTTCCCCTCATAAATTTCAAAATGTCTTTTGTCAACCAGGGTAAATGGGCCTTTTTATTCAAGTTAACACACTTTTAAATAAATTTCACCTTAATATTATTAATAAGCTCTAAAAAGCTCCTGCAAAATGAGCCTATTTCATCATTAGAGTTCAAAACATTCCAGTCTACCTTCTCCAACTCTTGGTCAAAATTTGGCAAATCTTTATTAGGTATTTTATAAAAGGCCTTTTTCTTATTTATGCTAAATGTAAATCTACTTTTATTTAATTTCCGTGCTATAAGAACCAAATTGTGATCTGACATGCCTGTAATAAAATTAAAAGATTTTATTATTCTGTCAGATTTATTAGAAAATACCAAGTCAGTGGTAAATACCAAGTTATTTTGCTTATGCACACACACACACACACACACACACACACACACACACACACACACACGCACACACACACACACACACACACACACACACACTGTTATTTTCACTTCTGGAATTATGGAATTACTATATTGTTCGTTAATGCACTATTTTGGTCTGTATGAAAAAAGAAAAAAAAAATACCGAGTCAGTTTGTGTTTTAGAGGTTTTAGTTATCATTGTCTGTCCTTTTATTAGTTGTTCAAAATTATAAAGATCTGTTATTTCCTTGAACCTTTTCCTACTATTTGTATCTATCCAATTTACGTAAAAATCCTAGTACAATTACTTCTTTACAGGAGTTTTTAATTCTTTTAAAATATCCTTAAATGATGTATAAAATTTAGCATCAGCAGAAGGTGGTCTATAAATACCAACTAAAATAAATGACATAATTACACATTTTGAAGTGAACTTTTCCTTTAAGCTTGAAAGCTTCAGTCTCCATTCATTGTAATATCACGGAAAAGAGTAGCTAAAAGAAAGCCATACAGGTTTAACATTATAAATCACATTCAGTTTTTGCACTCAGGGTGATATTGCCCCAAAAAATCATGCTTGGTATCATAAATTTTTTATTCTTCAGTAAATAAAGTTTGATTAATGTATTGTTTTCACTTTTGAAATTGGATTTTGAGGTTTTCTTGCATTGGGGAATCACTGTTCCGATAAAGGATTAGCTCTGAGAGATCTGTCAACAGGATTCGCTTCAGGGAACGTATGCCAATGAGAGTGTAGCGTTGTGTTATGCGTACTGTATGTGTGTGTGTGTGCTTGTGTGTATTTGAGCGAGAACAGAAAGAGGCTGTGTCCACAGTCACATAAATGCATTAGTTTGATACCCAAAGATCAAATTTGGTATGTGTTTGTACAGATCAGTATGTACAGATCAGTTTGAGAGCATCTGCAGTTTTAAATAAAAGGGCTAGATGGGCATTATCGGGAGACCAATCATTGTGTTGGCTAAATCTATAATATGGTGGTAGTGATTTGTTTTTAGACTGTTGATCAACAGTGTACACAATATAAATCTACAATATAAATCACTACCAAACTACCATATGGTAGCTGTTATGTTTTCTGAATTGGAAAGTGAGGAGGATTATGATCGGTATATACAGTTGTAATGATTTTAGCCATGCAGGACAAATACATTATCTGATCCTTTCAGTTGTAAGTAAACTTTAGACTTCCTTCATGCACATTTGTATACATTTTGCTTGATAAACAACTTATTTCACAAGAGATGCTAAGGGGGGCCCTTAGAAGTCGCCGAGCTTAAGTCAAAAGACTTTGTAATATGATGCCACATATACAATATCAATAACCCAAGAATTTCACAAATCTTAATACAATTTTGAAAAGCCAACTGAAGTTAAAGGAAATTGAGATTTGGTCATTCATACAGTGTGATGTATGAATGATGCAAGCGGTTCCACATTAAAATTGCTTAAAACGTGTAAAATTGTATATAATATATAATACATATATACATATGTAAATAAATCAAATCAAAATTCAGTATATCAATTCGGCAAAATCAGAAATGCAATTAAATTGATTAAATTCATTGCATTGCACAGTTAAACAAATAATCAGAATATATTTAAATTATTATCAAAGCACATATTTTCACCATTAACACCATTAATTATGCTGCATAATTGCAAGTTTATATTTATATTAAAATATTCAAGGCTAAATGAAGACAAGTGATGAAAATGCATGCTTGTTCTTTTTTTTCATAGATTGCATAGCCAAATTCAGCCTTTTGTCTTAACACAGGAGCTATAATAATTATAGATGGTGCATATCCATGCAAATGTAGTGAAGGCAAGGCAAAGGAAATATGACATATTATAAACAGTCTTCCTCTTTACTGGTTAGCTGAAGTGTCTCTAATTTCAGTCCGAATAAATATTTAAGAAGTTATTTAAGAAGGCAAATATTGGATCAAGGTTATTGATGCTCATTAGGGCAGTGCTGTGGCAACCGCCATTGAATTGTTCAAGGATACTACCAGATTCATCATTTCGATTGATTTATCTGTGGGGCGGATTTTCATAGGAAATTATTGACTAGTGTAATTGACTTGCAGCATGACCAACAATTTGAATGGTGAACGTAAGATTAAGGCTTTAAATTGGTTCCTTGGGGTTACTCTGGTTTTAAGAGGTGGATGTCATGCAGGAAAAGTGTTTACAACCTTCGTCTGGTTGGAGATGAACAATGGAATAAGTTTTATGAATCAGTTTTTTTTTTTCCTCTCTGTAAAATGTTTATGAGCTCTTCACAATGAGAATGATCTGGAGGCTTCCTAAAGATCAGTGATTGTACAATCGCTGAGCTTTAGGAAGCCTCTGGAGCTGAAGTTGAGTTATGGTAATGGTCGTTTCGTTTCATGCGCTGTTAGCGGTAGACCAATCACAACATACTGGGCCATCTGGCCAATCAGACCAGAGTAGGCTCGCGGAAAGGAGGGGTTTAGAGAGACTGAATTTTCTGAAGATTTGTTTGAGAATCATTAAAAAATGTGGTGATGTGCAATATATATTATGAGAAAATTAATTTTTTTTTTTTTTTTTTTACCTTTGATGCATGTAAACATGTAGGAGACCCCCAAAACAAAATTAGGAACCTTAAAATGGCATAGTAGGGGCACTTTATCAGATCTTTATTTAGACAGCGGTATGAATCTGACAATCACAGCAGTCTTTTTATTCTTGCCATTAATCAAATTGTTATCAGTACATATGTATACCCTTAATTATGCTGCATACATACAGGATATACACATACATATAATTATACAGATATTACAATAATTGAAACTAAAATAATAAATGAAAATTAACTAATGGTTTTATATCCATGTCATAAGTATAATAAACTGACTAAATATCACATTTCATGATGCACTGTATTATTAATCAAATAATTAGAATTTAATCAAGTTGTTATCAGAGCAATTATGCTGCATAGTATTTGTAATTATATATATATATATATATATATATATATATATATATATATATATATATATATATATATATATATATATACATATATATATACGCATTATACCTATTTATGCTATATAACATAACATATATATGTTCTGTCTGAATACTCAATTCTGATTGGCTGGAAGGTGTGCAATAAAACCGTTTAATGCGCAGGTAGTTCCAAGTCAGTTTAATCACCGTTCTAGTTTGATTATAAACATTTAACATACAGTATGCCTACATTTTATGTAAACTCAATTCATCTTTCAATGAGAAACAGTTTTTAATTCATGAACTTTTGTGACAGTTTGTCATTCTTGCTAAATAGACTATTTTTGGATGATATACAACCCCTCTGCTTCACATTTGGGTTATGATTATTACTGTATAGAAGCAGTTGTCTATTTTTTTTGTTCAATAAGAATTGTAGAAGAAGGGAATTTTAATGCTTATCTTAAACATAACTGAAAACTTCTTTAAGTCCCCTGAGCTATGGACGAGCAGCCCCCGAGAAATAAAAGCCTCCTCTGGGAAGCGGCATGACACGACAGAACTAGAACACTCTCGTTATAATCATCGAAGCCATCTACGCTGTGAGTGTGTGCCGTCTGGTGTGTGTAGGGGTCTGCGTATCATCAGTTTGTCCTATTCCTCTATTTATAACCCGACGTATGCTGAGAGCAGTGAGTCACGGGGGCCTCCGTGGAGATAATTTCAAGCGTTAATTAAATATTCAGTCAATGCTGGAACAACTAATCGAACCGTGACTCATCGGTTCATTCAACAGACACTGTGACATCCAGCTCATTCAACAGAGCACGGACACCTGATCCCACAATTTCATCAATGACTGGCGCATGTCTCCTAATGACACCTCTCTTTGTCCGGCGAGAAATTCAGAGTGGGAAAGCCTTTCAGGTTGACATGATTAAAAAAAACTAAGAACTGGATCATTAAAAATAGAAGAAAAACATGCAGCACTACAGTAAACATGGGACGTTTGAAGGTGTGTTCTGCTTGCATATGCCACAGGAAGTGCACCATGTGCTTTATCATGTCCTCGGGGAGAGCTGGAGTTATACAGTAGTAATCATTTTAATTTTTGCGTGAGCTTGCACATACCTCCTCCTCATTAGCTGTAATGGTGCCGGAATTGACTCACACCTGTTAATCATTCTGACTTTTCCTATTATTGAGTTTAGAGGCGCTGTGTCTGGAAAAGGTACAAATGAGCATGAAAAGTAGCTCATTTTAAACACAATGTCTGCTCTCCTCCTTTAAAATTGTGATTTTGGCCAAACGCCCCTAAAGAGTTCTTGAGCTTCTTGAATATATCCATCAATTGAAATTAAACAGTGTCGTGATTTTTACATAATCTGTAGAATTGATATTCAATTCAATTGTAGTAAAAAACTAAATTTAAACAAATATTTAAAAACTAAAAGTTTTAATTGCCAATATATATATATTTTTTTTAAATTATTTGTGTTGTTATTATTTCGCTCTCACCAACAAGTTATACTGTATATATATCATTGCGCTGCCTGTTACCCATTTGGGCTATTTTTTTTTATTTAATTATATATATATATATATATATATATATATATATATATATATATATATATATATATATATATATATATATATATATATATATATAATTGCATTTTCATGCCCCCCGGTTTTTACATGGATTGCAAACCTCATATGAAGTGAATTAAAAGTACAACTGCTCATATGATATTTAGTTTAACACCCTGAGGTTGAAACCATAAAAAGTCCCTTTTTTTAAGATTTGTACTCTATTTGTGGACAATTAGAGTCTGCAGTATTCCATATAATATTTATCATTCTTTTCCCCCTGTGTTCATTCTCCCCATTTTCCCCTATTTCCTTCCCCTACCCAAGTCTCTTTTCTTGTTCACAATCTCTCCTCACACATGCTCCAGCTTTGAAGTAACAGGTTCACAGAGGTCAGCCGCAATAAGTGACAGAACACAGCGAGCCCTACCTGAACAGAAAATTAGAAACTTGTAAGGGTATCCAGCTTGTCAGCTCAAATTATTTTCATCACTGACTGTATCAAACACATGCGCATACTCGCAAACACCTGCAGTTTCTGACCCCATATAGATCTCTTAAGTCACACAAACTTTTTTTGTGATTCTGAAAAGTCTTGCTGTGAATTAACAATGAGAAGACCAATGATTTCCCACTTACTTAATGTATGCCTCTCTATCTCTCACACCCTCTCTCTTTTTCAGTTCAACACAAAAGTGAATAACACAGCATGTTTCGACCACCTGGTTCAAGCTAACGTTCGCAATAAGAAGATCTTGAAAGATGCAGTACAGAACATTACAGCCAAGGGCATTACCAACTATACCAAAGGCTTTGAATTTGCATTCAATCAGCTCTCAAATGTGAGTTTTTTTTACATTTAAGAAATCTATCTATGAATTGAAAAAAACACATGACGCTTCAGTCTCAGTCAGTAGTCAGCAGCCTTCAAATCTGCACTTTGTGTGATCTCTCTTCACATCGGCTGAAAAGTGTCTATAATAAGATATCACTCTGCACCCTCCCTTTATGGTGTTCAAATAATATACAGTTTGATACATTACATATTATCCTTCCCTCCCGTCAGTGGTGGATTTGGTCATAAACGGATGTAAGGCAGGAAACATTCTAATATGCCTCAAGTAGGGGGTTGATCTCTCCCCTAGAATCACCTCTGTGTAGTAATATTTCTTTTTAAGAGGGTGATGATGCTGATTAAACCTTATGTTAAGTTTTAGTAGTAGCCATATAGTATTGTTGTGCTCTGCTGACCTCTGCTGTTTATTCTATGTAACTGTATATAAATGTGCTCATTTCAGCCAAACATCAGCAGAGCAAACTGCAACAAGATTATAATGCTGTTTACTGATGGAGGCGAGGAGAGAGCAGAAGACGTCTTCAGCAGATACAATGTTGACAAAAAGGTGCGTGTGAAGGCCACCATCAGTATCTATCACCATCAGTATCTATCTATCTATCTATCTATCTATCTATCTATATATCTATCTATCTATCTATCTATCTATCTATCTATCTATCTATCTATCTATCTATCTATCTATCTATCTATCTCTATCTATACATCTATACATCTATACGTCTATACATCTATACATCCATCTATATTTGGGATGATATTTTTACTTCAGGAAAATTAAGAATGCATTTATGGAGGACCAAACCTGCATAATAAATAAATAAATAAATGCATTCTCTTTCACTTTCACCGGATTTCCGTGTTTTTATATGGCGTTATTTCCCTGTCAAATGTCGAGAGCGCATTATTGTAGCGCGAAAGTATATTAATATAATGCGTGAGCGTGAATCTCTCTGCTCCCGCGCGGAATATGATGTGCCGAGCGTGAATCTCTCTGCTCGCGCGTGGAATATGATGTGCCGAGCGCGAATCTCTCTGCTCCCGCGCGGAATATAATGTGCCGAGCGCGAATCTCTCTGCTCGTGCGCGGGAACTGGGCGGTTGCTCTCAGATACACACTGCTCTTGTAATAATCTCTCTGGGCTCTCTCAGAGAATATGCCTGCACTTAAAACGTGTTCAGTGCAATCGCGAATCTCTCCTCTTCCCCAGCTAACAATTTTAGGTAGAACGTTTTCATAACGTTCCCATTAAGTTATAAAAATGTTATTTCTGAATGTTCTAGGGAATTTCAAAACGTCCAGTTTTTTAGACGTTGCATTAACGTTATTTTTTGGTTATAAGAACGTTCTATTCTCCCGTTATATAAACGTTGTATTAATGTTATTTCCTGGTTATAATAACGTTAGAACATTCAATTCTCCCTTTATATAAACGTTGTATTAACGTTCTTGCTTGGTTATAAGAACGTTATTCAAACGTTCAATTTTCCCATTATATAAACGTTCTCTTAATGTTTTTCTAAGATAATGAAAAACGTTTCATTAAATAAAAAAACATTAAGAAAGGTTTTAATAATTATAACAAGGTAGCCTATATAATAGGCATATATGAAGAACCTAAAACAAGAACTTTCAGATTTTAAAATTAAGACAAAAAGATCTAGAAAGATAATTTAAAAAAAGACCCATGAATCATGTCTATAATATGTGTAATGTAGTCGCGTTGAATTGAACCCAAGTATTATTCCAATTCGATTTGGGTTGAAGTGACAATATGAAATTAACATGAACATAAACTTGGACTAAACATAGAATCAACAACAATGGTACAGGGAACAAAGCTAGTCAAGAGACAATGGGAACACAAGGACAATGATTATGACCAAAAACAACCAATGACACTCACAAGTTAAAGTTCTTTTAATTTATATAGCTCATTTTTACAACAGCCACTGGCTGGCCAAAGTGCTTTACAGAACAGCAGAAAAAAGGGGAAAAAACCCTACATAACATATGGAATAGCAGTTTCTGATTGGTTGTTGCTGTTTGGACAGCGTTTATGCCAGAGCAAAGAGAAAGAAATCAAAGAGAAGGCTTGTGCGAACGCACGGGACACAGTCTAAGCACATACACGCTTACTTTAAGCGAATAGGAGAGCTTCGCAATTGCACTAAACACGTTCTAAGTGCAGGCATATTCTCTGAGCGAGCCCAGAGAAAAATTCTTACAAGAGCAGCGTGTTTCTGAGAGTGCGCGCCCAGTTCCCGCGCGCGAGCAGAGAGATTCGCGCTCGCGCATTATATTCCGCGCGCGAGCATTGAGATTCACGCTCGCGCATTATATTAATCAGAGGCGGACAGAGTAGACAGCTTCATTACTTGAGTAAAAGTACAGATACCCCTTGCTAAATTTTACTCAAGTACAAGTAAAAGTACTACAGTCAGATGTCTACTTAAGTAAAAGTACTGAAGTACTTGTTTTTAAAAGTACTTGAGTATCAAGAGTACAAGAGTACATTTTCTAAATTTTGCATTACTACTGCCACAGTGCTTACATTTATGTACAGAAACGTCCTACATGGAGTTATGAAAAATGTTAATGTTAATACCTTGGAGAATGTAAAAGGAATTGAAAGTAAAATCAAGTCATTTTCATCTTTTTACCATGTTGCTTTATTTAACATTTAAGAAAATTTCAGAAAATTGAAATAGTCTGGCGAGGTGGGGCCACGGGTTGGCACATTCACGGGATGGACCTACTGCGTCTTCATCCATTGTTTCGTCCATGGTTTCGTCTCTTATCTAAATCTGACCATGGAGTTAACTCTGGCGGAAAGCTGAAGGTGATTGCTGATAGGCTGTCCCAATCAGTGGCGCCTGCACAATCCAATCAAGTTTGAGAGGGAAACAACACATTGAGGGTTTCCGAGATTTTTCTTTTTTCCATTTTTTATTTTTTTTAGAAGTAGTAACGGGTACTCACGGTTATGGATAGAAATGTAGTGGAGTAAAGAGTACAATATTTGCCTCTCAAATGTACTTGAGTAAAGTCATGAGTACTCCCCAAAAATGATACTCGAGTAAAGTACAGATCCCTCAAAATTGTACTTAAGTACTGTACTTAAGTAAATGTACTCCGTTACTGTCCAGCTCTGATATTAATGTACTTTCGCGCTTCAATAATGCGCTCTCGACATTTGACAGGGAAATAACGCCATATTTTTACTGTTATACGGTATGGTGGCGCTATCACGCATCTTCTGAAAGAGTACAGAAACTCTGGATCAAAACACAGGCGAAGAAGAAACAGAAACAAGCGATAGAATGTAAGCAGATGCATGTGTAAAATAACACAATGATCAACATTAAACGGCATATAAATCAAAACTGCAGAATGTTACCAAATGAAATGTTGACCCAGGACGAGGTATAGGACTGTGCAGCCTTACAGAAAACAGAATATTCTGGTGGCCATGAAACTTGCGAAAATAATATTAAAAAAAAATGGCTGGCAACTTTTTCAAAACGCTGTCAGGGAAAGAGGTGATTACTTTTTTCTTATTTTTTTCCTTTTTTCTTTTCATTTAATTTTTACATTTATTTGTGTTCTTTTTGATTTTTATTTATTTATTCTTTAATGTAATTATATTTTAATATTTCTTTATTTTGTAACATTTTTTATATTTATTTATGCATTCATATGTTTATATATTTATTTTATATTTATTTCCAGATTTATTTATTTGTGCCTTTTTTTTATTTACTTTTCCATGTGTGACATGTAAATGAGGAAGGCAGTCCTTGCGTAGCTCAATTGGTTGAGCACAAAAACATTAAAGAATACATAAATAAAAATTAAAAATTAAAAATAAATACAGAAAACAATAAACGAAGAAAGAAGAGTAATACAAAAATAAAGTCAGGATTAAAAAATGTAGTTATATTTGTTTTTATCAAGTCATTTATTCATTTTATTTATTTTCCTATTATTACATTGATTGATTGATTGATTGATTGATTGATTTTTAACTTTTGCAGGTTTGGTTCTCATTACACATTCCCCTACACATACCTTTCCAAGTGTATAATTAGCTCTAATGCACTGATTTGATTGAAATCATAAGCAGTACAACAAAAACTGCTATGGTGTGCAAATTATTTTTACATTTAAATGTTATAATTCTAAAACATATTTTATATAAACGTATTATATATGGATTCATTACATTTCCTTAAACATGCCTCATCTATCTATTATTTATTTATTTAAATAAGACCCATACATGATCTTTTTGGCATGGTACAGTTACAGTGAATTTGTATACTATGCTGTTTGATTGCAGGTGCGAGTGTTCACGTTCTCTGTTGGTCAACACAACTATGACACAGGGCCAATAAAGTGGATGGCCTGTGCTAACAAAGGTAAGTGTTGCTTTGCTCAGTCTGTGTTTGCCCCCTAGTGGCTGAAGTACAAATATAATTCTCACATCTCACAGCCTCTTTAGCAGGCTCAGCATTGGATTGCAAAATAAAAAACAATAAATTGCACCATGACGCTGTTTTCTAGGATATTTCTACGAAATACCTTCCATTGGAGCCATCCGCATAAACACACAGGTCTGTATGACTCCAAAGCGTTTCTAATGTGATTGGTTTATTTTGATAGTTTCTCTTGTTTAGGAGTATGTGAAGGTCCAAGGATGACCTATATTTGATTGCTTTGTGTTGTTTACTGTTTCTTAGGAATATCTAGATGTTTTGAGTAGGCCGATGGTCCTTGCAGATGCTAAACAAGTGCAGTGGACCAATGTTTACCTGGACGCTCTGGTACAACCTTTTTTCAACAAACGTCATAGAAACCATTTAAAAAGTTTGATATGCTCCATTGTTTTCTGTGTTCTCTTCATGACCTCAGGAGTTGGGCCTAGTCATCACAGGCACACTACCGGTGTTCAACAAGACCAAATCCAGGGTGGGAGGATCTCGGAACCAGGTCAGTCGTTTATCTGGATTTTCCAGCTGGGTTTCCTAGTAAAATAGTTTGGAAACACTCACAAATTCTTTATTATTACTGCCTTTTATAATTTAGGGTAACCAAACAGGAGATAAAATCTGGAATACATCAGTTTGATATATAAATTATAAATAGGCCTATGCATTAAATACAGTACACTACCATTCAAGAGTTTAAGGTCGGCGAGAATTTTTTTTTAATTGTCTTTTTTTTTTTTTCAAGTCACCTATGCTTTCCAAGACTAAATTTATTTGATAAAAATACATTTTAACATATTTTAAAATTCATTCATTTATCATTACTCCAGTCTTCTGTCACATTATCCTTCAGAAACCATTCATATATGCTGATTTGGGAACATTTCTTAGTATTACCAATGCAGAAAATGGTCATGCTGCTTAATATTTTTGTGGAAGCCATGTTACCTTTTTATCAGGATTCTTTGAATAGAACATTCTAAAGAACAACCTTAATTTATAATAATTTTTAAAAATGTTTTTATATATATTTTTTTCTAAATAGGTCTACGTGTTATTTTAGTATTAATTTCTTAAAAAAAAAAAAAAAAAAATCCTACTGAACCTAAACCTGAATGGTAGTGTATATAGTGCTTGGTCAGCAGTATTCAAATGCTTCCATCGGGGCCACGGGACATTTTTACCGTTTTTACAGATTAAAGCGAGCAGGGCGTCAAAACAATGGTGCTGTACACCCCGCAAGTGCTCAGGGTCGATTACAGTAATAATCTTCCGGAGCTACATCCTCGAATATTTTTATCCAGTGCCAAACGCGCTTCATTCAAGCCCTTTCCACTCTGTGCGCATTTCTTCTCTCTAGATGTAAAGTGCCACATTAAGAGCTGCAGATGACATGGTTATTTTAACAACAGTTGCATGAACACAGTGAGCAGCAAAAATAGATTGCTAAAATGCTGCAGAAAACGAGAATGCAGCAAATACAATTATTTTTATCTCTCATATAGATGACTACGACCGTTTAGGCCTTTAGACTTTTTTTTTTTTTTTTCATACATTTAGCATTATTAATCAGCATATTAAGAGCATTTCATAATAAACAATGTTATCATTTGGAATATTATTTAGAGATGGCAAGGGAAGACTTTAAAATTACTAGTTAACTTTGTTTTGTGCTCATGATGAGATGTTTGATTATTCGATTATTTACGTGTTTTGTTTTCAGTAGTTTATAAAAATGGTCCATACTTTTCTTAAGAGGTAAAACCTGCACTCCCATGTTTTCTCAGTCCCAAGGCCTACTATGTTTCATACACGTAGGATATATTTACAGGTATGATAAAAAAAAAATAAAAAAAACAAACACTGCTTTAGCTCTTGGGGCCCAGTATTCTCATCTTTAATGACTATTTTGAGTGTTTAGGTTTTTTTTTTCTTTTCCAAAGTACTACGGTTGCCTCTGGAAATGAATAAATGTTCCAAAAAAGTATTGTCCAGACCTCTGGGGAGGAAATATAGAGACGTATCTCTGGTACACATGAATGTACCTCAAAATGTATTTTTAAAATTAATTATTTATATGTAAAATGTTTGTATATCATCTTACACACAGTGGCCCATATAGAAAATTAAAAGATTATTTTTGATATGTTGTATATTGATATTGTTAAATAAAATAAAAAATTGGTGTATACATATATTTTTATATGAACAAACACAGTTTGTTCAGTTTGTTCTCTAACTGAACAAACAACTACAACATTTCTAATTGGGCCCTACAAGTCAGAAGCAGGAATATAACATTCGAATGAACACAGAACAGAACACCAGATGTGTCATTAACAAACCCAATTCTCTATTAATAGCTCGATGGTTGGAACAAACTTCTATTTTTGTCACGTTTAATGGGGATAAAGCTACTACTGACGCAAACGTGTAAACTTCATTATCTCTTGAATGTATTAACCATGCGGACAGTGACCTTCTTAGGAACACTACAATAGTAACAGATATGGAAAATAAATATCATAGAGTATCTTATCCTACACTTTCCCAGTTGGAGGTCAAAGGATCAGTACGTTGTCTACTAAACCGCTTGACCCTCTGAAAGTTGCCATTACTTTCCGCTCGCTGACTGCGTCACTGGGTTCTTTGATAAGTTTAATATCCGTTTCCAGTATGGATGACGAGAAGC
Organism: Tiaroga cobitis; assembly: GCA_030578255.1. Taxonomy (NCBI): domain Eukaryota; kingdom Metazoa; phylum Chordata; class Actinopteri; order Cypriniformes; family Leuciscidae; genus Tiaroga; species Tiaroga cobitis. Next base: position 13,110,070 of record CM060608.1, read on the forward strand.
CATTTAAACGTGACACTTTGTAACTTTGCAATGTTTCATAGTGGTTATTTTTGCCAAGTTCAAAAGGTTTGCATGTTGTTGTTCTACTAACTCTTATTAATTTGCAACTACATGTCAACTAACTCTAATTAGAGTATTAGTAGACTGTAGGTTAGGGTTAGTATAATAAGTTGACTGGTACTTGCAATGTTACTTATAGTCAGTAGAATGTCTGTTGGAGGACCATCAGAATAAAGTGTTAGCAGATATTAAGCAGACAGTCTACTAATACTCTGTTTAGAGTTAGTTGACATAACGTGTTACCCATATTTGCTTGTAAATGTCTCTCCATTGCATGTCAGATTGGAAATTTAGTGTTTTTGATTTCTCTTTTAGCATCAGAACCAGTTGATTTTAGGAGTGATGGGGGTGGATGTGTCTCTCGATGATATCAAAAGATTGACGCCCCGCTTCACAGTGAGTACCCAAAACAAAAACTATTTCAACTCAAATACTGTCAGCATTTCATCTGGTTGTTGTTCCAGTCTCATAAAAAGACTAAAAAGGGACCTATTTAAGGGATTCATTTTTTTTACCTAAAAGCTGAAAATTCTGTGATTATTTACTCTAGGACTGCGCCGACTGAATACTTTTGTAGTCGTCTAGTAGTCGTTCATTTAAGGCATTAGTAGACTAATAGCACGTTTATATTAATTCAATTACTTAAATATATACTGAGGAGAATACTAAACCATAATGAGCATTTAATATATTGGCATAATATAGCCTATTCTGCGCTCAAGCGCACACATAAAGCTTACCGCAAAGCGCCAGCAAAATTAATGAATGTGTCGGGGAAAAAATTGCAAGGAGAAATTTGTATTATTTATTAGTAAACTAGTATTTTATGAGTCGGTATCGTCTGCAAATATGAAGATGATGCTGACTCGCCATCCCGGCTGTGTAGTGGACAACGCCTATAGAGAGAAATGCAACTTTCATACGGATTACATAAGCAGAGAGTATTTCTTTTCAATTTGAATTGGTTTGTTTAAAAGTAGACATTTCAAGCTTTCTATAGATGTATTTCTCATGCATGGTCGGCAAGATGCCTAAACGCGGAGTTTCGGTTCATTTTTTCGACTAACATTTAGTCTACTATTAGGGGGCAGCCCTGATTTACTCACCCTCTAGTCATTCCAAACCCAAATCCGCCTTTTTTCTGTGGAACACAAAATTTGATGTTTCTATGAATGTTCACACTGCTCTTTTTACATAAAACAAATGCAAATGAGGATTTGGCTGATGGACAAGCTCAAAAAAGGACAAAAAAGCACCACAAAAGTATCAAAAAAGTGATACATTTTGATACTTTCTTTTTTTTTTTTTTATGTCCCCAAAGAGCAATTGGTTTTGTAGCAAGACCAGCATACAAAAAAAGACCATTTACAATACAATCCAAATAAATAAAATTAAAATAAAATACTACTCAAAACAACAACAGGACCAAACAACTACCTACTTTTATGTCCACTACTGTTCAAAAGTTTATAGTATTTTTTTTTTTTTTTCAGGAAGGACACATTCAATTAGTCAAAGGTGTGTAACTGTTTCCAATATTGTTAATAACAAGTAATGTTACTTCAGCAGCAAATCAGCATATTAAAATGATTTCTGTAGGATTAAGTGACACTGAAGGAGTAATGATGCTGAAAAGTAAGCTTTGCCATCACAGGAATAAATTACATTTTAAAATATATTCAAATAAAAAAAAGGCACATTTTAAATTGTAATCATATTACAATATTACTGTTTTTATGGTATGTTTAATCAAATATATATGATAGTCTTCTAAGCATTTAATAATTTTACCAGCTGCAACATTTTTAACAGTAGGGTAGTGTATAATAAAATATAAAGTGTCAGATGTGTCGCACCAGTTTGACGTCAAAGAAGAGATGTGAGAATTGTATGGCTTCAAAATACTTGGAATATAGTGCATAAATCACACACACTAATTTTATGGGGCTTTTATGATACTTTCTTCTCAGATATGGTGTTTGACAGCCCTATTCACTTTCATTGCATGGGAATTTTTTTTTTTTGAAAAAAGAAAATCTGGTTTTGGGACGGCGTGAGGGCGACGAGTTTTAATTTAGGGTGAACTGTTCCTTGAATGCTAAATAATTCGATTTATAAGAGAACAAAGTGAAACTCATGTGTTAGATGTTTTCTTTGCAGACTCTTTGAGTCGCTGTAATAGAAATAACACGGCATGCATAAGATAAATGCGCTATTGTTCTGCGGTCTGCCGTCTTGCGGTTTCGCCTCCTTACAGTAAGATCGCTCTTAAGAGGACGTAAGCCCTTGTACATTACATCTGTTTGTACTTACATTTGATTTGTAAATGGTTGTGATTTTCTGTTAAGCTCAGAGGAATGTTTCCAGATGAACCGACACATTTGATTAACGCTAAGTGCTCAGGGGTGATTGACAGCTCGGGTCGGCGTTCTCAGGGGATATTAGACAGTACCCCGCTAGTGAGGGATTAACCACCGCATCTCTGAGGAACCAGGTCCATTTGGTCTAAGCAGGGATTTGGGTTTGATGGTGGTCTTCTTATTCGATGTGTCCTCACTATTCTCCTTTTTCTGTTTTGTTTATTTCAGATTGGTCCTAATGGATATTATTTCGCAATCGACCCTAATGGTTACGTGCTGCTCCATCCAAACCTGCAACCAAAGGTACCGAAGCATTTTCTCCACCCAAATACCTCAAATATGACATCACAGCACATTTATGACAGATGAAGAGGTTTTAAGGTTGCTTGTGGTGGAGAACCATGACATGCTTGTCTCATATTAAAATGTTTCTTGCTTGTTTGACATCTATTTAACAACGTCTGTAGTTCTTGTATCTCTCTTTCTTTCTTTCTCTCTCTCTCTCTCTCTCTCTCTCTCTCTCTCTCTCTCTCTCTCTCTCTCTCTCTCTCTCTCTCTCTATATATATATATATATATATATATATATATATTTATCTTTATCTCTATCTCCCCTTCCTTGTTTGTGTATATGTGCTGCATATTTATATTCATTCTCACCTCTTAAATCATGTGTTCATGTGCACATTTATATCAAGAATGTAACCAAAGTTTGAAGATTAGGCCAAATTGAAATCCCAAACTGAGTATTACTATTCTGAATATTTTCCTTCCCAATATAGATGCTATATTAGATATGACATGGATGTTAAATTAAATATAGTGTCTACTGGCGACCTAACGTCTTTTTTTTTCTTTTATCTTCAAATAAATACTGTTCCTTTGAACTTTCTATTTCTCAAAGATTCATGGAAAGAAAGAAAAAAAGTAATTTTGTGTTTCCACAAAAGTAATAAGCAGCACAAATGTTTTCAACATTGATGATAATAAGTTTCTTGAGCACCAAATCAGCATATTAGGATCAATGTGACTATGAAGACTGGAGTAATGTGCATACAACCGCCATCTTTGGCGTTACGGGTTTTCCCTATATAGTTGTATTAAGGATTGGGGAAGTGGCATGTCTCTATATAAATAGTCTCTGGTATAGGGCACAGCTGATTGTATCCTGCTGTATCAGCAGTCAATGAGCTTGCTGCCCAACTTTCAAATACTTGGTCAGTGTCTGTGTATGCAGTGCCCGTTCAGAAACCCTCCACCTTCCCCAGCTCCACCTGTATAGAGCTGCTACAGGTAATTCATGTACACTATATTGTACAGCAGCAGCATGTCTTACTTGCTCACAGCAGCAACAATAACAGCAGCAGCAGTGTAGTATAGCAGATCTATTTCTCCAAGACCAAACATATTAACATACCATGCCAAACCCTTCAAGAGTTATCATGACAGAACTGTTTTACTGTATTTTTGATCAAATAAATGCTGCCTTTATGAGTATAAGATACTTAAATGTCTTACGGACTCCAAACTTTTGAACTATAGTGTAATCTAGAGCTGTGCAAATCTTATCAGATATATTAATATAATAGCATTTTTTTCTCAATAGTGCATTGGTGCTTGAAATCATTGTATCAGTATTTTTATTTAATTTATCTCATTCTCCCACAGTTCCACCACATAAGGAAAATGTTAAAATGATAAAATGTCTTAATAATACATTTAAAAATAAAAATTATGACAAAAAGTCGTGATACAATTTTACACTTTTGCCAATTTTACCGATATGTTGTTATATTTGTCATTTTTATTTTGTTATTCGATGTATATACAGTAGGTTTCCATATAGGTGATGCATCATGATGCATTGAATTATGCATTGCACATTGCAATACCCAGCCCTGAAATTATCCCTTCTGTTTTTCTTCCATTCATACGTTTTTATAGTTAAAACCATATTACATTTGTCTATCTTATGAAACAAACAGGAAGATCAAGCAGCTGCGAGTGATTCAGCTCATATCATTATTGACAAGTGTGTATGACCTCATATGTAAAGCTATAGATTTAGAATGTATGAACATGCATTTGCGGTGTGTAAACAGGCGCTCATATAGCTTTTCCTTTGGATCAGAGCATGCAGCCCCTTACCTTCAAATCGCCCAAAGTAATGCACGTGCTTCTGGCAGCGAACCTGCATATATGTTTCTCAATGTAACTCGACTACAATTTTTACATATCAGTCTATTTGCAGGTCCCTTTGATTCTGGTATCCCACCACACACATGGGCCGGATCTGTATTTCATCTTTTAAGAATGTGAAGGAGAAACGAGATCACGTGTGTGCGTTCAGGGTCATAGTTTATCCTCAGTCTGGATGGTAAAAGCACCGTCTATCACCTAGTCTCAGACAACCCCAGCCCACCATGACACCCTCGCAAGTTAAGGAGGAAAATGCATTAAATATATTACGTCTGGTCGGACATAGTTTGCAAATCGTTTAGACATTTTCTGATTTAAGCTCAATATGCAATCGTAAAGAGTTATATGTGCAGGGCTCAACAATAAGGATGACTCGGGGGGGCCAGTGCAAGATCTTACGTTCATCGTTAACATTTGGTTTAGTTTGATGTATTTATGTTATGTAGTTATGCTAATTGAAGGATGTATCCGAGGTAACATTATCTAGCCTGCTAATGAAGTACTTTGTTGGAATTTGTTGCGAATTTGACTGTGATAGTAATGGAAGTGTCAAACAAATCAGTAATGTTTTGCACCATACTGTATACCATTCCTTTCTAAAAAAAAAAAAAAAGTGTTTGAATTCATAGTTATATGGAGTTATGTCTTTTTTTATGTATATGTGCATTTTATGTTTTTAGTATTATTGTAACGATCACCAGCTGGAGTGCCCTTGAGAGCCACCAGAGGGCGCTCCATAATAGACTTTGATCACTTCCTCACTAACTACATTTCCCATCACTCACTGCCCGAATTCATCATCTCATTCACCTGTGTCTCATCACCTGGTTGGTCTCTGATTGCATTCACCTGTTTTTCATCACCCTGTTAGTCCCTGTCTATTTATTCCATGTCCATTCACTCACTCATGGCGAAGTCTTGTTGTACTGTGTGTCTGCATTTCCGAGCGTTTTCCCGTGTTTGTTTTTCTGTTTTTGACTTTGGATTGTTCTTGGACTCTGATTCTTGCTGCCTGCCCTGACCTCTGCCTGTTTCTTGGATTCTCTCTGTGTATTCTCCATTGTCCTGTTTGCTGATTCTTGACCCTGCCTGTACGACTATTCAATATAAAGCTGCATTTGGATCTTCACCCCCAAGTCTCGGAGCAGTTCGTGACAGTTATTGTTAATCAAAAACCTTTTGAATTAGCTCTATTATTTTATTAATTGTATTAAGTACATAACAATTATTTGTCTATTTTTAAGAAGATTAAATCATAACTCAAATTGAATACACTAACATTCAAAAGTTTGGGGTCAGTACAATTTTTTTTTTTTTAGACAGTAATACCTTTTTTTTTGCAGTGCTGCATTGAATTGATCAAAAGTTGCATTGTTACAAAAAAAGTCTAATCTATTTGACTCTCTTTCAAATAAATGCTCTTTATTTGAACTAAATCTACCACCAAAAAAATATTAAGCAAGACAACTGTTTTCAACATTGATAATAATAAGAAATGTTATTTTAGCACCAAATCAGCATTTTAGAATGATTTCTGAAGGATTATGTGATACTGAAGACTGGAGTAATACTTTTTATTTATAAATAAAAATAATACGTTTTATTTATAAAGCGTGAGCTGACAGAGCGAGCTGATATGTAAATTTGCAAGTCATCGGCATAACAGTTGATAGCGGAGACCATAACTACGGATAATGTGACCAAGAGGTAACAAATAAATATTGAACAGAAGTGGTCCAAGAACAGAGCCTTGAGGGACACCTTGAGAGAGAGAGAGAAAAAATGAGAAGATTTGAAGTTTTGGACAGTAATAAAACATTGTCTATCAATGAGATATGATATATACAAAGATAAAGCACTCCCCGTGATACCGTTACCTGATAGCCGAGAGGTAAGTATGTGATGAGGTACAGTGTCTGAGGCTGCTGTTAAGTCAAGCATGATGAGAACAATAAGACAACCAAAATCAGCAGAAATTAGGAGGTCATTAGTAATTGTTACCAATCCTGTTTCAGTGCTGTGGCCTGACCGAAAGCCAGATTGATAGGGATCCTAAATATTGTTAGCAGAGAGATGAGCTTGTAGCTGCGAGGCAACTACTTTTTCAAGCAGCTTAGAAACGAAAGGAAGATTAGATATAGGTCTGAAATTATTCATAACAGAAGAATCTAGCCCTGGTTTCTTTAAAATAGGAGTGACCGGAGCCATTTTTTATGAAAGCGGGACAGACCCAGAAGAAATAGAACGGTTGATCAAATGAGCAATAGGAGATGAGATAACAGATAGGCAGCTTTTAAGAAGTGAGGTGCTGGATCTACATGACAAGTAGATAAGTAGCTTGAGCAATTAGTTCACTAACAGTGGATGGGCTGGTAATAGTAAAGTTAAAGAGGATGTTCTTTATGGGCTGAGGTGAGGACCAGTTAGAGGAAACATCTGTTTGATGAAAATGTTTCATAAAAAGTGGAGAGTGAAAAGTGGCAAAAAAATGCCAGAGTTGCAGAGGTCAATTGAGCCATTAATAAGATGTGTTAAAGGGTTAACAAGTTTTAGCAGCGGTAATTATGGAGGAGTAGTATGGTGTGCATGTGACATTAAGAGCAGACTTGTATTTTAGCTGGACAGATTTAACATTGTGATAATTAATAGTAGTTTTGTGAAGAGGTTCAGGAAGAGGGAAATCAATTCTAACTGTTATCAGCTTATTATCAGAAATACCAGTTTGTGAGCCAGAGACAGAGACATTATTAATTCCTGAAGTGCAAACAAGATCAAGTGTGTGACCACGGCAGTGAGTAGAAAAGTCGGCATGTTGTACGAGACTGCAATTATCCAAAGTTAATGTAAGGTCATTGGCATTAGAACAGACAGTGTCAAAAGGGATATTGAAATCACCAAGCAGGATAACATAAGAGGATACAGCATTATGCCAGAGTAAGTAGTTCATTGAGTTCATAGACAAAAATTAGGAGGACAATATATTAATATGATCCATCACTCCACCAGCTGATGCAGTAATGATGCTGAAAATTCAGCTTTGCCATCACAGGAATAAATTACATTTTATAAATTTGATTAGAATTTAAAATAATTGTAATTGTAAAATTATAGTAATATTTCAAAATATTATACATAAAAATGAAACAATCTTTAAACCCCAAACTTTAAAACAGTATTTTCTGCATATAATAAAACATTCAATAGAAGAAAATTATATTATATTTTTGAGATATTTTATTTGACAGATTTCTTCGCTCTTTCAGCTGTCTAGAACGCCTGTTTTGTGAATTGGGGCAAGTGCTGAAACATGTCAGTGTTATTGCTGAAATTTTAGGTCAGAGACATACAATGTTTGCTGTTAAATATACACAAAAATAACAAAGCTCCAGGTCTTATATATGGAGAGTATTAACTCCACAAGCCTGTCAAATCAAACATACAGAACACATTTCCATCCTTGGCGTCAGTAAGAACGAGTGTTATGACATATTTCCATCTTGCCTCAAAGATCCATCCTTCAGCTTTTGGTTTAAAAGAAACAACATAGACTCTGAGGTTCCTTCCCCTCTCTGTCGCTTCGTATGGGGAAAACCTTTGAAAACCCTTTACCGAAACAAACTCGTAACATACTTTGCAAACAATGCTCTTTTTAATGAGCTCATCTATATTGGTAAAGGCAATAAAAATGCAAGTGCCATTACAAACATAAACGCCAGTGTTATTGCTCCCAGCGGACCTCATGTGCGGAACGGTTGGTTTTACTTTAGTTTGGCGAGCCGACTCTGATCACATCTGAAGGCTTGATCTCTCAAGGACAGATGTTGAGATGCGATCGGGTACGGCCGCAGATCAAGCAGGCTGATTGAGAGAGACACATAGGCATGGATTGAATCTCTGAACCGTGGATGCCGTACTTAACCCTTAGCAGCGCTGATATGCAAACACAAGCCCCTAAACCATGGGGTGCCAGATCTACTGGAAACAGTTCAAAGTGCTCCACCAGTATCCAACGGTGCAAAACACATGACTGAATTTGTCGGCTAAAGTTAAGAGAAAGCGACCACTTCGAACGAACTTTGGAGAGTCTTTCAGGGAGACTTTGAACACTGCAGGAAGAGCTAATTTGATTTTGACAGTGTAGAAATTGAACAAACCTCTCTTAGTATGTCAGCCATATGTTGTCTGCTCACCAGAGAGCCAAATAATTGTGTTCAAACAGTAGGAAGGCCTACACGATGTGAATCGATTTATAGTGTGCACTTTTATTTATTTGAAACCTTCTCATCTATGATGGATTGCCGTGTTTTACAATAACAGCATTGTTAACAAGTGTGGTCTCTTTCAATGCTTAAGTCAGTTTTTGGCACCCATAAATAACTCTCTTTCTGTTTCCATGCACTGAAATCCTCTCCATATCTCATTAGAACAGGATTCAGAGCCGTCGCCGCAGGCTAAGTAAAAAGCTGGCTCTTACGTTCCCTGAGGTGAGACCATGCAAACTGTGGTAGATCCAGTTAGTCTTGTCATAGAAATAGAGAGAAATTATAGTGCTAAATAACTCTTTATAGTTGTAGTATGATATCTAGTATGCCTACCTAGCCATAATCTTAGAGGTCTTGTAGTGTATGTATGAGCTCATTCGTAGTTCCAGAACCCAAAATCTCTGGGTATGTGAAAGTTACGTAACGCTACATATAGCTACATTGTGCACGACACATATGATTGAATGCAATCATCTGTTTTAAATGATTGCATAAATATCATTTGATCAGTTCAAAAGTGTGGGGTACAATTTTTCATGTTTCTGTGCCAAGGCTGCATTATTTGATAAAGTAAAAAACAGTAATAAATTATTCAGTAATAATGAAATGTTATTACAATATTAAAATAATATATATTTTTTAGATTTTTATTTTAGATTTTCAACAGCCATTACTCCAGTCGTCAGTGTCACATAATTCTTCAGAAATCATTTAAAAATGATGATTTGATTTGATTTTCAGTTGAAAATAGCTGTGTTGCTTAATATTTTTTTTCATAGAAACTCTGATGCTTTTTCCCAAAAAATAATATAATTTATTTTAAATACGATTTTTATAGCAATTTAAATGTCTGTACTGTCTTTTTTGATGATTAAATGCATCCGTTCTGAATTAAAATATAATAAAAAAATATTACTGAACCCAAACTTTTTTAGTTGCATAATACTCTCTCTCTCTCTCTCTCTCTCTATATATATATATATATATATATATATATATATATATATATATATATATATATATATATATATAATTATTAATTTGTACATATTTATTTATTTACACACACACACACAGAGTGGGAGCCAGCATTCAAAACACAGCATATGCTTATGATCAGTTATCCTGGTGTATTGAGCAGGGATATGACTTCAGTAAGTGTGTGTAATGGTTATCAGGAGTGCTAGCATGCCATCTGATGTTTGTTTGAGAGTTCACTGAGATATTTCCTGTCTGGTGGATCAGAAAGATAATGTGTTTTATTTGTTCCAACCGTTACCAGATATACTGGAGAGTTCAGCGTAATGTAGCACGTTCAGCACTTGCATCCAATGCATATCTCAAGCAGTTGGTATTCATGTCATGTGCTTGTAATCTTAAAGGATTCAGTAATGATTTCTTCATACGGCAGGTCTGTGTTCACACTTGACCTCCATTTGTAATGCGAACAACAAAAAGATGATTTACTGTCCAAGTGAAAGCACACGAGTGAAAAATGCGAAGGAGAAAAGGGAAAGGAAAACATTTGCTGAAACGGTACATTGCCTGTCCCACAGTGGCGTTATGGGGAAATGGACATGCCTGACATGTTTCGGCAAATTCTGCTGCTTTTTTTGGCTCATAATTGACCAAAAGTTGCCTTTTTCTTCTTTCAACTTCTCCTTTCCAATATTAATTACTACTAATATAGTATATATATTTTTTGTATCACATTGATTTATTTAAATAGATCATTTTGTTAGGATCTCTGATTTAAAAAAAAAAATCTATCATGCATCTGTTTTGTGTCATATGTTTTGTAAAACTGGCATTGCCTGTGTATTTCTGGATAAGGGGGGATTTGGGTGGGACTCACTGGAACTTGTATAAATCTTTCTTTCCTGTTTATAAAAATACTGCTGCCTGGTCAACATATTCGGCATTAAAGATGTTTGGACTGGCTAAAGATGGTAACTCGTAAGATTCTTTGACAGCTTTTTAAAATCATATTTTATGCATTAGATTATAGTAGTATATTAAACCAAGTGTCATTTATTTTGAACAAAAATACACAAACAAAACATTTTGGATGTATTTATTTTATGTTTAATCTAATAATACAGTTTTTTTAGTGAGGCATAAATATCCATAGTTTTAGGGGACATTATTTAAGCGTTTCAATTTTAAGTTATCTCAACAAGAAAAGTGCACGATTAACAGAATGAATGCTTTTTTAATTGGTGCCACTTATATACTCAGTCCATGAGTTCTGTATCTCTCTCGTAAACACTAATTAGTGTGATAATAGGGTTGGTCACGTGACTCTCAGTGGTGTGCTATTATCATCACGTTCAACATAAACAGCAACACCCACATCAGCAGTGACATGACATATTTATGACTGACGTTGGTGCAATTCAAGCGCAGGATATCATAGAACATGGTAGAAAAATAGTTTACATTTTTTCACAGTCTACATAAGAAGTGCCAAACATTATGTTTTCATATGTCTCTCTCACGCTCTGCTAGATTGAGGCATGATGCCGACACATGTCAGTCATATCTGGACGATATGTGAGTTCCCCCGGGGGGCCGGTAGTGGAGCAGAGGGCGACCCCGACACTTTGAAATCCTTCCTCAGTTTTGTCTGTCTCTCATTATGTGCCTGCTTTCATATTCAGTCCTTTTCCTTTGATTTCCTTTTCATTTCTTTCTCATTTATAGTGTATGTTTCTTTCTTTCTTTCTATAATCTGATTGTTTTGTCTCATCTCTGTTTTTGACTCTCACATATTTGTTCTCCTCATCCTCATCTCTGCTCGTGCTCACGCTTGCTCTGCTCTCTGCATTTTACATGTAAGATTCCGACTGCCTCATTTCACGTTATTATGTTTCCTACATCATAGATTTGATGCATGTGCCAGTGTTGTTAATGTGTACAAGTTCAATGTGATGAGCAATACAGATGAATGAAATCATTCGTTTCCAAGAGCAAAACATTGTTTCTTGGACTTTACAGAAACAGAATATATGACCTCATAAACTGGAACGAGCCTCAGTTTTGTTAAGCAACCCGGATTTTAATATCGACATGGTTCTTGCTCAAAAACATGAATCATAATTTAACAACCACAATGTAATGAAATAGGTATTCATGCGAACAAAGATGTTTACAAATTGTCTGCACTTTATAATTTATAATACAATACTTGTAGATGTAATGTGGTTAAGTCTGAAAAAAGAGAGAAAAAGATTTTCTGTTATTTCATGTTTTCATGCAAGTCATTTTTTTTTCAGAGGTATATAAATATTCACTTGTTAGTGTGCAGAAACAAGCTTTACTCACATTCTCTACATTTCTATATCGTTCAAAAATGTGAATGTTTATGAAATGGGGACACAAAGGAGATTAAATGTAAATAAAATACAGATTTTTTTTTTCATGAAAGTATTGAGTTTAATTTATTTTCTTCCTTCTCTGTGTAGAAGGACATATTAATCAGATTTATGCCTCCATAAATTAACTTTTTAAACACTGTATATTTCTATAGCTCAACAGAAACTTTCACTGTGATGTATTGTAGACCTGGAATACATTAACACTCAATCCAAAGATGAAATTAAACTAGAGAGAGAGAGAGAGAGAGAGAGAGAGAGAGAGAGAGAGAGAGAGAGAGAGAGAGAGAGAGAGAGAGAGAGAGAGAGAGAGAGAGAGAGAGAGAGAGAGAGAGAGAGAGAGAGAGAGTACTTAGGCTACAGAGTAGGCTACTTACATCTACTGTGTTTACGTAAATACTCAACTTGAGAGATTAACAGCATTCGGTTCTCCTCTTTAGAACCCAAAATTCCAGGAACCTGTTACCCTGGATTTTCTGGATGCAGAGCTGGAAAATGACATTAAAGTCCAGGTATAGCACAACACCCATACAAACACACAATAGCATGATCTCACCATTATTATTTTTTTGCTATATTGATGAAACACCTGAGAGGTTTTTATTCAATGTGCAAACTCTTGCATTATGGTGTTTCAGTACTTATAAATGTGCTGATTTGTAAATTGTGATTTGATAAACTAGAATAGACTAGAATAGAATGGAATGTCTGAGTTTCTTGAAGAACTGTTTAAACCATTTCAGTTACAAAACGATGCTGAAAAGCCCCTTTTGCTCATGGGATGCATATTTAGCATAGATAGTAAGGATTTATGTGAGTAGTTGACATTAAGTCTGACCACACAAGTCAAGGAACATTTTTTTTTTTTTCTCCACAAAGTTAAATGTAATTGCAGATGAAAATGTACATTAGTATTCAATGAGCTCAAGGAAATATGTAATTTATTTACTAAAATGCTCCAACATTTTTGATGTTATCATAGTTTTTGGATGCTATTATGGTAGTAAATTGGCAATGGTAGACACCTCTTTGATTCATATACCATGGTATTTTCAACGTATCTTTAAATATACCATGTAAATACCAGAGTATATGAATATGGTTTTGATATATTAACACTGATCTTCTGATCTCTCTCAGATACGGACTTTGATGATTGACAGAGACCCTGGGGAGAAAACGATCGAAACGCTTGTGAAATCTCAAGATGAGGTGTGTAGATCTTCGATAATTATTCTTCTGTACCATATTTTGTCCATATTTGGTTCATTTATACCTTTCATTCCAATATCAGAGATACATTGATCGAGGAATCAGGACATACACCTGGGCACCAGTTAACGGGACCGACTACAGGTTTGAGTTATGGCATTACCTATGCAAAGTGTTTCCTAACTCCCATAAGTATTTGTTTGTATAAAACACGTTGTCTTTTTCTTCTCTGTGTGGGTGTTCTGCAGCCTGGCCTTGGTCTTGCCTGAATACAGTCTGCATTACATCGAGGCAAACCTGGGGAACACTATAAAACAAGCCATGTGTGAGTACCGCCTGTTCGCCCAGAACATACAAACTTGCTCCCCACGTTGAGCAAACACACTATCATTTACTAAAAAGATCAGATAGAGCCTTCGGAATGCAAAGCTATTGTTTTATGAAATAGCTGAGACTGCTTGCAAATACTTTTCATTGGCTCGCAAGAGAGGTCTGCCTGTGTGTGTGTGTGTGTGTGTGTGTGTGTGAGAGAGTGTGACCTCGATTGTCAGGGCTGCTCTCTGTATTAAACTGAGGTCCAGCTGGTCTCCACCCATCCTGGGCACTGTAGCCAGGCGTTTGATCTGACTCTCCCCAGCACACAGGGGCCCCGGCTGGGAAGAGAGACTGCTAACGCTCCCTCCCCTTTGGACATGTGCTGTTGAGGTCCAGATCTGCACACATACACAGACGCTCAGCTCATTTAGAGGAATATTCTAGGTTAAGCTCTATTGATAGCATGTGGCTTGCTGTCAATTTGGCAGAGAAAATTACTTCAGCTTGTACCTCGTTGCCCCATAGACTTTTATTTCTGTATCGTTTTTTTGTTTGCTTTTATAAACCCAGCTACACGTCAAACTTATTTTCAGTGGTAATTGACAGGTGCTGTCAATAAAGCTTAACTTGTACTGAAGCCAGAACATTTCCTTATAGGAATAGTTCACCCAGAAATGAAAATTGCCATTATTTACTTACTCTTGTGTGGTTCCAAACCTGTATTCTGTTATTTTTCTGGAAAACATAAAAGGAGAAGATTTATGTTGCTTCTTCTTATATAACAAAAGTTCATAGTTTAAAAAGAAAAAAAATAATTATACTAGTATATGCAGTCTATGGTTCCTGCCTGTCTTTTGAAGCCTTAAGAACAGACCAGAGTCATTATAGTCATGCTAATCAGTGATGTGAATTCGAGAACCAGATCATGAAAAGAACTGGATCAAAAGAGAGATTTGTTTCCGATTCAGATGACAAATGTCAGAATGTTGAATAAATAATGACTTTTTTGCCCCATCTTTGGGTGAACTATGTATTTAAAACAATGAAGATAAACAATCCTGCACACACACATTTATTCTTCGTAAATGGACATGTGCAAAAATAAGTTTTTCTGTGATCTCTCCTTTCTGTCTTTCAATCTTTAAATGACAGCACAATGGGGCAAGTACTATCTGTCTGTCTGTCTGTCTTTTAAAGTTCTGTCACTGTATGTTCTCCGGATTTTACCTGGTGTTATTGAAATTATTTACATTTATTTACGCTTGATTTTAAGTTTGAGTTCTATGCTTAACTCATTTGTTTGTTTGAGTAGCCTCATTTTTTATGCATGGTCTGTGCAAAATCAGTTGATTAATTGCTGACAGTGTTTGGTGCTTGTCTAAACATGCATGCACAGTTAGATATGTTTAAAAAAGATGTCCAAATAAAAGATTCCAATTTTTATTATCCATGCAAATATAAACCAGCACTAATACTAGGGTATTCTTGTTGACTTCCAGGATTTTGCATTGTGGTTGCTAAGTTGTTCTGAGCATTGTTGTTTTTACTATTAGAGTATCTATTTTGTATCACTTTTTTTTTTTTTTTAAGTTTTCATTTTAATTTTAGGTTTAGTATTTTTTATGTGCTTTTGTAATTTTTATAAAATGTTTTTTTTTTTTCTATTTGGCTTTCATTTATTTTTATTTGATATTTAGTTATTTTAGTATTTCAACTTATTTCAGTTAATTGTCAATATAACATTTATAATTTTCATTTAAGTATTTTAAGTTTACATTTTCCTCTAATAATTATATTTTCTTTTATTTCAGCTTTATTTTAATTACCAAGATTTATTTTTTATAGTTTGTTTTACCTAACTCTTTCCCTGTCATTTACAGAATTTTCCGGCAATCCATATTTTCACTTTTATATGGTATGGTGAGCTATAATGCATCTTCTGAAAGAGTACAGAATATCCGGATCAAAACACAGGGGAAGAAGAAGCAGAAACATGCGATAGAAGCATTGCTTATGCAAATGTGAAATTATGCATTCATCAAACATTAAACGGCATATAAATCAAACCTGCTTAATGTTACCAAATTAAATGTCGACACAGGATGAGATATAGGACTGTTCAAGCTTTGGGGGTGTTGACGGACTCCATCTACACCATCTATGTTTTGATCATTGCACTGAATCTTTTTTCTTTTTTTTCTTTTCTTAATAAAGTAGAGGCTCTGTTCTTTCTTTTGATATATTGTATGTTCATATAACAAAATATTCTGGGGGCCATGACATTTTTGTGAAATTTCACACTGTCAGTTTTTGGGATTGACAACCGCATTTACTTACAGGTATGAGTCCTGAAATGTCCCGTTCACACAGCAACTTGCAGTAGCGTCTTGAATACTGTCTGTATGAACGTGCAACAAGAGTTAAGCCTGTATTCTCTAACCAGTAACCAAAGCGACCATGACCAAAGTAATATCAAAGATTGTGACTTTTTTAAGTCTTATCACTTTTAACACGACAAGAATGAACTGTGTGTGAACGTAACGTATTAAGTACTAAACTACAGGACTGACAACTGTATTCTGCTGTCTTGTGAACGTGGTCAATAACAACACTAGTTCTGAGTAGTTCTCACTGTAGCTTGTTGATATGCGGTTGCTGGGTGGTTTCCAGGGTATTTCTATACATTACAAGGGTGTGCGGAGTAGTTACTAGGTCATTGCTAAATTGTTGTTTAGGTGAACTTGGGTGGTTACTGACCCAAGTAAAAAGACCCCACCAATACCTCTCTATGATATTCTGGTCTCTAGATATGGTCCAGGTCCCTTCTTTAATTTATATCTATCAGATAATCACAAGCCCAATTTATTTGAAAAGTAATAGCTCACCTCTCCTCAACAAGCCGTAAGATTTGATGTATCATTCAGGTCTGTGGCGCGAAGGATTGCGAGATGAATTATGAGTTTTATTCTTGCAACACTGCACGTGTAGAAGGATCATACTAGAATGCAGAGCTCTGAGCCAGAAGCATTTTTCTCCTTCTCACTGTTCATCAGCCTCATTATTTTAGCATAACGGTGCTTTGTAAGATCACATAGCTTTAACTTTAGTCATTACAAGCAAGAAAGCCAACAAAGGAAATTTAAGCTTGTGAAACAATGAGCAAAGCAGGTTTGGAAGACTGGAAGGGGCCACAGAAGGTCATATTGGTGCTTGTAAGCAGTAGCGTTCAGCTACTTGAGGCACCAGCGGTCACAGGAATTTGATGTTTTGTACGCAAGTTATAATTGTTCATCTAATTTATTCCGTGCAAGCGTGTTTGGGTGTGTGTTAATGTGCTAAAACTGATATTTCTGTCTTCTGAGTGTGCTACCGCAGATATGGGTATCTCTTTCTCTCTCTTCTTCCCTATATTCCCCTTCTCTCCATTTCTGGTTGTAAAGGATCCTGGCACAGGTTTATAGGCTCGTAAAGAGGCAGGTCCATATGGTTATTGAGAAAGGGGAAAGAGGCAGCGGTGCAGAGGTTAGGTCTTTGCGGTGGTCTTCAGAGTGCTCCTGGATACCTTAGAAGCCCAATTCCACGCTTTGGGAGCTCCACGGGGCTTGTTTGACCAAAGCTGAAAGCCGAATGTAAACTTCAGAGAGGCAGAACGAGAGAAGTGTGGCTTTTGGGAGCCGTGTAGAGCAAATAATGAGAAGAACAGGTGAACGCGGAGTTCTCTCAAGGGACGTGTCCTTACGGCTGGTTGTAACCAAAAACTGTGATGATGCACTTGGCTGCTTGGACTGCAGATCCTGGACTAGACTGGATCTTACAAGTTCTGGTTGTTTAGGCTTGATTAGCCTCATATGTGTTTGTCACCAAGTACCCAGAAAGTGTTTGTTGGAGATCAGAGATGCGTTAGTTTGAGAAGAGAAGAATCTGAAATGGTGCGAATTATATTGACGGCAAATTCAGTGCAGATGTGAAGTCTTTAAGTTATTGACACATTGACAGAAGCTCCAAACACCCATTTGAACACAAACAAGGGTCTAACACCACCCTGTTTTGACACAGACACACAGACCGTATTATGTGGGCCTTACTGTCATCAGCAGATGAAACCTGTGTCATTGTTTTTTTGTATGATCAAAAACTCTCCTAATAGCAATAACGAGAGTAGAGCTAATGTAGTCTGTATAGCCTGTGTATAGATGCAGATGACAAGGCCTCCCTCTAAGTTTAGGGTTTCTAGATTTAATTGAACAATGCTCCCTATAAAAAAAAAATAGTTTTTGCATTTTGCGTTTTAAAATAGTTCCCTTTCAAGGGAACTCGAGCTGCGTTTGAGACGCGGTGGGAACGCTCTGCGTGATTGCGTCATGAAGCACGTGTAAAATCAGTCCAATGGAAGCCCGATACGTCATAGGTGACGTCATAGACCATGAAACTATAAAGCACCCTTGCAAACAGACCGCGCCAGCTTCTGTTGTCTTCAGCAAGCGCTCTCTGTGATTCTGTCCTTGTCTATTTATTGTTGTCTGTACGATCATATTGCTATATATCTCATGATGGCGAGCAAGCAAGATTACAAACGTTGTGTTGTTCCCTGCCCTCGTTTCATTACGGGTGGGGACACACATCAGATGTGTGTTGCTTGTTTGGGATTAGAGCATGCCCAGTCAGTCCTCGAGGGGGCTGATTGTGAGCATTGCATGAGTTTGTCCATGAAAACTCTCCGCTCCCGCCGGGCATTCTTTGAGGAGGATGGTTCGGTTCGTGTTCCCCGTGGTGCGGGTCCCGGTGCTGCCGAGGCACAGCGGCGGCGTGCATCGTGGGGTTCACAGATGGATCTAGTAGCGGGGTTTGAGACGGGCCCAGCCCTTTCTCAGCCCTTACCTGCTGGATCCGGTGTCCCAGCCCAGGAAGGAGCCCGCTCTGCGGTTTCTCCTCCCCAGGTTGAGGCACCAATGTTGCGGCTATCCAGTTCTGAGGAACTGGATGTCGTTGATATGGGGGATTTTGAGTTTTCGCCAGCTCATATCCCCGCTGATGAGGAGTTGATGGAGGTTTTATCTCGTGCTGTTACTAAATTAAATATTGAGTGGCCAGCTGATGATATTGATGTTGAATCAAAAAAGAGTCTTCTAGATGATCGTTATTTACCATCTAGATCACGACCTCCTCGTCGGGAACTCCCGTTTTTTCCTGATCTTCACACTGAGGTGTCCAGATCATGGAATAAACCGGCGTCTTTCAGAGTTCATAATCCTCAAACTAGTAATTACAGTAAAGTTAGAGGTATTGATGATTACGGTTATTTGACGATGCCTCGTGCGGAAGAGACGCTTGCGAGCTATCTCTCCCCCGAGTCAGCGTCATCACTGAAAGCCCCGACGTTACCCACCAGACCATTAAAAAATACATCAGTGCTGGTGGGTAAAGCGTATTCGGCAGCAGGTCAGGCGGCGGCATGCTTACATACAATGTCGATATTACAAGCTTATCAGGCTGACCTGCTGAGGGACATAGATGAATGTGAGGAAGTTAGTGCTGATGCAATTCGAGAATTACGTCGCACGACAGATTTATCTCTCCGGGCCACCAAGGAGACGGCCAAATCTGTGGGCCGTTCTATGGCAGCCCTGGTGGCCACGGAACGTCATTTATGGTTGAATCTTTCTGAGATTAAAGACAAAGATAGATCTGTTCTTCTGGACGCACCGGTTTCTCCTACAAGTCTGTTCGGCGATGCTATAAATTGTGTTGTCGATAGGTTTCAAGAAAATAAAAAACAAGCGGCTGCGTTTCAGAGGTTTCTTCCTCGCCGGTCTAATGTCCCCGAGGCTGCACGCAATATAAAGGTTGAGCAGCCTCGTCCGTCTACGAGCTCCTCACACAGATACCAGCAGAAACAGAGCGTTGCTGCTCGGGCAATCTGGGGTTCCCGAGTGGCGTTCGCAGTCCAGGCCTGCTGGGGGCAGACAGGATCTGAGGACTGTCATGTCTAAGAGAACCTGGACTAAGAAGAAGTCCTGACGCCGAGTGTGCCAGGCTTCTGAGGGTGGTCCCCTCCAGGGAGGAACAATTCCGAGGAACCGTTTCTCTTTGGCGCCCTCCGGGGGGCGGTTCTCTGAGGAGAGTCGCAGCGTTGCCACATCGGTTGTTCCCTGCCGGTTCGCCGTTTCAGGGCACCGAGGTGTCAGCGTCCCCATGCAATCCTCTGAGGAGGATTGTAGAACGGTCAGTTCGGTTGTTCCCTGCCGGTTCGCCGCTTCAGGGCGCCGAAATGATTGTTCAATCAAATCCAGAGGCCAGTCTCGAGAGACTGGTTCCCTTATCAGAATTTCTGGCAGCGTGGAAACTTCTGCCAAATATTTCTTTATGGGTCCTGCATATAATAGAAAAGGGTTACAGAATTCAATTCGGTTCTCGGCCGCCCAGATTTCAAGGTGTCCTTCCCACAGTGGTGGACTCACAGCAGGCTCTGGTTATGGAGCAGGAAGTTCTGACACTTCTTCAAAAAGGAGCGATAGAGGGGGTGCCTCCTCCCAGCAGAGAGTCAGGGTTTTACAGCCGTTACTTCATTGTTCCGAAAAAGGATGGAGGGTTGCGTCCTATTCTAGATCTGCGCCAGTTAAACAGCAGAGTTCAGAAACTCAAGTTCAGGATGCTCACACTCAAGCAAATTGTATCACAGATTCAGTCCGAGGACTGGTTTGTCACAATAGACCTGAAAGACGCTTACTTTCATGTATCCATCCATCCTCATCACAGGAAGTTCCTGAGGTTCGCTTTCGGGGGCGAAGCTTACCAGTATCGGGTTCTACCGTTTGGCCTAGGTTTATCACCCCGCACCTTTACAAAATGCGTGGATGCAGCTCTGGCTCCTTTGAGACTCCAGGGCATTCGCGTATTAAATTATATCGACGATTGGTTGATTTTAGCTCAGTCAGAGCAGTTGGCAGTTCGGCATCGAGATGTCGTTCTGTCTCACATAAAGGAGTTGGGCTTGCGGCTCAACATCAAGAAGAGTGTTCTCCTCCCTGCTCAGAGGACCACTTTTTTAGGTGTAATTTGGGATTCGACCACAATGCAGGCACGTCTATCTCCTGCTCGGATTTCTGCGATTCTCACAGCCGTAAAAAAATTAAAACTATGCCAGTCACTCACTGTGAAACAGTTTCAGAGACTGTTGGGGCTCATGGCAGCAGCGTCCAACGTGATTACTTTTGGCCTGCTGTACATGAGACCCCTGCAGTGGTGGCTCAGAACCAAGGGGTTTTCTCCGAGGGGAAATCCGTTCCGCAAGATCAAGGTCACGCGGCTATGCCTTCGTGCCTTGGTCATGTGGAAGAAACCTTGGTTCCTCGCCCAGGGCCCAGTGCTGGGGGCTTCTTGTCGACGCGTCACGCTTTCGACGGATGCTTCCCTCACGGGATGGGGGGCGGTCATGAGGGGCCGCTCGGCGCAAGGTCTTTGGCAGGACCATCAACTGTCATGGCACATAAATCGCTTGGAGATGATGGCGGTATTTCGAGCTCTCAAATATTTCCTGCCAGACCTGAGAGGCCATCATGTGTTGGTCCGTACGGACAACACGTCGGTGGTGTCATATATCAACCATCAGGGGAGTTTGAGGTCACGTCACCTTTGCAAGCAGGCCCATCAGATCCTCCTATGGGCCCAGGGAAAGTTGCTATCTCTCAGAGCAGTTTACATTCCGGGGCGTCAGAATGTGGGAGCAGATATACTGTCAAGGCAGGGGCTGAGGCCCGGGGAGTGCAGACTTCACCCCGAGGTGGTGGAGCTCCTTTGGGAGAAATTTGGTCGTGCTCAGATAGACCTTTTCGCATCCTCAGATACAACTCATTGTCCCATGTGGTTCTCTCTCACGCACCCAGCTCCTCTCGGACTGGATGCGATGGTGCAGGTTTGGCCGAGGCTGTACCTGTATGCTTTCCCCCCGATATCGTTGCTCCCGGGGGTTCTGGAGAGGGTTCGCCGGGAAGGGGCCCGTCTGCTACTAATAGCCCCTTACTGGCCGACTCGAGTTTGGTTCTCTGACTTGGTGTCTCTTCTGAACGGCTCTCCCATGGAGATTCCAATCAGGAGGGACCTGCTGTCCCAGGTAGAGGGCACGATTTTTCACCCTCGACCGGAGTTGTGGAAACTGTGGGCCTGGCCTCTGAGGGGGCCAGGCTCATAGAATCCGGTCTCTCGACTGAGGTCGTTGAGACCATTCTCCATTCCAGAGCCCCTTCCACGAGAAGACTGTATGCGCTGAAATGGAAACTATTCTCCACCTGGTGTGGTGAGCGTCAGTTAGATCCTGTTAACTGCCCTGTTGGTTCAGTTCTCGATTTTCTGCAAGACCGTTTCTCTGCTGGATTATCTCCTTCCACCTTAAAAGTTTATGTGGCGGCTATATCGGCCTACCATACCCCTCTGGGGGGTACTTCTATTGGGAGAGATCCTCTGATTACTCGTTTTCTCCGTGGTACATTGAGGTTGAGACCTGCACTGCACTCCAGAGCACCGGCTTGGGATTTAGCCATTGTACTTGAGGGTCTGGCTCTGGCTCCTTTCGAGCCTATTGAAGAGGTTTCAGAAAAATTCCTCACTTTGAAAGCTTTATTTCTCCTTGCTATTTCATCTATCAAGAGAATTGGAGATTTGCATGCCCTGTCGGTTGCTCCTTCATGTTTGGAATTTGCACCTGGTATGGTGAAAGCATTTCTATACCCTAGACCAGGTTATATTCCTAAGGTCCCATTCAATGTTGGGGGCCCAATAGTGCTGCAGGCCTTTTATCCTCCACCTTTTAATACCCCAGATCAGGAACAATTGAACCTGTTATGTCCAGTTCGGGCATTGGATGCCTACGTTCACAGAGCTGCCCTGTGGCGTAAGTCAGAGCAATTATTTGTATGTTTTGGGTCACTCAGAAGAGGGTGCCCTGCATCTAAACAGGTTATGAGCAAGTGGATAGTCGAGGCTATTTCATTAGCTTATGAAGCGGCCGGTCAGCCTTCACCTATGGCTGTACGGGCCCATTCTACTAGGAGTATGGCGGCCTCTACGGCCTTAATTTCGGGGGTTTCCCTTCCTGATATTTGTAATGCGGCAGGATGGTCCTCTCCGCATACATTTGTCAGGTTTTATGACCTTGACCTCTCCACTCCAGGGGCAAGGTTGCTTGCTTCTTAGTGTGCGCAAGGACTTCACACAGAACGGGCATTTGTCACTATGGCGTAGTGGGTATGGGGTTCCCACCGCGTCTCAAACGCAGCTCGAGTTCCCTTGAAAGGGAACGTCTCAGGTTACGTATGTAACCCTGGTTCCCTGATAGGGAACGAGACGCTGCGTTTGCCTGCCATACTTCCTGCATACCCTGATCGACTTGCTTCAGACTTTTCAGAAGCTGGCACGGTCTGTTTGCAAGGGTGCTTTATAGTTTCCTGGTCTATGACGTCACCTATGACGTATCGGGCTTCCATTGGACTGATTTTACACGTGCTTCATGACGCAATCACGCAGAGTGTTCCCACCGCGTCTCAAACGCAGCGTCTCGTTCCCTATCAGGGAACCAGGGTTACATACGTAACCTGAGACGTTTTTGCATTTTGCCCTCAGAAGGCCCCCCCGAAACGCGATTGGGCTAATTTTAGCCATGATTTGAGTAGTTTTGATTAGCAACTGGTCTGATTTTATTGTGCAGTCCTGGTAACCCTGCATCGCCACTCATGATTAGTCACTTATCTGTAGCTGGCCAAGCATGATATTTAAGTGAAGTTAACTAAAGTTATCAAGTTAGATATATCTGATCATCCTCCAAAACGTGGCCACTATTTATATCTCAGATCGTCTGTAAACTCTTGCGTTACCAAGGCAATGATTGACGGATTTGTATTATATTCCAAAGAGCTCCGTAATCAGCCTTACAGTGGAAAATTAAATCATATCCATACCAGGCTTGAGCTGCATGAAATGGAACGGTTAAGCAATGAGAACGGTTTGGCCTGGCGGTGGTGTGATGCAAGGTGGTTGCCAGGGCGTTGTTAAGTTCTAGGTGGTTTTAAAAGTGTATCCATGCAGTTGCAAGGGTGTTCTAGGTGATTGTTAGGGCATTAATGGGTGGTTTCTAGAGTCCAGGTGGTTGCTTGAGGTTGGCCCAACTAAAAGAGTTTTAAAATCTTACCTGATTATCAAAATGTGAGAAACCACAAACATGACGATAAAAAAAAAAAAACATAGATTTAACAGTTTAATTTTGTTCCTATAGTGTGTGGAGTGCCACGATGCGACCAAGACAGCACACCACACACTAACGAATTCCATTTACAAACAACCAGAGTCCTGACTGTGAACATAAGAAATCTTGCAAAAATCTCTATTGGCCAAACTTGACTTTAGAGTAAACAAACATGGCAGACAATGAGCAAGAGGAAATGGCGATAATAGTATTTGGACTGCTTTTTACAGAAAATTCACAGGAAAAAAAGAACAAGGTTTGGATAAAGTTGTGTTCTGCTTCCGTCTTCCTTCAGCTCACTTTCTGATTTTCTTTTCTTCCACATGACAATCTACAGAGTGTGTGTGTGTGCGTTTGTGTGTGCAACATGTTGGATATTTATGATTTGAGATCAGTGCTGCCCAGCAGATTCAATCACATTTAACACACATCACTCCACAGGAAAATCTGATAAGATAATCTGTAGAGCCATCAAAATAGTCTGACAAATTGTTGGAAGAGGAGAATTGGATCCAAAATTGGCCTGGTTATCTTGTAGTGTGTGGGTTCCTTTATTATCAGTCAAAAGAGCCTACCGTCAAGGGTCTGTGATGTTCTGGTATCTAGAAAAATAAAATAAAACAAAACAGGGTTCTTCAAATCTGGCCCTGGAGGTCCACTGTCCCGCAGAGTTTAGCTCTAACCCAAATCAAACTCAACTGTCTATAATAACTTTCTAACAATCCTGAAGACCTTTATTTGCTTGTTTGGGTGTTTTTAATTAGGGTTGGATTTAAACTGCAGGATGGTGGACCTCCTGGGCCAGATTTGATGAACCCTGAAAAAAAGAAAAGAAAATAGTCCTGGCTCTAAAATCCTATTCAATGAGCCATATTTGAAGCTGTTTTAAATTAGCCAGAATATATGTAGTAAATTCAGTAATGCATGGCATCTAATTTCTTAAGTGAAAGTATGTAAATTGGAACTAGCACTACTGTAAATTATACTTGTTCTTTCGGCTCTAGTCATTCATAATCATATTCCATTTTACAACTTTCTGAAGTAATTGCCTCAAACATTAGCCAAGAACACAATGTTGTGTGCACACAAAAGGCCATCAATTCTCAATAATATCAAGACATAATTAGATGCATCTGAATATTTTGAGCTACTGTCTTGAGTTGTTTTGCCTAGGTTTTTTTTTCTTTATAGGATTTCATTACATTCACAGTCAATTTCCATTGTTCTAACAAAAATATGGTTAACACTTTGTTTGGGTTGGTAAATGTGCAGTCCGGAAGTTTCTAGACATAGCAACTTCTGTATGATGAGATGGTCTGGTTCTGTTTTGGTTCGTGAGATGATCTACTGGCTCACATCAATGACTGATTGCTTGTGCATCTTTGATGAACAAAGAGAGTCTGATGTGACTTCACCAAACACTGGCTGACCTTTTTTTCTGATCGTTAATACTGCATGCCAATTTGTTCAACCATCATGTCATTTGATGTGTTCATCAAGCGTCAGAATTATTTTACCATGCCTGCCGAACTTTCCGCTCACTCCTCTCGTAACTCTCTGTGTTGAATGGAAAGGACTGTCTGCATCCATTTCTTCACGCCTATAATCTCAAACTCACGTCTTTGTTGTGTGTCCAGGCTTTGGCTTAATCTGAAACCGCCATCGTCTCCATGTGCATGTTTTATATGAAATGCTGTTTTCAGAGTATCCGGTTTACAATGTTGGACATCTTTTCGGACTATGATGGACTGTGGTAACTTTGTCTTTCTCTGTGTCTTCTGATTGGTTGGATTTTCACCACAGGGAACAAGGGCAAGTACTGCACCCTCCTCTTCTAAGATCTTCACATTTTATTACATTCGTCAGTTATTGTACCATTTTATTTTCAAAGTCATTTGCATGCATCTTTTCCTGCTTTTTTCCAGAGCAGTCATGCCACATCTGTATACGTGCAATTAAAATAATCGGTTACTTCTCATGAATGCATTTCAAATCAGTTTTTTTTTTTTTTTATCAATAAACATTACATTGATTTTGCATGTTAATTGTTTATAAAAAAAAAAATTCTGGTTTCTCCTGTAACATTTGTTCTGTCCAATCAACCGATATGGGTTTTTGCAATGCCCAATGCTAATACAGATAGCTAGAGATTGGCATGGTGGATATAATTCTGAAAGATATATTTGATTGCCCTCCAAAAAAAAATTAAACCAGCCTACATTTTTTGATGGTCTTTGGTGGTCTTCCAGGCTGGTCTGTTGGCTGGTTTTAGAGGGTTTTTAGTTCTTTTTTCAGCTGTGGATGCCAGCTGCAGACCAGCTTGCCCATGGTGCAAGACCATCTAAACCACTTAAGGCTGGTTTTATGCATGTATTACAATGAAATTAACATTTTGTTATGCCATATTAACTTGACTTTCACCTTTCTAGTCCATGCCAGTCTAATCTCAGAATGGCCACATATTGGCTGATATATTGGTCTATCACTACTGTCATATTACAGTTTTGAATATTTTTAATATGATCTGTCTAAACACGTCTTTCTCTGTTTCTCTGTGTAGTCTCTGAGACCATGCAGCAGGAGAAATTTGAGGAATATGGGTACACGTTTATTGCACCCAGGTAACACACACATCTATATACACACACCAAGCAAAAACAGCAGACCTCCCACAGGGTTTAGTCGTGACAGGTTTATAAGGCTTGTATCTAGACTCCATTGGTCTTTGAAGGCCTGTAAATTCACACCTTCAGACCCACACATTACTCCCCTTAACAATGGATCCCACAGACACTGCGGGAGCAAAAATGTTTGGTCTCAACTTCACACTACTTAAATGCACAGGCCTCGTTGTGGTCATCAAACTTGTGTTTTTTCTGTGAATAATAATTCAACTTTTTTTCAGGGAATACTGCAAGGACCTAAAAGTGACATCCAACAACACCCAGTTCCTGATGGACTTCAATGAGTACATTGACAGAAAAACACCAAATGATCCTATGTGTGAGTCTATCTATCTATCTATCTATCTATCTATCTATCTATCTATCTATCTATCTATCTATCTATCTATCTATCTATCTATCTATCTATCTATCTATCTATCTATCTATCTATCTATCTATCTATCTATCTATCATCTAATCTATCAAAAGCAAAATTAGTATACATAGTAATTAGTACACATTGTGTAGTGCAGTATGATATAAATGTTCAATTAAAATGAACATAGAAACACCCTCAGTGAACTCTCATTGGTTCAAAGTTAAGCGTGTAAGTGTTTTCGGGGTCATTTTTGCAGTGACTTCAAACCAACTGTAATCGAACCAACTGGATATTTTATCTAATGCAAAGACATCTAAGTTACCGCTGTATCACGCTACATTTTGCATGTATAAACCACTGCTGTCATTATTAATGTAATGATATCAGAGGTAAGAGGACTCAGATTACTCTCTTGTAGGCGCTGAGTCAGGTTGATTCCCGCTCAAGTGATGTCAGCGTGTGTGGCGGGCGGTCCCGCTGTCTGTGAAGGTGACCCCTGTCAGCGCTCTGTTTAATCAGCCTGTAATTGATTAGTCTGCTCGGTAATGACTCCACCGCTGTCATCCTAATATTCATACTCGTGATGACTCACTGTGTTTTCTGTAAAGAGATGCTATCGCTGCAGCGCTCACACGCAAACGCACCCAAAGATGTTAGTTAGCTTTTTGATTACTCGGATAGGCATTACTTTTGTCCTGAAAAGTATTCAGCAATGTTCTTGTCACCAAACTGTTGCTTTTACATTTAAAGGTCCATATCATATATTTTTTTTATATATAAAAGTCCACATAATGCTTTTTTCCCTCATAAAGTGGAAATGTAGCTTTACATGATTTGTTTAATATTTTCCCTCTCTTTCATTTGTAAATGTGGGTGTGATAAATACAATATATTTTACTGCTGTTTAATTTTACATACCACTGTGTCCACCCTCCCTCTAAGCTTTTTTTTTTTTTTTAAGGAAAATAAATAGGTAGCTAGTAGTGCTGGGCAAGTTAACGCGTTATTATCGCGTTAACGCATTTATTAATTAGGCTAATGCCGACAATTTTTTTATCGCGCGTTAACGCAGTTTTTTTTTATTATTATTATTTTGAAAGTCCGTTGCTCACTGGCTCTGAATACACATAGGCCTACAGTCAAACCATGATCACAGGAGGGGTGGGATGTTGGTCAGCCAGCAAATAACCCACCCAAACAAGCAGTAGAGGGGCTTTGGCAGGTTCTCTCAGGTGAACAGAAAGGGAGACAGCGCTCCGCGAGTGAATGACAGGCACTCTATGGATAGTAACCATGGCAACGGCTTCTGTGCGCTATAGCTGTAGTCTTTTTAACTTAAAATTATACATAACTTTACCTGATAGGCCTGCGTTTAGTTTAGCGGGGATGCTCTGCCATGTGAATTCCCTCCTGTTGATGTCCTGATAACTATTTAGATTCTGGAAACTCACAAACAGCGAGCCGAGGATCAGTCTCTCTTCCAATGATTTGTGCTGCGCGTCGTGTACAAAAAGTTAGACAATTCAACTTCGGCAACGCGCGGGCGCGTGCGTGAGGCGAGCATGACCGCAACAGTTTCACAGGAACGCACCCGCTTGTCGCTGCACCTGTGCTCGACCACTTCACCTCACTCTAGGCTGATTTATAATTCTGCGTCGGACCAACGCCGGAGCCTCTTCGCTATAGACTACGCGTTGGTTTTCATTATATATCTGCGTCGTTGACGCGCAATTACACATGCAGAGTGAGTGTGAAACCTATGGCGTTCCGATAGGCTCAAATATGTAACTTTGTAGCACGCACTCGTCTCAATGAACGTGACGTCTGCGTCTACCGAACGTGACGTCTGCGTCTGCAGAACGTCTCGTCTGCGTCTGCCACATCACTCGTTCGTGTGCCGAACGTGACGTCTGCGTCTGCCGAACGTCTCGTCTGCGTCTGCCACATCACTCGCCCGTGTGCCGAACGTGACGTCTGCGTCAAGGGGGTTTCCAGCACATTCCACACACACATTAATTCGTTGTTTATTATTTTCCACCACTGAGCTTCAATTCTATTTTATTAGCAATGAAGTGATATTACCTTGCTTATACATAGCTTTTTATTATATAGTAAATATTAATTTACACAAATTAGCATGTTAAAATTTGTTTGCCATTTTTTCTTGTAAACATGTCCACATATTATTTACTACTAATGATAGTAGTTTGTTTTTGTGATTTTTTTTTCTTTTTAACTGTTATCATTTGTGTGTTTATGAGTGTATTGCGGTGAGAATGCTTGTTGGTAGTCTACACACACTATATGCTGCTGGACATCTGAATTTCCCCTGTGGGGATGAATAAAGGTTTTTAACTAACTAACTAACTAACTAACTAACTAACTAACTAACTAACTAACTAACTAACTAACTAACTAACTAACTAACTAACTAACTAACTAACTAACATATAGCCTACTTAATCATAAAAAGATTAACCATAAAAAGCAGGCCTATGTACTATTCACCACTAGGAGTCTCTTGACCAACACAAAATAACGTAGCCTAGTTGTAAACATTTGGGCTGATTTAACTAACAAATAAAATGTGTTATTTGTAATGTTTAATTTTAAAGTTGTAATATTTGTTTTTTAGAGTTTCACCGAAGTTTGATTGACACAGGCGATCTGACAGAATTATAATTAAAAACAGTTACACCTCAAAAGAGAAAGGCGAGCACAGTTTATTATTATTGTTATTTTTATTATTTAGCCTAAATATCTTTGCTGGTGCATACAAATAATAAGCACAAAATATATAGTAAAAATATTAAATATTATTATTATTATTAATACACATCAACGACAACTTCAATTGGAAAACTAACTGTAGTAGCCTGGTTAAAAAAAAGGCTCAAAGGCTGTATTTTCTGAGGAGGCTCAAACAGGCTGGTCTGGGAACTTGCTGTCCTAAAATTTACACTGCATTTTTTTATTACTATGCTGCACATTTCTTAGGGTTTTTAGTGTGTATATATGGGTTGTATGATCTGTTATTTGTATCTATTGTATTTATTGATGAGTAGTTTTTTTTTATTTGTGAATGGTTTTAACCGGACCCCAGTACCTAATTTCGTTCCAGCTCATGTAGCTACCATGTTTTGGAATGACAATAAAAATCCTTAATCCTTAAATGTAATGTTCTGTATGCGTTTTATAGGCTAGCCTACTTTTTGTATTTTGTATAATTATATCTCTAGGTAATGAAGATAGCCTATTAACAAAAAATATTATTATTATTATATAATATATAAACTTTATATTCAATTATAGGCTATAGAACATTTGGAATAAAAATACGCTGAAAACCCAAACAATAGCATGTGACAAACGAAACACGTCTTGTTTATTATGCTGCTGCTACAAAAACTGAATAGGCTAAATAAATAAATAAATAAATAAATAAATAAACAAACGACGTCCTATAGGACATAGACTAAACTGTTTTGTGTTCATAACCTTGTGTTTGCAGATTGTAGTAGCCTATTATTTCTGATACCCGACATTATGTTTTTGTAACCATTTCAGTAGCCTATAGCCTAATAGGTTTATATATAGGCCTATTTATAAAAATATATTTTTAAAATTCTATTCTTCTATTTTAAGGATCTACAGAAACAGTGGTTGTGCGATCGAGTTGTCTGTTTTCTAGTTTACCAAAGTGCTGGCCTTTTAAAATATTTTTTTTTTTTTTTAAATCCTACATATAAATCACAGACGCAGACGTGACGTTATAAGACAGACGCAAGTGTCACGTTCATTGAGACGAGTGCATGTTGCAAAGTCATATTAAAGAACCGATCGCAACCGCAGGCACACTGCACTGAGCTGTGCTGAGTAGAGTGTTAAACCCATGTTAGAGAAAAAAAACAATTTATAACTTCACTGCTACACGTGAATGACACGTAAACGTCTGACAATACACTTCACTGCCACACGTGATTTACGTGACGTCTGCGTGACGTCTGCGTCACGTCTGCGTCTTAAATTGAATGGAATAAATAGCAGAATAAAAAAAAAATCAAGACGTTGAGTGAGACGTTCATTGAGACGAGTGCGTGCTACAAAGTCATATTAAAGAACCAATCGGAACGCCATAGAAACCCGGGGAGCGGTTCTAGCAATCACAGCGCTTGCGGTACGCGTAGAATTGACGTTACATTTTTGGAGAGATGCACGGGTACGCGCGCTACACAGCTACGGCGTGAGTTCGACGCAGAAGTATAAATTGGGCTTTACCTCTGTTTAATGTAATCTTTCGTGGGAAACCATGGCATGCCATGACCAAACCTAAGCTGCTATCAGAGAAGTAACGTTGGTCGACTTTCTGT
Source organism: Tiaroga cobitis (assembly GCA_030578255.1). NCBI lineage: Eukaryota > Metazoa > Chordata > Actinopteri > Cypriniformes > Leuciscidae > Tiaroga > Tiaroga cobitis. Next base: position 13,141,500 of record CM060608.1, read on the forward strand.
AGTAGTGATCATGACCCTTTTAGACTGTTTCTGCTGCTCCCTGATACAAGATACCTGTTCAGAAAAAAAAGAAAACTGGACTCGTTTTAACAAGCTAGCTAAAAAGTAATGCCCTGGCAGTGGCAAATAGCTTTGTTTAAATATTTGATTTGATTACATTAATGTTTAAGTTGAGATTTACAAGAAATATTTTATTGATACTGTGTAAAGGGAATACTGCTGGTATAAAAGCACCTTATTTGTTTAAAGTTTTTGCAAACCACATGTTATTGCACTTTTGTAGCAGTACATTTAAATCAAAAGTGCGCAATACAGTACTTTAGAATTCATTATTCAATTTTGCGCGTAACAATGCGATTAATCGCGATTAATCACAAGAAAATCATGCGATTAATCGCGATTACATTTTTTAATCGTTGCCCAGCACTAGTAGCTAGATATTAATGTTCATGGTTGTGTAATAGACCTACAGTATTGGCACGGACTGCTCAGACACAGTTGTGGATCCAAATGCCTCTTTATTAGGGCAATCCAGAATCATAATACATAAACAAGCAATAGGTCAAAACACGGGGCAGATAATCCAAAAAGACAACAGGGCAGAAAAACACAGACAAACAAGGCAGAAAGTCGAAACCAAAACATGGGTAACCAGAGGGAGAGTGCTCAGAAATGTGACACTTACAAGACTTTTCAAAGAATGAGTAAAGACACTGGACTTAAATAGGCAGGCATTAACAAGATAATGAGACACAGGTGGGTGGAAGCAATCAAACATAATAAGTCCAGGCAGTGGGTTATGGGAAATGCAGTTCATGATGGTAAAGCAAATGAGAAGGGAGGAGTGCCCTCTGGTGGAGATCATGGCCACTCCAGCTGGCGGATGTAACATATATCCACTAGACTGACAAACAATTTCTGTTTTAAATTTTCTAGTGAATTTTGAATGAATATTCGGTAGAGTATAATTTCATTTCAACAATTTGTTTAAATCTGTATCAGCCTCTGACAAGCTCAAATCAGTCAACTAGTCGACCATATTCTGGGACAATGAAGTTTGAACAAGGATAATCCTGTTTTCCATGACATAATCCAAAACTATATAAACTATAAAGACTTTCCTTGCTCTCTGTCTGTATTTGTTAGGTAACGTCACTCTTGTAAACCGATTGCTGCTGGATGCCGGTCTCACGGCGGACCTCGTCAAAGTCTGGAAGGAGCAGAGTGTGTAAGTTTAGGACAAAACACACACATGGAGCAACATAAAACACTCATCCATGTCTGTGTGAAATGTCTCGAGGTTTCAAGTACAAAGATCTCCAGAGAAGACAGAGAGACGCCTTCATATAACTGCTGAACACAAAGCTCTATTTAAAGTCATGTCATGAATAATAATGCTGTCTTAATGTCAAAAGCAAACTCGAGAGTCTAGCAATTATAACCAGGATTAAAGAACCCGACCATCTGGGAGTCCAAAAACACAATAGACATTGCATATGTCAAAATAGTGTTTTCAATTAAACAAATGGTGTTTCAATTAATTTTTTTTTGCACTAAAGAGTGACCTAAATATAACATTGTTCTCTTTTTGTTCGAATAGGAGGCTGAATGTTGTTTGATTGGAATGTCCTTGAAGTAATTGAATTTAACGCTATAAATACCTGAATAAAACACTCACAGGTGTAAAGCTAGTCTGTTTGTGGTCTTCAGGAAAATTCTAAACTAAAACATAGCTGATGTATTTTTTTTTCTATTAGAGATGGAGTTTTGGCCCGGTTTGTGACTACAGATGGAGGCATTACACGTGTGTATCCTAAAAGGTAAGTTCCATTCACCGTTGTGTGAAATATGTGCATCTCTCTATCCCCATGTGTGCATGCGTGTGTGAGAGATGCTAAATTCTTTACAATCTTTCCTCTGTCGGCAATCCCCGCAGGGGTCTGCGGTTGAGACCGAAGAGAAAAGAGTGAAAAGGCATGTTTCAGAGGATGTCTCTGGTACAGAGGGACTCTTTTGAGATTTCTTATGGGAGCCATGTGCAGCTCCCACTCTCTCTCCTGTCTTTATTAGCTTAAATCTATAACATTGAGTGCTTGAGTTCATAAACTTAGTCTGGAGGTGTAAAACAGCAGGCCAGTGTTAAAGAAGCTACAGCAGTGCACTTATTCACAGTTCATATTTACTCAACTTAAAGCACAAAAGACAAAAGTATTTTTTTTTTAGCTTCACAGCACCAATTACTGCTAATCATATTATTTTGTGTTTCATGGGGGGGGGGGGGGGGTGGATAAATTATGTTTTGACTGACATGTCTAAGATTTTTCAGTTTTCCATTAACTGTTGCTTTATTTTATTTTATTTTATTTTATAAAAAAACAAGTAATTGTGTAATTCCTTTATATGCTGTATTTGTAATACTTATAGTAGAGATTAATGTCCACACATTGCTTCCTTTATTGCTTTACCATAGAATCCATAGTTGTATTGACTTGATATGGTGTGATTTATTTTATTTATAATTTATCTATTATTTTTTATTACATTTTTTTTTATTTTTAATTAAAAAAAATAATGAATTCCTTGATATTCCATGTGCTCCTCATATAGATCTTGTATGTAAGCCTCAGCAATGTAATTTACACATTAGTTAGTTATAATTAGTTATATTGAATTTATTTATTTTACATGGGAATTGAAACAAACAAATTCAAGTCAACTTTTTAAAATATTTTTAATCTTTTATTTTTTCTGATTTTATTACACCGACTATAAGGATAATAACAGAATGCCTTTTATTAAAAACCATTAAATCCACTACAAGTCATTCCCATGCATTCATGTGGGATTTTTGGGTTGTGCATTCTTGAGTTCAATCATTACATATTGCTATTGTTCATTATTGAAATGATTGATTCTGCATTTTGTTTGAAATGTTTCTTAATTTGGGTCTTCCTCTTGCCTTCATCTCTTTCTTAGTGCTGGGGAAGAATGGGGTGAAAACTCTGAGACCTATGACTCAAGTTTTTACAAAAGGAATCTGGACAATGACATATACATCTTCACTGCCCCATACATCAACAGTAAGAAACACAAACACACTTACAGTACACGTCCACTCTATAACTTTTGGATAGATGCATGCTCTCTTTGGCACTCTGCTTTACTAAGACAGCTGTTGATCTACTCGAAATGCGCACCTACAGATCTCTTGCCAAGGTCGAGCAAGTTTATATTACTGGGGGATTACCATTCAATGAGACTACCTCACATTCACGCACGTGTGGTCTGCAGGACTAATACACACACGGTCGAGAAGCACCCATGCGCCAAGACACAACCCCAGGGGAACGCCTGGTCCTTGTGTTTATGGGAGGTTTTACCATTTAAGCTAATGGTGAAAGCAGACTGAAACCCCTTACAGATCTCTCTCAAACATTTGGGTATCAGATGTAGCATGTCTACCTTGGCAGGTGATACCAGATGAATTGCATCAACAGCATTTAGATACTAAAACATTGCTTGTTCGTATTAGTTAAATGAAGCAGAGAGTCAATCTAACCTTTTTGGTAAATGCAATTTATTGTTCTGCATTTGTGTCATCTTTTCCCTTGAAACAGAGAGCAGAGAGTCTGGTTATGAGTCTGGTATCCTTGTCAGTAAAGCAGTGGACTTGGACATTAATGGAGCAAAACTCAAACCTGCTGGTGAGCTCTTAAACTTCAGTTACACTACCGGTCAGAAGTTTGCAGTCAGTATGATTGATTGATGAATGAATGAATACTTTTATTCAACAAGGATGTGTTAAAATGTTCAAACGTGACAGTGCAACAAATTATTTCTATTTCAAATAAATGCTGTTGTTTTGACCTTTCTAATCATCAAAGAATCCTGATTTTTTTTTTCGGTTTTCACCCAAATATTAAGCAGCACAACAGTTTTCAACATTGATAATAATAAGAAGAAATGTTTCTTAAGCAGCAAATCAGCATATTAGAAAGATTACTGAAGACTGGAGAATTGATGCTGAAAATTCACTGGAATAAAGTGCATTTTAACATTTAACAAAATAGAAAACACTTATTTAAATTGTAATAATATCTCACAATATTACTGTTTTTACTGTAATTTTGACCAAATAAATGCAGCCTTGGTAAGCATAAATCACTTTAAAAAATATATATATATATATATTTCAGGCCCTGAACCTTTGAACACTAGTGTGATTGTTCCCTTTCGTATGGGAACTCCTATGTCTCGTCGGAGGAGTTTCCAACGAATTGGGATCACGCTAGGGAGACCAATTGCCTTCGAGTGAATTAAAACGAGCCAATAAATATTGGCATGCGGGATTTGCATTCCGCGTCCCGCCTGTCAATGCGGGTATAAAGCGGAAGCGAGCGCACACACATTTGCTTTTAGCTTCGGAGCCGAAGTTAGTGTCCTCTGAGTGATGAGCTACAAAGATTAGTTTGATATCTTCACGCTCAACGAGTCTGCTGTTCCAGGAAGAGCCTCTCTGTGTTGGTGTGACGGCGCTTCAGTGATCCTCGCGATCTCCCGGTGTTAGCTGTTGCTTCACGTGATCTGCCTTGTTTTCAAAGAGCTGTTGTAACAGCTGGTATTTGGTTGAGTGCGCGCAGCGGGCTTGCAGTTTCCCCGCTGTGTCGCCGCGTTGGTCCCTGTGTGTCTCGACACAATAAGAGAGCGTTTCTTTTCTGAGAGAGCAACACGAGTGAAGTTCGCGTCTTTTTAAGGATGACGTTTCACCCGTGTGTTTCTGGATGCGGTCAACTTCTGCCCCCGGCCGATGGTCACGATCGCTGTGTCACGTGCTTGGGCCTCGCGCACGCTGAAGCAGCGTTCGTGGATGAGTCATGTTCTCATTGCGGGAACATGACCGTCACAGTGTTGAGACTGAGACTGCGATCCCGTTGGAGATCCCCCGATCTAGTTGTTCTTCTGGTTCACTCCAGAAGAAAGCTACTTCGGCTGATCCCATCGGTGGTCTGAGGGTTACAGTGAGGAATGATCTGCCGGGTGAAAGACCCCCTCGGACATCCCACTCCTCTTCAGCCGTACCACTGGGGTCTTCAGAGGAGCGTGCTGGGTCATCACGTGTGGCTCCAGTCGTTTCCTTCGGGGCCCCTCCGGAGGATCAGATGTCGATCGAGGCATCGGAGGGAGATGAGTCGCGATCTGGGGATGACGACTCGGCTGCATTGCCCCCTTCGGGTGTGGTAGTGTTGTCCGAGCCTGACCCGGAGATGACACTTATGCTCGCCCGGGCGGCCGAGTAGGTCGGGCTCGTGTGGAACCCTCCACCGCGTCCCGAACCGTCTCGGCTCGACGATTGGTATCTCAGGGCGGCCCGTGCTGGTACTCAGCGCACCGCTCCGGTTCCTTTCTTCCCGGAGGTGCATGAGGAGGTGACGAAATCTTGGTCGAACCCCCTGGCGGCTAGACTGAGGTTGACTCCCTCCTCCTCCCTCACCACTCTCGATGGCGGAGCAGCCCTGGGATACGAAGGCATCCCCCCAGTGGAGCGCGCGGTGGCGATGCAACTGTGTCCCACCTCCGCTTCCTCCTGGCAGGGTAACCCTTCGCTCCCCTCCCGCGCTTTTAGGTTCTCTTCCAGTCTGACTGGAAAGGCCTACACTGCGTGTGGAGAGGCTGCCTCTGCCCTGCATGCCATGTCGCTCCTGCAGGTCTACCAGGCCCAGGCGCTATGTGACATGCAGGAGGGTGGTGTCGACCCGGGGGTGCTCAAAGAGCTGCGCACGGCGACGGACCTTGCCCTACGGGCGACGAAAGTCACCGCGCGTTCCCTGGGTCGAGCGATGTCCACTCTTGTGGTCCAGGAACGACATCTCTGGCTCACCCTGCCGGATATGAAGGACTCGGACAAAAATAAGTTCCTTGCTTCCCCCATATCCCAGGGTGGCCTCTTCGGCGATGTGGTGGAGAACTTCGCCCAACAGTTCTCCTCCGCCCAGAAGCAGTCGGAGGTGATCAAACACATCATGCCTCGGAAGCGGGCTAGGACTGCCCCGCCTCCGACGGTCGCGCCTCCAGCTGCTCGTCGCCGAGGGTGCCCTCCTGCCGCCGCCTCCGCCCCTGCCCAGCCCAAGCAGCAGCCCGCTAAACGACAGGGTGCCGGCCGTAGGAGAGATGCGCAGCCTGCTCAGGCCTCGTCTAAACCCCCCGGCAAGAGGAGAGGTAAGCGACCCTGAGACGGGCCACCCAGAGGACGTGGTTGCTGCTCTTCGGGAGAGGACCTCTGCACCTCTCCTTCCCCCGGAGGAGGGCCGGGTGGAGAATCTTTTGTTTCCTTTTGTTTCTGTTCCGCCAAGAGGTTGACTGCTCTTTTATTGAGAATTTGGGTACCGCTGACCGCGGGGTCAGCGGTACCCAAATTCTCAATAAAAGAGCAGTTTCCATTTCCTCTGGGTCACCCACGGTCGAGACTGGCAGTCAAGAACGACGCTCAATTGCCTCGTCACTCTCAGTCTCCTCCGTCGAAGAAGGCGAGAATGTCTGTGTGCGCCGCCACGTTGCCTCGCCACTCGCATTCCCTTCGCTCCAGCGCTCAGATGTCAGTGATGCCGCCCCGGCCTCATCACTCTCGTCTGTCGTTGGCCAAGGAGGCGTGGAAGCCAGGACTCGACGCCCCTCAGCCTCGCTCCTCGTTTCCCCTCCGACCTTCGCCACGGGACACTCAGCAGTCGAACGCCCCAGAGAAAGATGGGCCTTCCCTGCTGTTTGCCCCCCGGTGGGGGCAGGTAAGTGTTGCACCACACACACAGACCCCACCTTCGGCCGCAGCAATGCCTCCGAGGGCGGGTCCCTGCCTTCCACCTCGCTGCCCCCCCAGCGGGTACGCCGGTGGTCCGAGTGGGCTCTTTGGTTCAGTCTCTCGAAGCCTGGCTAGCGCTTCCGAGACCGTCCAGGTGGCTCATTCGCACCATCCGGTTCGGCTATGCAATTCAGTTTGCCCGCCGGCCTCCCAGGTACAGGGGTGTCCTCTTCACCCAAGTGCGGAGTGGCGACACCCCTGTCCTGAGGAAAGAGATCGTTGCCCTGCTGGCGAAGGACGCAATCGAGCCGGTTCCTCCAGCCGAGATGAGGTCTGGGTTCTACAGTCCTTACTTCATTGTACCCAAGAAAAGCGGTGGGTTACGACCAATCCTGGATCTGCGTGTTTTGAATCGGGCCCTTCACAAGCTCCTATTCAAGATGCTTACGCAGAAACGCATCTTCGAGTGCATCCATCCCCAGGATTGGTTTGCAGCGATCGACCTGGGCGAGGACGCGTACTTTCATGTCTCGATTCTGCCTCGACACAGGCCGTTTCTTCGGTTTGCGTTCGAGGGTCAGGCATATCAGTACAAGATCCTACCCTTCGGCTTGGCCCTGTCGCCCCGCGTCTTCACGAAAGTCGTGGAGGCGGCCATTGTTCCCTTGAGAGAAAATGGCGTTCGCATTCTCAACTATCTCGACGACTGGCTGATAATAGCTCACTCACAAGATCTGTTGTGCGATCACAGGGACCTGGTGCTCCGGCACCTCAGCCGGTTGGGACTTCAGGTCAACCGGGACAAGAGCAAACTCTGCCCCACGCAGAAGATCTCTTATCTCGGTATAGAGTTGGACTCGGTCAGTCAGACTGCGCGCCTCACAGAGGAGCGCGTCCAGTCAGTGCTCAACTGCCTCAGGTCTTTTCGAGGCAGGTCAGTGGTCCCACTGAAGCAATTTCAGAGGCTCCTGGGGCATATGGCAGCCGCAGTTACGCCGCTCGGTCTGTTGCATATGAGACCGCTTCAGCGCTGGCTTCACAATCGAGTCCCGAGATGGGCGTGGCAGAGCGGCACGTTCCGGGTCAACATTACCCCGCACTGTCGCTAAACCTTCAGTCCTTGGTCGGACCCTGCCTTTCTACGGGCCGGAGTACCCTTAGTCCAGGTGTCCAGGCATGCTGTGGTTTTCACGGATGCCTCTGCCAGCGGATGGGGGGCCACGTACAACGGGCATGCAGTCTCAGGTCTGTGGACGGGGCCTCAGCTGCATTGGCACATCAATTGCCTAGAGTTGCAAGCAGTACGCTTAGCCTTGTGCCGCCTCAAGGGGCTGCTTCTGCACAGGCATGTACTGGTCCGTACGGACAGCACTGCGACCGTGGCGTACATCAACCATCAAGGGGGTCTACGCTCCCGTCGTATGTCGCGACTCGCCCGCCATCTCCTCCTATGGAGTCAGAAGCATCTGAGGTCGCTTCGGGCCATTCACGTCCCTGGTGTGCTCAACCGTGCAGCTGACGAGCTCTCACGGCAACCGCCCCTTCCGGGAGAATGGCGACTCCATCCCCAGGTGGTTCAGCTGATATGGGGAATCTTCGGAGCCGCTCAGATAGATCTGTTTGCCTCTCCGGATACGACCCATTGCCAGTTGTTCTATTCCCTGACCGCAGGGTCCCTCGGCACGGATGCACTGGCACACAGCTGGCCCCGGGGCCCACGCAAGTATGTGTTTCCCCCAGTGAGCCTTCTCGCACAGACACTGTGCAAAGTCAGGGAGGACGAGGAACAGGTCTTGCTAGTTGCGCCGTACTGGCCCAACCGGACCTGGTTCCCGGAACTCATGCTCCTTGCGACAGCACCTCCTTGGCCCATTCCTCTGAGGAAGGATCTGCTTTCTCAGAGACGGGGCACTCTTTGGCACCCGCGTCCAGACCTGTGGAGACTTCATGTCTGGTCCCTGGACGGGACGCGGAGGTTCTAGATGGCCTACCACAGGCCGTGGTAGATACCATCGCTTCCGCTAGAGCCCCTTCTACGAGGCGCCTCTATGCGTTGAAGTGGAACATGTTTGCTCTTCCAGCCGGGAAGACCCCCGAACTTGCCCGATCAGTGTCGTGCTTTCCTTTTTACAAGACGGGTTGGAGCGAAGGCTGTCTACCTCCACCCTCAAAGTATATGTGGCCGCAATAGCTGCCCATCATGATGTGATCGACGGGAAGTCGTTAGGGAAGCACGACCTGATCATCAGATTCCTTAAGGGTGCTAGGAGGTTAAATCCCCCTCGTAATTTGCACCCTGTACCCTCTTGGGACTTAGCCCTTGTGCTGAAAGCGCTTCAAAGGCCCCCATTTGAGCCCTTAAATGACATAGAGTTAAAAATTTTGTCTGAAAAGACTGCTCTTCTATTGGCTCTAGCTTCCTTCAAGAGGGTCGGGGATCTGCAGGCTTTTTCGGTCAACGAATCGTGCCTAGAGTTCGGACCGGGCCTTTCTCACGTGGTTCTGAGACCCCGGTTCGGATATGTGCCCAAGGTTCCTACCACTCCATTTGCAGATCAGGTAGTGAACCTGCAAGCGCTGCCCGTGGAGGAGGCAGACCCAACCCTGGCTTTTCTCTGTCCCGTACGTACTCTACGTTGTTATGTGGACAGAACGCAAAGCTTCAGGACCTCAGAGCAGCTCTTCGTCTGTTACGGAGGCCAGCAGAAGGGGAAGGCTGTCTCCAAGCAGAGGTTAGCCCACTGGCTAGTGGATGCTATCGTCCGTGCTTATGAATCCCAGGACATGCCTTGCCCTCCCAGGTTGACGGCTCACTCCACTAGGAGTGCTGCTTCCTCCTGGGCGTTGGCGCAAGGCGCCTCGCTGACAGATATCTGCAGAGCTGCGGGCTGGGCGACACCTAACACGTTTGCCAGATTTTATAGCTTACGTGTTGAACCGGTTTCCTCCCGTTTACTCGCTACGGTCAGTGGCGCGAGGGAATAGGTTCTGTCGGCTTGCTGCGCCATTCCGCCTTATGAGCTGGATCCGTGCGCCTTTTTGCTCCTTGGTTCCCCAACAAACGGCTAACCTTCTGAGCTCCTCCATCACCCCTCGGCATCAGGCGTGGCGGACCGCCTGATGCTAGGTCTATTACCTCTCTTAAGAAGTTGCTAGTAGACTGGGTGACCTTCACGATGACTTCCTCGTGGTCATTTTCCACGTTCCTGCTACCCCACGGGCTAGCTCCGTGTCTTCCCCTCGACAGACTCACTCTGTCGTCCTTGCTGAGTATGCTCCCCACCCTACGGGCTGGGACTACCTAGAGGACTCCCATATGTTTTACTACCCTACGGGCTAGTTCATATGTGTATTCAGTGCCTCCCTTCGGGCTGGCCGGGGGCTCCGCAACGTTCCCACATGGGCACGTTTCCCCAGTGTTATCCAAATCCTCTGAGCGGGTCTTGCGGAACAGCAGTGTGATTTCTTCCTAGCTAGCCCCCGCCCTAAAGATGGGAAACTGCTTGGCGGGGAGCTCAGCTGGGCGCTGGAAGGGGCCAGCACCATGGCGTTTTATTTGGGATCCCAATTCGTTGGAAACTCCTCCGACGAGACGTAGGAGTTCCCATACGAAAGGGAACGTCTCGGTTACGTATGGTAACCCTCGTTCCCTGAGTAGGGAACGGAGACGTCTCGTCCCGTCGCCATGCTTGCTGTACCTTCGCGGAGGACTGGACACCGTCCGGCTCCTCAGCGTAAAGCAAATGTGTGTGCACTCGCTTCCGCTTTATACCCGCATTGACAGGCGGGACGCGGAATGCAAATCCCGCATGCCAATATTTATTGGCTCGTTTTAATTCACTCGAAGGCAATTGGTCTGGTGATCCCAATTCGTTGGAAACTCCTCCGACGAGACGTCTCCGTTCCCTACTCAGGGAACGAGGGTTACCATACGTAACCGAGACGTTTTCTTTGAAATAAAAAGTGTAAAATCTTACAACATTTTGTTTTAATAGATCTGTGTATACTGAATTATCAAGGATTTCCACGGATAGTAAAAAGGTTTATCATAAAAACAGTAAAGTCACCAGTATGTGGTTTTTAACAAAATTTGGCAGTTCTTACAAAAAAAATTTTGTTTGTGCTTTTATGATTCGTGACTGATGAACTAGCAAATGTTGTGACTAATAAATTCATCTCAGAGCTTTGTGCTCACCAAGGCCTGACCCTGACATAGCTCCTTCTCATCATCTACATTTTATCCTCTTCTTTTTTTTGTCCTTGCATGAATAAGATTTCATCACAGATGTGTTTTATGTTATCATACAGTGGTGGGAGTCAAACTCAACGTGTCGGCCTGGATGAACAGCTTCATAAACGCTACCACCAAGAAAAATGTAAGCAGAAATGACCCCTTTTCCTTATCGGCACATGTGGAAGCTGTTTAGTCACAAACGCAGCCTCTCTAGATGGGCCGATATTGGCGTCTGAGAGCGGAGATGAATTGACTTGCTCCAATAGTCGTTGTTAAAGACTTGTTTTGTGAATTCTCAGTTCTCTCCTCACATAATTTCCTCTCCGCAGTGCAAGGATGAGATCTGCGGGTGCCTCAGGAATGATAAGGTAGGGCGCTGACTGCTTCATGCTGCTCTGACCTCTGTAGTCACTTATCTGAAGCTGCTTTCACTCTCGCTTTCTGATGAATGGCTGTTTTTACTCCTCAGCAAGTGGACTGTGTGATTCTGGATGATGGCGGCTTTCTGCTCATGTCCAATCAGGATGATTATATCACGCAGGTAGAATATATTTACAAGGCTAATTGAGTCTTTTTACTATTTTAATGCCAGCTCCGGAATACTGTATGTTAACAGTCACATAAAGGAGTCTTTTTCATATGTTCACTCTGATTTACAGATTGGTCAGTTCTTTGGTGAAGTGGACCCTGTTTTGATGATCACTCTGGTCAACTCTTCACTGTTCTCATTTAATAAAACCTACGACTACCAATCCGTCTGTGACCCAGAGAGAGAAACTAAAGCTGCTGCAGGACCCCGTTCTATATATGTGGTAAAGAAGTTTATATTGTCAATTTCTTTAGAAAACCATCATGTACTGTAGGGACTTCTGAAAGTCAAGTTTTGATTGTGTGTCTGTATTAACTGTCGCATCTATATTTGTGTTTGATTTTGGCAGCCAACGATAGCAGATATGCTAACTGTAGGCTGGTGGGCCTCCACTGCGGTCTGGTAATAAGAAATAGACACTGCATGCTGAAAAATAGACAGATGAAGGATAGAAGTGTGAGGTGGATGTTCACATTTGTTTGTCACTGTCTCCCTCTTAGGACAATTTTGCAGCAGCTTCTCCTCAGTCTGACTCTCCCAAATGTCATGGGCAAAGGTATGTTAAGTGTTTAAGTGAGGAAATTCTGGCTCATCTTTCTGCATTCGAGGAACTTTTGATGTTGGTGCCAGACGGGCCGGTCTGAGTATTTCACAATCTGCTCAGTTACTGGGATTTTCACGCACAACCATTTCTAGGGTTTACAAAGAATGGTGTGAAAGGTTAAAAACATCCAGTATGCGGCAGTACTGTGGGCGAAAATGCCTTGTTGATGCTAGAGGTCAGGGGAGAATGGGCCGACTGATTCAAGCTGATAGAAGAGCAACTTTGACTGAAATAACCACTCGTTACAACCGAGGTATGTACACAGGTATGCGTGTTGTGTATGCCACAACACGCGCAACCTTGAGGCGGATGGGCTACAACAGCAGAAGACCCAACCGGGTACCACTCATCTCCACTACAAATAGAAAAAGAGGCTACAATTTGCAAGAGCTCACCAAAATTGGACAGTTGAAGACTGGAAAAATGTTGTCTGGTCTGATGAGTCTCAATTTCTGTTGAGACATTCAGTCAGAATTTGGCGTAAACAGAATGAGAACATGGATCCATCATGCCTTGTTACCACTGTGCAGGCTGGTGGTGGTGGTGTAATGGTGTGGGGGATGTTTTCTTGGCACACTTTAGGCCCCTTAGTGCCAATTGGGCATCGTTTAAATGCCACGGCCTACATGAGCATTGTTTCTTACCGTGCCCATCCCTTCATGGCCACCATGTACCCATCCTCTGATGGCTACTTCCAGCAGGATAATGCACCATGTCACAAAGCTCGAATCATTTCAAATTGGTTTCTTGAACATGACAATGAGTTCACTGTACTAAAATGCCCCCCACAGTCACCAGATCTCAACCCAATAGAGCATCTTTGGGATGTGGTGGAACCGGAGCTTCGTGCCCTGGATGTGCATCCCACAAATCTCCATCAACTGCAAGATGCTATCCTATCAATATGGGCCAACCTTTCTAAAGAATGCTTTCAGCACCTTGTTGAATCAATGCCACGTAGAATTAAGGCAGTTCTGAAGGCGAAAGGGGGTCAAACACAGTATTAGTATGGTGTTCCTAATAATCCTTTAGGTGAGTGTATATATATATATATATATATATATATATATATATATATATATATATATATATATATATATATATATATATATGTTTCATGTAACAATCATGTAACTAAAATCACATTTTAAGTATCAATTTATTTATTTTTGAGCAGCCTTACATTATCTTATTATAAGCAATTCAATACTGTTTTTTAAAAATAAATCATAATCATATGATAATAATCATTTGGTCTTTTTCTAAAAACTGTCTTGTCCTGACGATGTCCTTTAGACTACACAGACTATTGGGTAATGCTATCCAGTGCAACAGTCGGGTTCCGGAATTAAAACAACGCTTTCTGTGTAAACGGCCCCTTAGTCTGCACTTTTCTTAACATTTCATGTTGCAATACCCTTTTGACCCCTTCTAAAGCCATTACATAAAACATTCCCATCACAAGTTAAAACGCATTGTTTAAGTCAGGGGTAGGCAAGTTCGGTCCCAGAGAGCCACTGTCCTGCAGAGTTTGGCTCCAACACTGAAAAAAACCTCTCCTGCCTATAGCCTTAGTAATCCTGAAGACATTGATTAGCTTGTTCAGGTGTGTTTGATTAGGGTTGGAACTAAATTCTGCAGGACAGCGGCTCTCTAGGACCGAACTTGCCTACCCCTGGTGTAAGTGAACTTCGATTGTACAAATGTAAATTGATTTCATGCTGCAATGCAATTGAGTCAAAATGAAGTGATGCAGTAATTTTAACTAAATTGAACAAGCATCCAAAATTTAATTTTTGAGTGTTCCTGATATGTAGGCTGTTGATCCTCATGCGTGTTTTGATATTTACAGTATGCGGATGGTGCGTTTGTGTGTTTTCAGCATACTCGGAGGATGACCTCTCGGATGCGTTCTCCAAAGAGAGCTGTATCACCGAACAGACGCAGTATTTCTTTGAGAATGAGAACAAATCTTTCTCTGGAGCTATGGACTGTGGAAACTGCTCCAGGTGAGGACTGTTTTTATGTTTGTGCGTGCATAAATCCATCCACATTCCCTCCATCCGTGTGCGTGTGGGAGTGCGTGTGAGCATGTGTAGATGATGTCAGCGCTCTCTTTCTGTCTCTTCCTGGATAATTGCTCATCCCGGTAAGTCATCCCTCCAAGGATCGAGCAGCTCAGCTTTCCCTTCTCCTTTCCTCTCCGTCCCCTCGTTCTCCAGATCCATCCGACGTCCAGCCGGCTGTAAATCCCGCCGGCCGTGCTGTTTAATGTAACACCGCTAAAGCAGAACGTGTTGGGGTGGGTGGGGGTGCTCGGCCTGACAGAAACTCTACGCCTTTTTTACGAGCCCCACGTGTGACTCTGCGTACGATAGTTTTTCTTCCATGTTAACTACTTTAGACATGTAAAGTTTAACAAGAGCCATAAAGAGAAATCCATTTGTGAGAGCTCAGGAGCTCAAGACCTGAGCTTCGGCATATGTAATTCAATCTCGCTCAGAGAGACATCAACACCAGATCAGTCTAAAGGAACGCATGTACTGATGAGAGAACTGCTGGAATTGCCAGCATAAGGATGGCTTAAACAGAACATCAAGGAGACTACAGCAAATTATACTTTTTTCCATTATTAAAGTCATATTTCTTCAGATTTTTGCATTAGTTATCTGAGGTCTGCTTGTCCTCACTCAGCCCTACAGATTTTTTTGGACAACTAACTCTTCTCAGAGGTTATATAATGCCTCTGTTTTGTAACCCTAGTGTGCTGCCGTGCTGTCTAATGCTTACATCGACTCGGGTTGGATCAATATTGAAATTTCGGCTTTCAGTACAGTACCATTTTCTGGTCCTGTTTTATCGATACTGAATTAACACCTTAGGCAAAAAATAAACAGATTCAACCGACTGGCGAACTGCAAGAAGTTCAGTGGATCTGATAATTTAATGTCGATAATTAATTAATCATTTTTAAATAAATAAAATAGGTGTTGGTTTCATTAATTCATTAAAATGACAATTAGAAAAATATGTGTTTTTCAGTTGTTCCTACAGAATACTGTTTTTACATCAAAACCCACAATTTAAACACTGAAATTGTAAACTGAAAAATATATCCATATAACATTTTCAATGTTATTTACCTGGTGCACAATAATGTTTGTACTAAAATACAATATTTTATTTTGTTGCGCTTCGATGATAATAAATTCCACCATATAAAGACTGCAATATATGCTACTTTTTTTGAAACTACCATTCAAAAGTGGGATCTGTACAATAAAAAAAAAAAAAAAAAAAAACGTTTTTCAAAGAAGTCTGACCAAAAATAGAGTAAAAAACGTAATATTGTGAAAATATTATTACTATTATTATTAAAGTATTATAATTATTTAAAATAACTGCTTAAACTATTTTACTATATTTTAAAATGTAATTTATTCCTATGATTGCAAAGCTGAATTTTCAGCATCATTACTCCTGTCTTCCGTTTCACATGAGCCTCCAGAAATCATTCTAATATGCTGATTTGCTGCTCAGGAAATATTTCTTATTACTAGCAGTGTTGAAAACAGTTGTGCTGCTTAATATTTTTTAAACCTTGTTACAATTGTCAGCATTCTTTCATGGATGGAAAGTTACAATTGTCAGCATTCTTTCATGGATGGAAAGTTCAAAAGAACTGTATTTATTTCTAATAGAAATATGTTCTAACATTTTAATGCAATTTAATGCATAATTGCTGAATAGATGTATTCATTTCTTTTTAAAAAAAACAAAAAAAAACTTTTGAATGGTAGTGTATATTCTGGATTTGGTTTATAGATAAATTGTGTGTGTTTGACTCTGATGCACAAAAACAATATATCAAGAATGTTTCAACTCTTTTTGTCCATATAATGAAAGTCAATGTGATCCAAAACAGCATTGTACCTCATTGACTTTCATTATGTGGACAAAAACAGTTCAAAAAACAATTCTTCATAGTTTGTGTCTTGCCAGAAGAAAATCATACACATTTGATGAAACACGAAAGTGGGAAAATGATGACAGAATGTTCATTTTTGGGTGAACTATCCCTTTAAAATGCCATCTAGGTATGCAGCTCACTAGGTTTTGAAACACCGCTACAGTTTCTCACAGGATGTTTTTCATGGAGACCACATAAACCCACCTGAAACACTCCTCTGCGCTCTTATAACCTCTCATGCTCTCATGAATAAAGCATTCCTCAGAGGGCAGACAGATGTGAGCCACTGAACTTTAGGACTCCATGCTTCTCTGTGATCATCAAGCTCTCCGTGTGTGTGTGTTGGCATGTGTGTTTGTGTGAGTGTGACCCCGATGGCCGCTATGATCTGAGGCTCGTTATGCACCGCCGAGCATGCTGGGTAGCAGTAAACAGCCTGTGATTACTGAGAGAGCAGGTGATGTGTTACACAGAGCTTTAACGCACACATCCCTATATATACGTTTACATGTGCACAGGGCGGTGCAAAAACCCGTGTCACTCTGTTTTAAGGGGAGGGGGGGAGCCGTAAAAGAGAACAAGAGAATGCTATAAAGAAAAGTCATGGCTGAAACTCGTTCGGTGATGACAGTACGTAACAAGCTGCCAACCGACGCAGATTTCCAATATAATACACTCATCTCTTGTTACACTTGCTAAAGACTTCCACACATGTGGGGACGGTTTTGGATATGTAAGACGTGTATAATTGATTCCTGACAAAGAGCTTATGCTGAATTGTGCGTAATGTTTTGAGTGTGCGTACCGCCTTTTATACCTACTTGCTTATGTTTACTGTTCCTTCCGTTAAATGTCATACATGGGTGGTCTCTCTTACGCAAATGTCTGCTTAGTTAAATATGTATAAACCATGACTTACAATATAATCTAATATAATATAATATAGTTTTACAATATAATCTGTTCCTGTGAGAGCTGTGTTTGTGTCTTAATCCCTTTTTTTTTTTTTTTAGAATGTACCGGGCGGAGAAGCTCCCTAACACAAATTTGGTGTTTTTAATCTCTGATGCAAAGAGTTCCTGTCTCTCCTGTGATCCCAAACCACTGAGACAAGCCGAACAGCCCTGTATCCTTAAATGTATGCATTGTTTCCCAACGTCTTCGCTGACAGTACACCGCTGCTCGTGCATTTCAAACTTCTATTTACCCTTAAGTGAAGACTGAAAAATAACTTTGCCGTGAGAATATCGGAGCCTTAAGACTGAGATAATTACATTTGTTTTGAAGTTCCAGCTATTTTCCTTATAGATTTGTTTCAGCTACTGGTCCTGACCCATGTGTGCTGGCCCAGAACCCTCGGTACAGGAAAGGACCGGACGTCTGCTTCGACAACAACGTAGACGTATGTTTAAACCAAAAATTCATCTTCATCATTCACTACTTGTTTTTTTTTTGTTTTTTTTTAAGCTAATGTTAATTTCCTTTCTGTTTGCACGTTGAATGCTCATTGGCTGCTCATCATGCCTGTCACTGCTAGGAGGAGCCTTTGTGTCGAATCAGTGGCTCCTCTTCTTTGACCTATTACCCATCCATCATTTTGCTGCTGCTTCTGCTTTGTGTTTGATGGTCAGTTTCATCTCGTTTTGCTGTTTCCTCATTAAAACAGTGTGCCAAAATGTCTTTATGTTAACCCACCCCATTGTAGCATTGCTAGACTTTCGCTAATATCTGCTTATCATATAAGGGTTAAAATGCCCTATATTGTTTACTCAATGCTATAATATTTAGGCAGGATGCCACTGCTTTCCTCCTGCTGTGAAAGTAGGAAGTGCATTTTCAGCTAGTTCCCTGAGAGATTTTCTGTGGAATAAACATAGGAAGCTCCAGATGGGTTTCCATCCTTTTGACTGTAGCATTGATAATACGCCCCTATATGTCTCTCAAACCTGGGGCATCCCAGGACTTTCATTGGCACGCCCTCCATGCACAGTATAGCATGCAAGCCTTGTTTCAGAAGACCAGCACGTAGACTGTCAGTCAGAGTTGTGCATTATTTCTACAGCAGGACTTTTTGCATGCGTGCCATTGATTTGATTCATTCCCTCCTCAGTTCAGCCAAAACATGTTTTGATATTCACTTTTCATTACACATAGACTGTGTTTTGATTGAGTTGAATGCTTTATGGTTCTAGCTTTTACTTGGTTTCGAGCTCTTCCAAGCTAGGATTATCTAAAACCATAAAATAATTGTTACTTGAAATAAAATAAATGGTAACTGAAATAAGTATTAAAATGTAAACTTGTTTTATTTTAGAAAGTCGTTAAAGCAACATTTCTCATTTTTAACTTGATGTACTAAAATAACTAAAACTGAAATACAAATGAATAATAACGTCTCGGTTACTGATGTAACCCTCGTTCCCCGAAGGAGGGAACGGGAGACGTGACGTCGACGTGACGACGTTAGGGGATCACTTCAGGGAGCCCTATCAACTTCGAGTATCTAAGAACAAGCCAATGAACGTTGGCATGCGTGAACGCGTCACGCGCCCCGGCCCCGCAGCGCAGGTATAAAACAGGAAGCGGGCGCGAGCACCCACCGTTTTTCACTGAGGAGCCGAGTTTAATGACGGCCGTACAGCGATGGTCAGTAACTGTGGCGGTGGGACGTCACGTCTCCCGTTCCCTCCTTCGGGGAACGAGGGTTACATCAGTAACCGAGACGTTCCCCTTCAGTCGCTCACGTTCGACGTGACGTCGACGTGACGACGTTAGGGGATCCCATGGAAAACGCCAACGGTTGCTGCCACATCCAGTGCCCTACGCAAGACTCTCAGACCCCCCCATGCTGGGGCGGAAGACCTGCGTAGAGGGAGAACCTACTGTTCCACATACCCACGCAGTGAACTCTTGAATAACACTGGGAAGCGTGCCTCTCCAGGGGAGAGGGACGCTGCGGAGCCTCATTCGAAGGGAGGTACCATGTGGAGAATACACATATGGACTGGCCGGTTGGGGCAGTGCAACATATGGAATGTCACTGGGGTGGCTCCACCTAAGGAGGGGGAGGCTACACCAGACAGTGACAGCAGAGCGAGCTCTGTCAAGGGAAGACACGGGCTCACCGCAGGGAGCTGATCGTGGAAAAATACTCATACGGGATCGCCGCAGGGATCACACATACGGAACCCAGCCTAGCACAAGTTACACAAGCATACGAGCACTAGGCCTGGCGTCGGACGCTCCGCAACGTCCTACTGCCGAAGGGGTGTGGAGGAACTCACAGGGTTCGCCTGGGGGGGAACTCGACTGGAGCAAAGAGCGCACGTATCCGCTCCGTAGAGGGGAGTGGCGCAGCAAGCCGACACTAGAGCGGGAACTTCGGTGTTACCGGCTGGTTGAAGCGAGCACACAGGAAGAAACCGGCTCAACACGTAGGCTATAGAACCTAGCGAACGTGTTAGGTGTCGCCCAGCCCGCAGCTCTACAGATATCTGTCAGCAAAGTGCCGTGTGCCAGCGCCCAAGAAGAAGCGACACTCCTAGTGGAGTGGGCTCTCAACCCAGGCGGGCAAGGCACGCCTTGGGCTTCGTAAGCCAAGGCGATAGAATCCGCTATCCAGTGGGCCATCCTCTGCTTAGAGACAGCCTTTCCCTTCTGCTGGCCTCCGTAACAGACGAAGAGCTGGTCTGAGGTCCTGAGGCTTTGCGTTCTGTCCACGTACAAACGCAGAGCGCGGACGGGACAGAGAAAAGCCAGGGCTGGGTCTGCCTCCTCCAAAGGCAGCGCTTGCAGGTTCACCACCTGGTCCCGGAAGGGAGTGGTAGGAACCTTGGGCACGTATCCCGGCCGGGGTCTCAGGATCACGTGAGAGTTATCCGGGCCGAATTCCAGGCACGATTCGTCGACCGAAAATCCATGTAGGTCCCCTACCCTCTTGATAAAGGCCAATGCAAGCAGGAGAACTGTCTTACAGGACAAGATTTTTAACTCAGCCGATTGCAGAGGCTCAAAGGGTGGTCTCTGAAGTGCCGAAAGGACCAGAGATAAATCCCAAGAGGGTATAGAGAGCGGGCGAGGAGGATTCAGTCTCCTCGCTCCCCTCAGGAACCTAACGATCAGGTCGTGCTTCCCCAAGGACTTACCATCAACAGCATCGTGATGTGCGGCAATAGCGGCAACATACACTTTAAGGGTGGAGGGAGACAGCCTTCGCTCCAACCCATCTTGCAGGAAGGAAAGCACGGCTCTGATCGAGCATGATCGGGGGTTCTCTTCGTGAGAAGAACACCATTCAACGAATAGGTTCCACTTCAACGCATAGAGGCGCCTCGTAGAGGGGGCTCTAGCGGAAGTGATGGTGTCAACTACCGCTGGGGGTAGGTCACCTAGAACCTCCGCGTCCCATCTAGGGACCAGACATGGAGCTTCCAGAGGTCTGGACGCGGGTGCCACAGGGTGCCCCGTCTCTGAGAGAGCAGGTCCTCTCTCAGAGGGATGGGCCAGGGAGGGGCTGTCGCGAGGAGCACTAGTTCCGGGAACCAGGTCCGGTTGGGCCAATACGGCGCAACTAACAAGACCTGCTCCTCGTCCTCCCTGACTTTGCACAAGGTCTGTGCCAGAAGGCTCACTGGGGGAAACGCATACTTGCGAAGACCCCGGGGCCAGCTGTGTGCCAGAGCATCTGTGCCGAGGGTCCTCTCGGTCAGGGAATAGAACAACTGGCAGTGAGACGTGTCCGGGGCGGCAAACATATCTATCTGTGCGGTCCCGAAGCGCCTGAAAATCAGCTGGACCACCTGGGGATGGAGTCGCCATTCTCCCGGTAGCACCTGCTGCCGTGAAAGCTCGTCGGCTGCACGGTTGAGCAGGCCCGGAATGTAAACGGCATGAAGCGACCTCAGATGCTTCTGACTCCAAAGGAGGAGATGGCGGGCGAGTTGTGACATGCGGCGGGAGCGTAGACCACCCTGACGGTTGATGTACGCAACGGTCGCAGTGTTGTCCGTACGGACCAGTACTTGCTTGCCTTGTAGCGACGTTTTGAAGCGGCCCAGCGCAAGATGTACTGCTAACAACTCGAGGCAGTTGATGTGCCAATGCAGTTGAGGCCCCGTCCACAGACCTGAAGCTGCATGCCCGTTGTACGTGGCCCCCCAGCCGGTGATAGAGGCATCCGTGGAGACCACAGAGTGCCTGGACACTTGTTCTAGGGGAACACCTGCCCGCAGGAACGAAGGGTCTGACCACAAGCTGAGAGTTTGACGACAGTGCGGGGTCACTGGAACCCGGCACGAGCCGCTCTGCCACGCCCATCTCGGGACTCGATCGTGAAGCCAGTGTTGGAGCGGTCTCATATGAAGCAAACTGAGCGGCGTTACCGCGGCTGCAGATGCCATATGCCCCAGGAGCCTCTGTAATAGTTTCAGTGGTGCCGCTGTTCTGCGTCTGAGCGTACTCACGCAGTTCAACACTGACTGGACGCGGGCCTCGGTGAGACACGCTGTCATGTTGATCGGGTCCAACTCCATACCGAGAAAAGAGATCCTCTGCCCGGGGGTGAGTTTGCTCTTCTCCCAGTTGACCCGAAGCCCTAGGTGGCTGAGGTGACTGAGCACCATATCCCTGTGTTCGCACAACTGCTCTCTCGACTGGGCGAGAATAAGCCAGTCGTCGAGATAGTTGAGAATGCGAACACCATGCTCGCACATGGGAGCAATGGCCGCCTCCGCAACTTTCGTGAAGACGCGGGGCGACAGGGCCAGCCTGAAGGGTAAGACTTTGTACTGATATGCCCGTCACTCGAACGCAAAGCAAAGAAACGGTCTGTGTCGAGGGAGAATCGAGACATGAAAGTACGCGTCCTTCAGGTCGATGGCTGCAAACCAATCTTGGGGACGGATGCATTTGAAAATGCGTTTCTGCATGAGCATCTTGAATGGCAGCCTGTGAAGGGACCGATTCAGGACGCGCAGGTCCAAGATTGACCGTAACCCGCCTCCTTTCTTGGGTACAATGAAGTACGGGCTGTAGAAGCCGGTCTTCATATCGGCTGGAGGGACCGGCTCGATTGCGTCCTTCGCCAGTAGGACTGCAATCTCCACTCTGAGAACAGGGGGACTGTCCGCCAGAACACGGGTGAACAGGAGTCCCCTGAAAACAGGGGGGCGCCAGGCGAACTAAATCGCATAGCCGAGTCTGACAGTACGGATGAGCCAGCGAGACGGACTGGGAAGCGTTAGCCAAGCTCCCAGAGACCGAGCAAGCGGGACCAACGGCACCACAGACGTACCCGGAGTGGGGCAGCGTGACGGAATGCAGGGACCCGACTCGGGCGGCATAGCGGCCCGGAGTGGGGTCTGAACGTGTGGTGCAAGACGTACCTGCTTCCGCCGGAGGGCAGAGTGAGTGTGCGGAGGCGACAGTGCGTCCAGGACACAGCCACTGCTGCCCGCTGGCGATGGAAGAGGGGCTCGGGAGTGACAAGGCATAGCGTCGTCGACTGCCAAGCGCGCCCTCTTGGGGCCCAGAGGTTTCAGAAATTGCTCTTTCTTTGAAAAGGTGGGTACCTTTTCAAAGAAAGGTGGGAACAAAAAGAAAAGGAAACAAAGGATTCTCCACCAGTGGCACGTCCGCCATCTCCTGAAGAGCAACTTGATCCACCTCCGGGCCGCTCGTCTCAGGGATGTTTGCACCGGCGCTTGCCTCCTGGCTTGGCAGCGGCCTGGACGGGCGGGGTCGACTTCCTGCGGCTTGCTGCCCGCTGAGGCCTGGATGATGGCTGCTGCTGGGGCTTAGCGGAAGCGGAGGATGGCGCAGGAGGCCGACCTCGGTGACGAGTAGACGGAGGAGCTGCGGCCGGCGGGCGGGAGGGAGCAGCAGTGGTCCGCCGGGGCAGGATGTGTCGGATGGCCTCCGTCTGCTTCTGTGCGGCCGAGAACTGCTGGGCAAAGCTCTCGACCGCGTCGCCGAACAACCCAACCTGGGAGAGAGGGGCATCCAGGAACCGGTACTTATCGGTGTCCCTCATGTCCGCCAGGTTGAGCCAAAGGTGGCGCTCCTGGACCACCAAGGTGGACATCGCCTGACCGACTGAACGTGCGGTTTCCTTCGTCGCCCGGAGGGCGAGGTCGGTTGCCACACGGAGCTCCCGGAGGAGCTCTGGGTCAGAACCACCCTCGTTCATGTCCATGAGCGCCTGGGCCTGGTGGACCTGCAAGAGCGCCATGGCATGAAGAGCGGAAGCAGCCTGACCACAGGCCTTGTAAGCCCTCGCCGTTAGACCGGACGAGAACTTACAGGCCTTGGACGGGAGGCGTGGGTCACCCCGCCAGGAGGAGGCGGACGCCGGACACAACTGCATCGCGACAGCCCGCTCCACTGGGGGGATCCCCACATACCCCTTAGCTGCCCCGCCATCGAGGGTGGCGAGGGGTGAGGAGCCACTAGGACGGCTTCGGGCACTATACGGTGCCTTCCACGTCCTAGAAAGCTCCTCATGCACCTCCGGAAAAAAAGGTACCGGGGCGGCGCACTGAGAACCAGCACGGCCCGCCCCGAGAAACCAATCGTCCAGCCGAGAAGGTTCGGGACGTGGTGGAGGATTCCACGCAAGCCCGACCTTCTCGGCGGCCCGGGAAAGCATAGCGGCCCATTCTGGATCCGGCTCGGACAACGCTACACACCCCGAAGGGGGCAACGCAGCCGAGTCGTCATCTCCAGATGACCGCTCCCCCTCCGATGCTGCGATCGACATCTGATCGTCAGCTGGTGCCCCAAAGGAAACGACTGGTCGTTCCGGAGAAGGACCGAGCCGTTCGCAAAGGGGCGCCGATGGCAACAGCACATGAGAGGCGTGAGGGGCCCGCGGAGATTGCCTCGGCGGGGAAGCCCTCACGGTAATCCTCAGATCACCCTGGTCATGCGCCGAAGTAAGCCTATTCTGCGGGGCAGAATAAGCACTAGATCGGGGCATAGGCGAGGGGACTGCACCTCCCTTGAGGTAAGCGAGTCTCGATCTAAGTGCTGTGATAGTCATATTCCCGCAATGGGAACATGAACTATCCACAAAAGCTGCTTCAGCGTGCCGAATGCCCAAACACGAGATGCAGCTATTGTGGCCATCTGCTGGCGCCAGGGAACGACGGCATCCAGAAACGTACAAGCGGAATGACATCTTGAAAAAGACGCAGGGTCCGCTTGTGTTGCTCTTTTAGTAAAATAAAAAAGGAAATTACTCTCACAGTGCTGAGGCGCCCAGGGGTAGCCACTGTGTGGACACACACACACACACACAAACAATAGTGCTGTGAGAACAGCAGTTGAGAGCTGCACTGCTCGCGGCCACCGCTGATCGCGCCGTCACACCAACACTGGAGCAGAGAGATCTTCCTTGAAGTCTTCAAAGGCGTTGAATCTTTAGACATCAGTCACAGGAAACTCGCGCTCCGAAATGAAAGACGGTGGGTGCTCGCGCCCGCTTCCTGTTTTATACCCGCGCTGCGGGGCCGGGGCGCGTGACGCGTTCACGCACGCCAACGTCCATTGGCTTGTTCTTAGATAAGTTGATAGGGCTCCCTGAAGTGATCCCCTAACGTCGTCACGTCGACGTCACGTCGAACGTGATCGACTGAAGGGGAACTATATATATATTATATATATAGGCCTATATATATATATATATATATTAAAAACAATAATGGTTACAAAAACTTTTTTTAAGGTGTCTGTGTTACTGTGTAATTATACATTTAAGCACTGAGTAATAATAATTAACTGCATGAATTTATATAGGGTTAGGTTAGGGTTTGGTTTGATTTAGGGTTAGTTGCATGTCATCATGCATAAGTTATACTTATTACTACAGTAACTGCATGCAACGTGTAACAAGGACACTTTAAAATAAAGTTTTAACACAATAAAAAAATAATACTAATTCAATATGTAAAAAAAAAAATATATATATATATATATATATATATATATATATATATATATATATATATATATATATATATATATATATATAATAGTATCTCAGTGGCTATGTTTTCATCCAAAGTTGCACATTTAAATAATGCGCAAAATTGTAATATTGCATAAAACATTGGTGAATAAAAGCAGCATTTCCATCCCATGTGTTAAAGATAACCAAATTGTCACTTCCTGATAAATTGGAGCAAAATATCTGTAATAAAAATAAAAGTTGCTGCAATCTGGGAAGCTGTGGATCTTTTTTCCTTTAACATAAATGACTTTGTTCGGATGCCTTGTGTTTGGGAAAGCAATCATGTGAGAGACCTCTGGGAGGTCATTATACCAAATCATTTTGATGACAGACTTGATAGATTGATTAAACCAACATTTGAGATGCTATGCAATAAATTGGTAAGCTACTCCGTCCAGTTATCCAATCACATCCACTGTTGAGGCAAAGTTAGAGTTAGAGTTTTTTTGTTGCCCATCAAGGGATTTATTCAGTAAACGTGTTTCCATCATAATTTATGTGCATGCCTTTTTATCAGATAAAGCTTTGTATGTACATTTTTAGAATTTATACGCATATTTTCTTTTCCATCCAACGTCTTTGTTTTTTTATGCAATATCCCAAATTGCGCATAAAATAGGTGGATGGAAACATAACTTATGATACTCAAATAACACTGGACCAAGCTGGTCATTTTTGGTAATTAACTGGTTAAAAATGTTCTTGATTACCTGGGCTCTCAACTAATGATATTCTTATTCTTAGTGTTGTTTTAATATTACTTTTGTCATTTATTATTAGTATTATTATTTTTATTATAAATAGTATTTCTATTTAGCTTTCATTTGTTTTTATTTCAGTTTTAGTTGTAGTAATTTTAGTACATTAACATAAACCTTATTTCAGTTAGGTGCCAAGGCAACACCTCTAACATTTCTAATAAAGGTTATATATGTGTATATATATATTCATATCAAATATTATTTAAGTGTTATTTCAATTAACTAAAATGTTTTTTTAATAATTGTAGTTTTAGTTACCAATAACAATGGTTAAAGTTGGTAGACCACCTTGAACCAGCAACAAACCAGATGCCATGTTTTAAAACTCATTTAGAAACCCATAACCATCTGAACTGAAATTACCCGACTATGGTATATGTTCTTATGTTTGTGTGAGGTAGAAGTCCCTAACATCTCTATATTGACCGCAGGAGGACGCGACTGACTGTGGTGGAGGCTGCAGTTTGAGTCCGTCTCTCTGGATGATGTTGGCTCTTCAGCTCCTTCTACTCTGGCTGCTTACTGGAACCAAAACAAATTTGTCCTGACCAGAGCGCATCTACAGACTAGAAAAAACAACTACTGACTGAACTGCTTACTATACAGACCACTTGACCACAAAATAACCACACTTCGACTATACAATCTAAGATTGTCCGTTAGTCAACCCAAAACAATTTGACTAACACAGATACAGAACTACTGTAAAATTGACACGGCTCATCAACTCACTGCCAAATTCTGTCCTCTCAGACCAACCAGAAACGGCAACACAGTTAGACACGAGAGACAGATACTGTATATGCTCTTATTTTATTTATTTTTTCTTGACCTCACAACAGAGCCACATTATGATCACAAAAATGATTCATGCAAAATGTTTAGTGCCACAAACAGGCTTAAATAATGTGTAAACAATGTGGTCAGAGACGGCTCCTAGCACCAGCCTGGATCTGAAGCAGGGTTTAACGGTACAGGAAAGACTGTTCAGCTCTGGAGCCCATTATGAATTCAGCTCGAAGTGAGCTTTGCACCAGTAGTAGGTCAGTGATGTCACACTCAAGCCCTTTAGGCCCATAGAGGGCTGTTTTTCTTGTTTTATGTTCTTTAATTTCTTTGCTATGTGCAGTAGGGGAAATCTCATGAAGAAATTGGTAGGTCACATTTCACCCCTCCCCCCCAAACAAATAAATCTATAAAATAAGTTTATAAATATACATAGTGTGTGTATATATACACACACAAATACACTTTAGCTTTACACATTTTAGTTTAATCCATCATTTTAATATTATTTATATCATTTGAAATATTATGGTGTTTTGTATTTTGCATTACAGTAATGAGAATAAGTAGCGAGAATGTATTATGAAAATGGTCACACAAAAATCTTATGTTAAATTTATACAGAAAATAATTTCATTTTTTTTTATTATTATGGGATGGTATATGACCTGGAAATGTATTTGCAGTTTTTGTGAGATTTACCCAGTATGATTTTTAATTTTTGCAAATTGTATTGTTCTTTTTGCTAGGTCTTTTGGCTTAGAGTTCTTTTGTTGCTAATTTTAAACTTCTCTGAGATCACCAGATAACTTTATCTTTAAAGATTGACAAATCTGTAAGCATCTGATATAATCGTTGGAGAAAAAGTGCCATGTTGAATGTCATGAATCGCTACGGAAAGATTCATTGTGTGATCAAACCACACTTGAGCAGTGCATCATCTGATGTGAAATGCAGACTGCTCTAAAAGACTGAACAGGCTCCAATAAGTGTACCAAATCCTTTTTTTGTTGTGTCAAAAGTCACACGCTCGCGTCCAAGGGTCCAGAGCATGTTGAATGTGCTTTGTTACCCTCCCCATCCTGTCTTCTGGGCCCCTGCTATCAAACGATTGTGTGTTTTACTGTATGTCATCCAGATACTTCATCTGTCAGATTTTGTTCCAGCACGACAGACATGATATCACAAGCGTGTCAGATATTACATCCACATGTTGAACCACTATGCGAAAACACAGCACATGACAGGTTATAAAAATGTTAAACCCTGGAGAAATGTGTGTTTAAGATGGTTGAATGTATGTTTATTTTATTTATTTATTTAGCTTTATGATAGAAAGTCCATGTATGAGATTAGGTGATATCAATCAAAACTATTGCCAATGGGGAACATTTCCATGTGTTCCTTTTGAATGTTCTGGAAGAAGATGATATACCAACAGCAATGCCTAGAGCTATGAAAAATGAAATACTTATCCATCCTAATCCAAAGGCCAAGTATCCAGGAATAAAATAACATGCTTCTCTCTTCGTTTCAGAGGTGTTTTAACATTTGACGTCTATTTTAAAATATAAACATACAATCAGTGTTTGCATGAGTTATATGGCTTTTTATTCATGCAAAAAAAAAAAAATTATGATGGCTTTATTAGACTGTATGGAGCTTAAATAGATTTTTTTTATTTCTTTGTTGTAGCCTCTATGATGAGGAGGCTGTTAATGTGACGTAATTCTACAGTGATAATATTAAGTGCAACTGAATTTAAAGGCGGAAGGTTTAATGTCGTGGTGATTTCCAAATGAGAATGAAATATTATAAAACGCACGAGATAGATCTGAAATAAAGTGTGTGTTTAGTTTACTGGATGTCTGCAAAAAATCGCTCGCACCTGTGAGTCCACGTCAGACGTTTTCCTTCGGAATGAGATTGATTTTTTCTTTCTGTCTTCACTGATGTAGCATTGAGTTACAGACCAAAATATGCAGTGCATTTATGAATCATTACAGACGTTTTGGACCCCTCGGAGGCTTTTCGGGGTCTGGATTTCTCATCTCAGGCCTGAGGTGGAGGCCATAGGATGTAACATTTAAATACCTCACCAAACGACGTTGCGAGATGTGATTTGATCCAAGAGAGCTAAACTAACTCCCCTCTTTACAAACTACACCATGTTTAAAACGCTAGTGAAATATACACAAACCCCGCAGAGGCCGTTTGAACGCAAATTGATCCCATGCCATGTCCAATGAAGAACGTCCGCAAAACATGAAACAGGTTAATGACATGATTATGTTAAAACTAAAAACTCAAAATCTGGCAGTGCCTACATGGTTAGTCAAGAAGAGCGAATTACTTAAAAGTGGCATTCAGCTGGGAATTTTATTGGCTTGCTGCAAAAAAAAAGTGTTTTCATATGTTCTCCATCATGGTGGAGTTCAAGAAGCTGAATTTTTTAACTTTTAATATTACAAAAAAAAGGAAAATTGCTTCACTCTTAAAAATAAAGGTTCCAAAAGGTAGAAGAACCATTTTTGCTTCCCCAAAGAACCTTTCAGTGAACAATTTGTTTTTCTTAGTGTAAAGAACATTTTAAAAATCTAAAGAACCTTTTTCCACTATAAAGAACCTTAAATGAAATGGAAAAGGTTCCATGAATGTTGAAGGTTCTTCATGGAACCATTGATGCCAATAACCTTTATTTTTAAGACTGTATTGTGGATCCATTAAAAAAAAAAAAAAAAGTAGTGAAAACCAGACACTCCAAAGTCCAAATGAAAATCTGTTTTAATAAAAAACATTCCACTTTACATAAGAGGGGATAGACAATTGAAGTGTGTTCAGGTTTGCACGGTGCTCCCGCGATGCTCTTTGACATTTCGACCCTCGCATGAAATGTTAGACGTGTATAGACATGCCCCCCTCATGTAAAGAGGAATCGGTTGTGTGTACTTATTATGTTTTCTGAATGCTGCTCTCAGCTGCTGTGCTGTCACATAGGGCTACCTTGTGTCTGTGCTACTGAACGTATTTACTGGTGTTGGTGCTCAGTGTGCTGGAAAGTTTTCTCTGAGGTTGCGCTTCTTTTCCTGAGTGTGTATCGAAGTCACTCTTTGATTTGTGTGTTCAATGGTGGGGAAGGGTGTGGTATGTGCCTCCAAAGCCCCGCCCACCTCACTTGGTTGTGCTTACAACTAATATATATATATATATATATATATATATATATATATATATATATATATATATATATATATATATATATAATTTCTTTTGTGGAAACTGACATGCCTGAAACAATTTTGTATACATTTGTACAATAATGTTGTTCAACAAAATAAAACAAAAATGTTTGTAAAGTTTACAAATGTGTAATTCTTGTGCAAATACAATATATTCACAATAAAAGTTTATCATTACTACCTCTGGGTTTAGTATTGTATTTTTGTGTGTTTTTTGTTTTATTTTTATTAAACAAATGGCCTGCATCGTCACAGAGACGAGAATCGAGGTAAATGGCTAGAAATGCATACATATTTCCAGTTCAATATCTGTACAATATTTTTTAAGAAATTAACATTCTAGGATGCATTAAATTGATCAAAAGTGACAGTAATACTCGCATTGTTACAAAAAATATTTAAAATGTTCTTTTGAACTTTCTATTCATCAAGCAATCCTTAAAAAAAATCTCAGGCTGATGTTGTAACCTTGGTTCATGGGGAACTCTTATGCGTTCATGGTATGGGAACGCCTCCACTTGAGCGGTTGTCTGAAGCACGTGTGCTACATGGCAAACCCGATTGGCAACTACAAGAGATGACGTCACTGCCCCATTGGCAGACTATAAAAGGGTGCCCAAAGAACACGTAATCAACTTCAGACTGTCTGAAGAGAGACATGATAGCGTGTCTGAAGTATGGCAACATGACGCAGTGTCTTGTTCCCCTTCTCAGGGAACCAAAATTACATTCCTAACCTGATACGTTCCCTTTCAAAGTGAAAATATACACTGCGTCATGCGTTGACGCTATGGGAAAGAAATACCCACTGAGCCATACTAAACCAATGCCTGCCCAAATGAGCTGTGTAAGTACAACCATTCAGCCAGACTGCACCATGCACCTCGTGACTGGGAGCCTAGCATCATAACCCCTCCCAAAATTAGAACCACCTAGGTGGACCGTACTTGTTGTACCCGACCAGGGGGTCAACCCATTACTGTGGTCCCACCACTTAACGTCTCGCACCTGCTCTGAGGGGGAACCTAACCAAAAAAGGGTGCTAGCCGGTTCTCTTCCCACAGTGGTCAGGATAGGCTATACAGTATTAGAAACCGTTGTCACTAGTTGTCGCTCTTCTCTTTCTGAACCCGTACATACGAATTTTCAAACATTACATCCCTGGGATTTCTCCTTGGCTTTTGCCGAGATCACATCGCGAGCAGCCTCACTGTCTTTCTGACTCTGCCTCCAGCTTGGACCAGCCACGGAGTCAAAGGGGGATTTGGAGGAACACGACTTCAGCGAGGGATATATCACTCAAACACCGCTGTCTGAACGTTCGCCTCTCTAAACTTTCGAAACACTGACTTGAGAGCGGTCTCGAAAAGCCCAGAAGGAGAAACCAGGGCATCAAGGAGGTAGATTTTCCCCTGCTCCTTGATGAAAAAGTTCAGCCACAGGGCACTCCATAGCCACCAGGGGCCGTATTCACAAAGAATTTTAAGGCTAAAAGTAGCTCCTAACTGGCGAATTTAAGAGCAACTCCTAAAAATAATGGGCGTGTCACTCCTAACTTTAGGACTCCTAATTTTTTTGACTAAGAGTAATTCACGAAGCATTTTAGCCCTAAAAGTAGCACCTAAGCCTGGGACAGCTTAAAAGAAGTCGAGAGGACTCCTAACTCACTAAGACCTATTCACAAACCGCTTTTTGTGGCATTTCGCGTTGCGATGTTTTGAAATGCGAATGCGGCGGCTAGGAGCTTCCAATCGCGAGGGAACAATTTTGCATTGTAGGCATAGGGATGCAACAACGCCACCAACAACAACCAAAACTAGGCTACTCACTGCATGTAAACTAATTGTAACGTTTCATTGTGAATCAAATTAAAATGTTCTTCTCTTTGCAAACGTAGGCAGAGGAATATAGTGACAGATTAATTCAATATTGTTGCAAAGATATTGCATCAATCCATATGTTTCGTTAGGCTGCTAGGCTATTTGTTTTTCCTTACTCTTTATTCATTTAGGCTATTAATTCAGTTATTCATCATCTTCCGTCCTTCGCACTACTTGTGTAGCGCACGCATTCTCAGACCTGTCACCTGTCACTTATCATCGTAGGGGGAGGTGTTTGGAATCATTCCCGCGTTACAATCATCAGCCAATCACGGTGGTCACTTCAGTCAAGCTCGTGCATGAGTAATGACGTCATCCATAGCAACGAAGACTCACTCTTAGTTTAGGAGTTGTCATTTTTCTTTACTAGTAGGTCTGAAAGGCGTTGTGAATAACCTTTAAGAGAAAACTCCTAGCTAAAATCTTTTAGTGCGATTTAGGAGTACTCCTAGTGGTAAGATAAAATGCTTTGTGAATACGGCCCCAAAGCTTTAAGAGAGCGGCAAGGGAATGCTCTCTGAATAAGCCGGGGACCAGGTTTCCGGGTCTGACATGAGAGCCTCGGAACTGGCGAGCGAAGTTTGGAATAGGACCAAGCCCTTCTCAAGCTACTCAGCCAACGCCATCTGCGATCCCCATGACCACAGCCGCCACCCTATCTTTGGGGCACAGATGCCTGGCTTTCATCCCCCCTAAAGAGAGCCAGGTGGGAGCAAAGTTTCTCCATTGTGAACTTATCCTACTATAATAATGTATAATATGATTTATTAGGCATGGAATCAATCATGTCATTGTTTTTTTTTGGGGAATTCTGTAATTAACTGTCATGTCATTAACTCTTTCTCCAA
Organism: Tiaroga cobitis; assembly: GCA_030578255.1. NCBI lineage: Eukaryota > Metazoa > Chordata > Actinopteri > Cypriniformes > Leuciscidae > Tiaroga > Tiaroga cobitis. The sequence continues at coordinate 13,174,211 of CM060608.1, forward strand.
CAGCCTTTTTAATAATTTTCACAAAAATGTAATGGCCCCCAGAATATGTTGTTGTATGAATATCTGAACATGCAATAAATCACAAGAAAGAACAGAGCCTCTTCTTTTAATAAACAAAAAAAAAAAAAAAGTTTTTGCTCCATGCATCATGCATTCTTTTTCTATCAACGTTTCATAAAAAAGCTAAATTGTTAATATTTAATCCAAGACTACATCATGCATAAGCAATACTTTTATCGATTGTTTCTGCTTCTTCTTCACCTGTGTTTTGATCCAGAGATTCTGTACTCTTTCAGAAGATGCTTGATAGTGCCCCCTGCCGTATAACAGTGAAAACATGGTGTAGGGTATCTGGACTGTGTCAGTTGGGACTCATTCAATTCTACATCTAGAAAAGCTTTTAACATTTGACTCGCGTCTAGTAATTCACCAGCGAGCACCAGAAAGTCTGTTCCTAATGGCGTTCATTGACACTTTCATGGCGAACGTGAGTTAAAACAAAACACCCCTAAAACCAGCGATGAGCCAGCTTCACACAAACGTTATCATCTCAAAACCTTCCCCCTATCCGGCAAGAAGGAATTCCAATACATTATATTCATTGGATTGACTGTCTCGTGCACATTTCAAAGTCCCTTTTAATGTTGTGATCAAAGCTACGTGCTTTACAAATTTATTGATACTTAAAAAGGTATTGTTATAGAACAGTAAAGTTAATCCTCGTGCCCAGAGGAATAGCTTCTCTTGAAAGTAGATAAAGGAGGATAATTTTGTGAGGTTTGATGGAGATCGAATGATCAGGTTTGCTGGGCAAGCAGATGATTCGATCATAAATGAATCCCCTTAAAGATTATCCAGACAATCAATCTATTTAGACAATTGACATATTAATATTTAATTATAATTCTTGTGATTGATTATTGATAGTAGAATTGTTCGTTACATTCAATCGTTCATACAGAACATTGGCAACTTATTCCCTTACGGGTAATTTTATAATTTGTAGGTGATTCCCGATCATGTTTCATGATTAGTTATTAAAATTATATTCTCTGTAATAGAGGTAATCCCGAGAAAGCCGAAAAGGTCATCAATGGCGGGGAAAGAGTTAATGTGCACTGCTCCTGTAAACAAAAAAAATACATAATACACAAAACTCATGTGTGTCCTCTGCCATAATGAATCGAGGATATGAGGGTACACATCTCCTAAACCTTTTTTCACCTTCCATACTTTTAAACATACAGAAAACTGGTTGGAGACGCCACACACGCACACAAACAAACTATTTTCTTTAGGAAAAAAGAAAGTTGACGACGTGTTCCTTGGACAGTCTTTTATAGTCTGCCTGTGACGTCATCTCTTAGTGGCCAATCGGGATTGGTGTGTAGCACACATGCTTAAGACACCGGCTCACACTGGAGGCATTCCCATAGTGTCAACGCATGATGCAGTATAGAGTTCTACTTAGAAAAAGAAATCATAATAATAATACAAAATGTTTTTTGAGCACCAAATCAGCATATCACATTGATTTTTGACACTGGATTTCATGTGACACTGCAGTAATGGCTGCTTAAAATTCAGCTTTGCTTTCACAGGAATACATTACATTATAAAATCTATTTTTAAAAAAATAAGTTATTTTTAAATTGTAAAAATGTTTCACAATACTGTTCTTACAGTATTTTTAATCAAATAAATGCAGAGACTTCTTTAAAAGACATTAAAATAAAAGTTACTGATCCCAAACATTTGAATATATGTGTGCCCCCACAGAATGTCTCCATGAGGGAAACCCGTGAAAAGTGATGTTTTTTGAAACTGTGTTAACAGTGCTGGTAAGTAACTGTTTATATGTGTATATCTGGATTACATAATCAGATTCCTAAAATGAAATGCTTGTAATTAGATTATATTACATTTTAAAATACTCATAATCAGACTTGTTACTTTTTTATTGATTACATTACTTAATATTCACAAAATGGTTAGTATTCATTATTCACTGATTCTCCCTAATTCTTCTCATTTTTTAAATTCTTCCTAATTTTATATTTTAAAGTTTCCTTTCTAAAAAAAAAAAAGAAGCATATTGCTTATATATGTTCAGCCACTAGTTAGGCAGTTAAGTGTTTTATTTAAAAAATATTTTCTTTTAATTTAACATTTTAAAGATGTAATTAATTATTAGTTTTTCATCAATTTCCGAACCCCTTCAGTTCCAACACAAACGCCCGTTTGAGAAAGCCTGACGTATGTTTAATGCACTTCATGTTGTTGATAACAAAGACTGGATTATATTTTCTTTCTCTTTGCATTTTTATATCAATATGCTACAAGATTATTCTATTCAAATCAATGGTGTGATAAATGAATTCAAAAGTAATAAAAACGTATTTAGATTATATTACCTAAAATGTGTTGCATCACTACAATTTTCATCATGTAATTTATATTCAGTAATATTTATTTATTCTATTTTTGTGTCAATCGCTTAAGGAATGCCCACCCACGCAGGAATGTGACCTCTTAAGAGTTAGCACAAGCAAGAAACAACCATTTCCTGTTGACTCTGCCCATCTTATGAACAGACAGAGCCAGAAAAATGCACCTCACCCGGCCACTAAAAGGACATCCCTGCTGGCAGATGAAACAACGTTTAATTGAGGGTGACGGAGCGTGGACTTTAGTCCAGATTTGGGGAGAGCAAATCTTCTGGAGCTCTTTGCTGTCTTCTTGATGGCTTTTAACAGGCTATCTATGACGACAGGCCTGCACTGTTATTTCCAACCCATTGAGCAGAGGAGGTCCAGATGCATGTGCGTCTTTGTGTGTGCGCCACGCTCCAGCTTTTAAGAGAGTATCGTGTAATTTCTTCAGTGGTGTTTGGAGAGCAGTTTACTGTGTCTGGATGTGCAGGATGCTTTTAGGGCCCGGCGGATGGGTTTTAGATGGTTATCTGGTGTGGGGTCACGGTAATCAGATATCACTTGTCGTCAACCCGAGGCGGAGTTACCATCTCAAAACAAGCAAGTCATGGACCAATAACAAACATAGTGTGATACGAGAGACACTCCATCACTTTGCTCCCTGGTAGAAATGACCTCACGACTCTATCCTCTGCAAAACCTGAGCAGAGATAATCAAAGTCTAAATAATAATAGTATTCATTACACTTCAAGGATACTGGAAGGTTGTTGAAACTCTGAGGGGTGAACACAGATCTATGCAATGTGTGGGTTATCTGTTGGGATATATAAAACTTACAAATATATTTATATTGGGGGAAAAAAAACAATGTTTCAGTCATTACGCAATGGCAGGACAGGCGTGATTTGTTTGTAATAGAATTATCACTCGTGTGGTAGTTTCGAGTAGACGTGTGCTTTTACTTTTAAGCATTCAAACTTGGCATGGCTGACAAATAATCCCTTAGATTTAGATTGCCAAGGCATCAGATGGATCAGATTAACATTGGACCCTTTAATGTGAGCCAGTGCACTGAGGTCTTGTGTGGGGCCACAGAGGCCTCTAGGGGTCCCGACTATAGTCTCAGCACCCAATTATAGGGCTTGTGGCCTACTCGTGTACATAGACCATCCTGGTGGTAGGTTTTCCAACATATTTTGATAAGAATTTTACCTATCTAGAATTTAACTATTATTTGTTGAAAACATGATGTAAATTGAGGGTAATGTTTCAGAATTAGTGCAAAAAAAAATCTATTTTCTAAATCAAATCAATATTTGGTGTGACCATCCTTTGCCTTTCAAACAGCTTTTGCAGATAGTTTTTTTCCTAAATCTTTCCTATCATCAAATAATCATGAAAAAAAGTATAATATTTTTCACAATAATGTTTTTCAATGTTTTTAACATTGATAAGATCAGCATATTAAAATGATTTCTGAAGGATCATGTGACACTGAAGACTGTAGTAATGACGCTGAAAATTCGTGTTCCAAACTTGTTCACAGTTTGGTTTGCAAGTAAATTGTTGCAGTTCTTTTAATTGAATCTCAGTGTAGCTAAAGCGCCCAGATTTCTTTATTTTAATAATGATTTTTATTAATGTTTGATGCAGGTCTAGTTGCTACCACTACCACTTATACAACTAAAGTATACGCACAGTTTCAGACTATACTCTCTGAATGCACCCTGACCTCTGTGCATTGAAACTTAATTGGTCAGTGCTGGTTTGAGATTTGTAAGGGTGCTGTTTGTTTCTGTAAGGAGTGTGAGGGTCACGGATTAGTTCCTGTCCCTTAATAGAGCACAGATTGCGCTTAGAGAGAGTAACAAGTTCGACTAAGGACATGAGGAATGGTGTGTTCACCTCTAGGTAGGCAATTCAACACAATTATTAAACATTTTTATGAATAAATATTAATACGTTATGTTAAATAGAAGTTTACTTAATGCATTCCCGCAATAAACCTGCATGAAATAATTTTTGTTGGTGTTAACGGAGCAATAGCTGAAACCGAGCAAAGGATTTCCAGTTCCCAGAATGCTTTGCATGGGACTGGATGAATGTTTCTATCATGTATTTTGATATTCACCCACTTTCAGTTAGAAAGTCAGAAAGTAGCTCATGGATGGAATGTTGATGGATTTTGACAGTTTGACAAGGTTTTGTCAGTTTTGTTAAAAGATTGTTGGTTCAGTTGACTGGTTATAACAATACTACCAACTATGCCATCTTCAATCAACTTCCATTGAGTTCCAGGGGTATTAAATGTAACAAAATACTTTTTATATTGTGCTGGTGAATTGGTGGGGGATAGTAGCTAATGTAAGCTTGGCGTTTTTAGCAGGCCAGCTAACAAGCAGGCTAGCTAGCTTGCAGGTTAAACAGTGTAACAGTAACTGCTACAGTGCAGTCATGGCTGTCAAGTGTCACGTGACAGTCACTCATTTCGGTCTTTTGTCATGGCCTCTCGCCACACATTGTATGTCTCACACGTAAAAACTATTTATAATATATTTAATATGCCGCAGCGCCCAAAATGTCTCTGGCCGAGCCAGTCTCATTATGGAACCGGCAGGAATCAATCGCTGTAAAAATAGAGAGATGAGCAGCGCGCCAACCGTGGTCTGTGCAGTGTCAGGTTTATAATGGACGCGCACTGCTGTGAAGATGCTGCAGCACGTGTCGCATTTGAGCTCCGTGTATTTCTGCCGTAGTTTCGGGTTCCCTTTCGAGAATGTCCACTTCGTATTGCGTAGCTATACACAGTGGGGAAACTCATTTTCCTCGAATTCTGAAGCTTAAAATGTAAAACGCATTTTGCAGCTGCACAGCTAGCACAGTGAGTGTCTGGCTCACTCATTGGCTGTGCTGCGGCAACTGCACATCCAATGGCGCAGGCAGCTCCAGCGTGTGCGACAATGAGCTATCATTACGTCATACATGTCAGAGGCCGCCACAAGGGGCATGGCCCTAGCCCATAAAAGCCCCCGAAATAGCCATTATAGTAGATTTCATCTCTATCAGTGACATACTTTACGTCTCTGAGTCCTCTGAAAAAGCTTCGCCGTGGAATCCAGCTCTACAGTTAGAGAGTGTGCATCTCTCCGCGGATTTCGCCTTCGTTCCAGAAGCCGTCTTCCCCTGTTGCCTCTCTGCTGTCACTATCCAGCGACCAACGCATATCCTTTGTTTGATTTTGCTTTTAGGACAGCGAGCGTTGTTACAAATGCCTCGCTCTTCATGCGCCACCTGCGGCTCTCTTCTGCACGAGGCAGACGGGCATGCTAAGTGCGTTGCGTGCCTGGGTTCCGCCCATGCTCAAGCTGCACTTTCCGCCGGCGGATGCTCGGTCTGTGAGGGCATGCCCGTTGCGATGCTGCGGTCACGGCTCGCTCTCTCCCAAGATGGCGATTCCGCTTCCCCTGCTCCTCCTTTTCCCCGCCCTCCTGCAGCCCGGGAAAAAGAAGCGCCGCAGCCAGCGTCAACTGGAGGTGATGGAGATTAACGAGCCCACGCCTCATTTTCTCCTACACCGACGCCATCACTGGTTCTGTTCGAGGGAGACCAGGAATCAGACCAGAAATCGGTCGACGACCGCGACGACAGCCTTTCTATCACTGCTTCTGAGGAGGATTGGTCGGGCTCTGTGGACCTCGCAATCTCATCTCAGTCTGGTGCCAGCGCCGCAGCCACCGGGACTAACTCCGATGTGTGAAATGCTTCGGATCCTGACAAAGGCCGTCGCTGACCTCGGGCTCGAGTGGGAGTCGGCTCGACGGCTGTTTTTTTGGAGTCGGCTCGACACAGGCCTGCTCCGTTCTTCCCCGAGGTCCATCAGGAACTGTTGAAGACGTGGCGGCTCCCTACTCTGCATGCACAGGATCCTCTATTTCCGCAACGCTCTCCTCCGTGGATGGCGCAGCGGAGAAGGGCTATGAGTCTTCACCGCCCCTCGAGGAGGCCGTGGCTGCTCATCTCTGCCCAAGCACCGCGGCTAGTTGGAGAACTAAGGAGGTACATCCTGTGAAGCCATGCAGATACTCTGAATTATTTTGACGATTGGCTGATGAATCTGAAAGACGCTTACTTTCACATTCAGATAGCCCCCCGTCACAGGCCATTCTTGCGATTCGCCTTCGAGGGTCAGGCTTATCAATACACAGTTCTGCCCTTCTGCCTGTCTTTAGCACCTCACAAGTTCACGAAGTGCATGGACGCGGCGCTCTCCCCCTGAGATTTCAGGGGGTGCGCGTGCTGAATTATTTTGACGATTGGCTGAGTCAGGTTTGCCCTATTGGTACTAGAGCCCATTCGACTAGAGGCATGGCCTATTCTTAGGCTTGGTCTTCTTGGGTTCCCATTCAAGATATCTGTGCGGCGGCCGGTTGGTCCTCGCCTTCTACGTTTGTGAAATTCTATAATATGGAGGTTCCTTCCCTGCAGGCAAAGGTCCTTTCAGTGGGAATTCAGACCCGACAGGTGTCCGGTCTTACCCACATATTATGTCAATGTCATAAGCACACATTCATTCATTCATTATACAACCCCAAGTCAGAAAAAGTTGGGACATTTTGTAAAATGCAATAAAATCAAGAATCTGTTCTTGATTTTAATTCTTTAATAATTCTTTTGAACCTTTTTTTTTAACTGACAAAAGTACAAAGAAAAGTTTTCACTGACCAACATAATTGTATTTTGTAAATATGAACAAATTTTGATTTTGATGGCTGCAACACACCCCAAATAAGTTGGGACAGAGACATGTTTACCACTGTGTCACATCACCTTTCCTTTTAATTACACTTTTTAATCATTTAGGAGTTGAGGATACTAATTGTTGGAGTTTCGCTAGTGGAATATTTGCCCAATCATGTCTGATACAAGACAGCCGCTCAACAGTCTGTGGTCATCATTGCCTGATTCTCCTTTTCATGATGGGTCATACATTTTCCATTAGAGACATATCTGGAATGTAGTAAACAGGCAGGCACATCCCTTCTATGGTGCCGAGTGTCTAGAAACCACTCAGTTGTAGCACGTGCAGAATGAGGCCTGGCATTGTCTTGCTTCCCAGGAAAGATGTCATCTTGATGGCAGTTTATGTCTCTGTACAATCCAAATATGTGCCTCCATGTCAATGGTACCTTCACAATAATGCAAGTTACCTATACCGTTTGCAATGATCCACCTCAATACCAGGACAGATGTTTGCTTTTGCACCTGTTGCTGGTGAAAGTCTGGTTGGTTCCTTTCGTCTTTGGGACTGAGAACTCGATTCCATTTCCCCCCAAAAACAAGCTGAAACATGGATTCATCTGACCACAGCAGACATTTCCACTTTCTTCTAGACCATCTGAGATGAGCTCAGGCCCAGAGAACTCGCCGGCATCTCCACATAGAACTGATGTAAAGCTTTCTCCTTGCGTAACAGAGATTCAAGTGGCATTTCTTGATGCAGCATCAGACTGTGTTCAGTGAAAATGGTCTTCCAAATTACTCCTGAGCACATGTGGATGTATTTGACAGAGTAGCATGATGGTATCTTGTGCAATGCCAGCTGAGGGCTCAACAGTCACGCACATTCAACAGAGGTCTACTGCCTTACCCAACACAGACTGAGATTTCTCTGGATTCCCTGAATTTTGTGACAATATTATGTATGGAAGATGATGAAAGGCATAAATGCTTTGCAATCTTGCATTGAGAAATGTGATTTTTTAATTGTTTGACAATTCTCTCAAGAAATCTGGCACAAAGTGATGAGCCATGACCCATCTTTGCTTAAAAAGACTGAGAAGCACTTTTACACCCAAACATGATACCCTCAACTATTACCAATTCACCTGCTCATTTTGGAATTTTTCAAAATAGTTGGATAATCTAATTTGGATAATCTTTTCACTTTTATTTGGTCTCTGTCCCAATTTTTTTTGGCGTGTGTTGCAGCCATCAAAAAAAAAAAAAATCATATTTACAAAATACAATTATGTTGGTCAGTGAAAACATTGGAAAACGTTTCTTTGCACTTTTGTCAGCTAATAAAAGGTTAAATAGAATGAACAAATCACAGATTCTTGATTTTATTGCATTGTACAAAATGTCCCAACTTTTTCTGATGTGGGGTTGTAAAACCTGTCTCTGGCCGGTTATCATTCCCTGGTCTTAGGGGGTTAAAAAAATCAATATTTAAACATTACATTACAGAAAGGTATATGTAACAGGGTTCGTTGTCATGGGAAGAAGGAGGCGGGAACCGGCGAAGTTTAATAATAAAATAAACAAATACAAAATGAAAGTATAAGCCAGCAGCCCCTCACGGATGACTGCTAGCACACAAAAACAAAACACAACATAAGTTCAGGCCTGTTCCTCTCTCGATCTGCACTGTCGTCGCTCCTCCTTTATGCCTCCGCTCCTCCGTGAGAGATGTGAGACTGGTGCGTCTCACAGGTGTCGCTCATTATCACTCACGCCACCGTCCTTGCGCCGTCCTCTAACGTCCCTCGACCTCGTCCTGCTCGCTGTCGCAATAGTATATTATGAGGGCCAACGGTGTCTGGTCTTATTTTTATACACTGGTTTCTGGCTGGCTCTGTAAGTTCAGAGTTCTAGAGCTGCAGTTCAACCAGCTACTCGGTGCGGCGTTTTGCATGGCGTCCCCACTGCTATAGCTACGCAATACGAAGTGGAAGTTCTCGAAAGGGAACGTACTTGGTTACTAAGGTAACCTCGGTTCTCTGAGAGTAAGGGAACGAGTATTGCGTTGCCGGCCGCACTGAGTAGCATGACGATATGTTGAATACCAAGTTTACATTAGCTACTATTCCCCACCAATTCATAAGCACAAGAGAAAGTATTTTGTACTTACATTTAATACCCCTGGAACTCAATGGAAGTTGATTGAAGATGGCATAGTTGGTAGTGTTGTTATAACCAGTCAACTGAACCAACAATCTTTTCACAAAACTGACAAAACCTTGTCAAACTGTTAAAATCCATCGACATTCCGTGCATGAGCTACTTTCTGACATTCTAACTGAAAGTGGGTGAATATCAAAATACATGATAGAAACATTTTGTTAAACCATTTACAAGTGTTATGTTGACAACACTATTGAAACAATTAATTTTTATTACAACCTTACATGAATAAATAGGCCATTTGGCCCTGGACTAAATAGGCTATTCTATTTGTCCATTCTATTGGCTCTATTCTATTTTGAAGACTTGTGCTGGCTGCACAAGTCTAATTTAAGGCTCTCACAAATATATAGTATGGGTATATTATACATTTTCTGAGTCATCAGATTGCCTTGAGTATTGAAGTTGTTGAGTTTTGTGTCCCTGGTGTTCTTTCATGCCACAGGGATAAAAGAAAGCATACAGTTTAGGCGGAAATTGTGAAAAAATTGTGAAAAAGTCATGTGACCTCTGTGTTTGTCAGACAGATTCAGTACTGGGCTTAAATGAAAGCCTAAAAGGTCCCCTTTCCAACGATACCAAGCACCATATAGAATATCCCAAAAATCGGGAGAGGACGCTGGCGCATGTTAGGCTGCCGCTTCTCCTGCCATATTTTATTTTATCATAGTTTATGAACTATTTTTATGTATTATTTTAAATTCTGCTGAATTATTTTAACTCTATACTTTTATAGTTTTTTCTGTTGCCGGCTTTGACGTGTCTGAAGTTACCAGCCTTTTGAAGTGTTTGTTCTGGTCTGTTTGCTGCACGTCGATCTCATCTGCTGCCGTGTTTCTCTTGCACCGTGCCTGCTACCTGTTTGCTGCCTGCTGTTGTCTCCGTGAGTCCAGACGGATCCCTGGTGTATCAGGCTCTTCACGTAATGGCTGAATAATTCTGAATGGCATCATGCGACTTTTAATCACTTGGATTATTGCCATTTTCATTACATCTGGAATCAGCGCTAAGCAGAGGACTGAACTTTTGGACATCACCATGCTGAGGTACTCTCTATCTGAACTTTTATCTTTGGATCATCTTGGCCGCCCAAATTGTAGTGTTTTAAAATCTCTGCGCTCCTCGCATCTCCTCCGTCGGCCTTGCTACTCTCATAGAGGCTCACGTCAGAGTCGTTTTGTTGCCGGTGCTGGAGTCTCAGTGTTTTGGTCGAACTGTAGGCGCGTGCTGCGTCTCACTTCTGTCCCTCGAGGAATCTGTTATGGAAATCTGATCTATCCAGAGACTTTTTCCCAAAACACTGTGGCGAATGTGCTCTGCAGAAATATGCGAATTGCCCATTTAAACACAAGGTCGATAAACAACAAAACGGCACTTATCGCTGATACCATTTTAGATAGGAAAATTGACATTCTGTGTCTTAGCGAAACATGGCACAAAGAAAATGACTATCTTAATCTGAATATGTGTGCCCCATCTGGATATAAATACATTGATGCGCCTCGTGCTTGTGGTAAAGGTGGTGGCCTGGCTGTGATATTTGGACCTAACGTCTCAGTTAATGTAATTGATGCACCTAGTGTTTCATCATTTGAATGTCTGGTTTGTAAAATCAATGGAGTTTCACCTGTTCTTATGCTGCTCATTCACCGTCCACCAAAACCTAATCCTGCATTTTTCTCTGAGTTTACTGAGTTGTTGACACTTCTTAGTCCACTCTGTCCTGCTATGGTGCTGACTGGTGATGTCAATCTTCATATTGATAATCCTAACTGTGGAAAAACTGCTTCTTTCATGGGCATTTTGGATGGCTTTGATTTCACACAGCATGTCACTTTTCCGACCCACAAGCTGGGCCATACATTGGATGTAGTTTGCTCTGCTGGTGTTGACATTAGATCTCTGAATGGTATAGACATGAGTATAAGTGACCATAGACTCAGTAGACTTTTGATATGAATGTCATATCTTCACAAGCCACTTCTAAACGCACTATAAAATTTCGTAACCTCAAGCACATGGATTTCTCGTTATTTTCTACCTCTCTCTCTGGGCTTCCTATCACTAACTCCGTGGAGCACTATAATTCCATGCTATCTGCACTTTTGGATGAGTTTGCACCTGTGCGGGAACGGGTTGTTACATTTAGGAAACCATGTCCATGGTATACCCCAGAGTTGCGCTTAATGAAGGCTGCTGGAAGGCAATTAGAACGGCAGTACAAGAAATCTGACCTGACGGTACATAGGCTTCGCTATATTCAACAACAGTCTGAATACCACTCTGCTCTTAACATTGCACGTAAAAACTACTATTCTAGCATCATTGGAAATGCTGCAACTAATTCTAAAGCTCTATTTAAGACTGTTGACAATCTTCTTAAACCAACTAAGCCCATTGTTTACTCCTCTGCTGACCAGTGTAATTCTTTTCTACATTATTTCACTGGTAAGATTGATGATATATACAGTTCCCTTACCGCCATCACCACAGTTGAGTTAGTTGATACACTGCCTTTACATCCCCCGATCACTACTTTTTCGAACTTTGACATGGTTGGAGTTGATTTCATTACAAATACAGTTAAGTCCATGAATTCAACCACCAGTATTTTAGATCCGGTTCCTTTCTCGGTTATTAAGAACTGCCTTGGATTAATTTGCCCTCATATGCTTTCTATTCTAAATTTATCATTGAGTTCTGGATTCATCCCTCCAGAATTAAAAATAGCTGCCATTACACCAGTCCCTAAGAAGCCTGGTTGTGATGTCTCTGATTTGTCTAACTTTAGGCCTATTTCAAACCTTCCATTCCTGGCCAAAGTTCTGGAGCGTGCTGTGGCTATTCAGCTAAATCATCATCTAGCACAAAATAGTCTTCTTGAACCTTTTCAATCTGGGTTCAGAAAAGGGCATAGCCCTGAGACCGCCTTAGTGAGGGTCGTAAATGACCTTCTTATCGCAGCAGATTCTGGTGTATGCAGTATTTTGGTCTTGCTAGACCTCAGTGCTGCTTTCGACACTCTATGTCATTCTCTCTTGCTGGATAGGATGGAAAATTGGCTGGGTATTTCTGGAGTTGTACTCAGTTGGTTTAAATCTTATTTAGCGCATCGGGCACAGTTTGTAAGCTTGGGCATGTACAAATCGGATACCGTGCCTGTGCGACAGGGAGTTCCTCAAGGTTCAGTGCTAGGTCCAATCTTATTTAATATTTACATGCTTCCACTTGGGCAGATCATCAGCAAATATGACCTTGGGTATCACTGTTATACGGATGATACACAGATTTACATCACCACAAATCCGGATGCACATTGCTCATTAATAACTTTGCATTGCTGTCTAGCAGAGATCAGCACATGGATGCAGAACAACTTTCTGAAGCTAAATGGCTCTAAAACGGAACTGATGTTGATTGGTACAGTGGTGTCTATTCGTAAGGCTGAGCAGGTTAGTCTGTTTGTTGACTCCAGCAGGGTAACTCCCACTCCACATGTGCGGAATCTTGGTGTAATTTTTGACTCACAGCTGAGTTTTGAAGCACACATAAAACAGGTCTCTAGAACTGCTTTTTACCATCTGAGAAATATTGCACGACTTAGACCATTTCTCTCCTTTGTAGACACAGAAAGGCTCATACATGCCTTCATTACAACTAGGCTAGACTATTGCAATGCCCTGTTCTCTGGCCTTCCAGCAAAATCATTAAACAGGCTACAGTATATACAGAACTCTGCTGCTCGTGTGCTCACTCGTACCTCTCCTCGGGAGCACATTACACCGGTCCTTTCACAGTTGCACTGGCTTCCAGTAAAGGTGAGAATTGATTTTAAAGTTCTCATTCTAACATACAAGGCACTACATGGGATCGCTCCAGCGTACCTACGTGATCTTATTAGCCCTTATACTCCATCACGTTCTCTCCGCTCTGCAAATTCTCTCTTATTACATCAGCCTTTGTGTAAGCTCAAGACCATGGGGGAAAGAGCTTTTTCCTGCAGAGCCCCCAAGCTATGGAATCTACTTCCTTCTACAATCAAAAGTGCGCCAACTTTGGGACAATTCAAAGGATTAATTAAGACACATTTGTTCAAGGCTACTTTTTCTTAATTGTTTTTATTGCTCTTGCTGTATTTGTTTATTTCATTGTATGCGCTTTGGGTTTGAAAAAAAGCGCATTATAAATAAAATGTATTATTATTATTATTATTATTATTATTATTAATATTGACAATATGCCTAGCATGAGCCTAAACCAGATATACACCAGATTTCAGAAACAGAATTTATTTTAGGGGGTTAGTAACTTCATGAGCTGGAAAAAGGTATTTCGCTACCACCCCTGCACTGCTATCGTGATTTTTCTAGTACTAGGGGTGTATACCTTGCAAAAAAACAATGATAGCATTTGTCCCCCCGATGATACCGATCAACCCCCCCCCCCCCCCCCTGGCTCATGGACTAAAAGAGTGCATGCATCTACCTTAAAGTCTTCAGTATCTTAATAGTGCAGCTGACTCTGGCAAATATTGATGTGGTGCTTTATTAAAGAATACAACAGGGCCCATTCTTTGTCCTTAGGTAATTTCCATGCCTCAATGGCTAATTGTAAAGATCTGTTAAACCACTCAAATTGAACAGCCCTCTTGCACAGAGAGAAGAGAATTAGTTTTAATTTAGGTGTAATGAAATATTGATGAGTATATATTGTGTTCTATGTGCTGTGTTAAAGTGAGAGCCAGCGTTCATGACTGCCAGACCTTTCAGATCATTAGGAGCAACATGTTATTCTCATTACTGAGCTGTATGGTAATTAGTCATTAATATGTAAAGGGCCTGTAACAATCCTCTGGAGCTTTTATAATGGTAGAATGAGTAAGACAGCAAACAGAACCGGTCAAATAAACATGCACATTTGAAGTACCAGCAGCCCCTCTTTCAGACCTGTAGATGTGCAATAAGCATAACTTCAATTAGCATTCGTGCAAGGCATGCACCCATGTGTAAAATCGATCGGATAACAGAGGCTGCGAAACCTGAAACATGATCGTCTATTCATACTTTTACCTCACTGACTGTTGCGTTTCTTTCTCTTTGACTCATTAAATTGCCAAACCCCATATAAGCCATGGGATGGATTTGTAGCCATTACATCTACATTACAAATCTCAAAGTTCTCCTTTATTAGTCTTCTTGTTGCTGTCAAGAGTAATGACATTCCACCTTGGGAATTTCTGACAATCAGGAAAGGGAAACCAGGGCCTCCATGCCAACCTGGGGAATAATTGACAGAATGATGTAAAAAAAGATAGCAATTTGCTTTGAAATTATAAAGTTTAGAGAGCTTAAAAGGGGAAAAAACACCAGTAAGATTCTAGCATGTTTTTGGTTATTGCCAGGGTGTTGCCATGGGGTTGCTAAGGTGTTCTGAGTGGTTTTAAGAGCAGTATGTGTATGTGGCTGCAAATATGCTTTGTGTAGTTGTCTTCTGCTGTCTGTATATGCACTACTGTTCAAAAGCATAAGAGTAATATTTTGAATTATTATCACAATTTAAAATAACTCTTTTCTATTTTAATATATTTGGCAAAGCTGAATTTTCAGCATCATTAGTCCAGTCTTCAGTGTCACACAATCCTTCAGAAATCATGCTGATTTGGTGTTCAGGAAATATTTTGTCAATGTTGAAATCAGTTTAAAAACATTCCAGGATTCTTTGATGAATAGAAAGTTCAAAAGAACAGCATTTATTTGACATTGAAATGTTTTAATAAATCTTTTTATAAATGTAGTTACTGTCACTTTTGACCACTTTAATGCAACCTTGCTGAATAAAAGTATTTTCTTCTTTCCAAAAAAAAAAAGACCCCAGGTATATTGGACATCTGCATTAAAGATACATTTTTCAAATTATTTATTTTGTGTTCCACTGGAAGTTGTTGTTTTCCACAGAAAGTAATTAATAGGAACAACTTGAAGGTGAGTAAATAAATAATAAAGGAACTTTAATTTTCTTGTCAACTATTACTGTGAATTGTACAGTGAACAAAACTGAATTCTGATCTGACAGTTGATCTGAAAAAAAAAATGAGACAGGATTTTTAAATTTTTTATAATTGGTATCACTTAGATATGCCTAAAAATGACTTGTGGGATGTCAATGTAAAAAAGCCTTATATTCAATTCTGTCAAAACAGCCTTAACCACAAAGAGCAAAACAATACAGTTAGCTCATTTATTATGCCCTTCATAAACACTACCAGACATCCAGCACTGCCTTCAATATGACTACTTGATAGATGATGTTCTGTCAGCAACTACTAGTTCCACTGGTGTCCTGGTACCAGGACCATGACTATATGACTGAACATTAACCGAAACCTCCCACCCAGATACACCCACCCTCACACAAATTCCAAGTCATACACATAAGAAAACATGTAAGACAGAATAACACACACATGTGCTAATGGCTCATCTGTTGGTCATTTAGCATCAACGGTAATTATTATAGCAGGCTAGCAGGACCATAAGCGCACAACCCACCCTGACGTTTGTTTTAAGCACCTCTATTGTGCTTATTTCAGACCAAATCGGGCTGAAAGGAGGGTGTGTGTATGCGTCTGTGTGTGGACGCTAAAACATTTACAGATGGCGTTAGTACTGCCTCATCAAGAGCTAATCACGCAAACATGGGGCCACAGTAGATACACTTCCCAAAAGTCCAAGAGTGGCGTGTGTATTTATGCCCACAGATTTGTGACTGTACACTGCATGTGCCTCACTATGTGTGTGACTGTGTGTGTGTGTGTGTGTGTGGTAGGTGTCAAAGGCTGGACCACACGGAATATGAGCCAGCAGAACCCCACAAAACCCTACGCAGATTTGGAATGCCAGACATTCACAATCAAGTTCTCCGCATCTCCATTTCCTTTTTTTTTTATTATTATTATTTTTTTTTATTAAAAGATAAACTTAAAAGTTCTGTGGGTAACGCTTTAGATTACAGCCCGGAAAGTACTGTGTAATTAAGAGGAATTTACAGTGTAACTTTCTGTAATTATTGTGTACCTATAAAGTACTAACATGTAAGTATAAGGGAACAATATGTAAAGGGAAATAAAGGGGTAACAACCAGGAGAAATAAAACAAAATTTATACTGTAAGTATTATAGAACTAAGGGGTACTTATTCTACTATTATGATACAACAATCTTACATTTGGGAACAATTTAGCGAGAACATACACTGCGTACCTTTTTGTAATAATTGTGTACTAAGGCAATACATACTGTATAGGCTTTTTAAAAATGACAGGGTACATATCCATGCATTTATAAATATATATATATATATATATATATATATATATATATATATATATATATATATATATATATATATATATTGATAGCAAAAGTGCAGATGTTAAAGTTTGGGCTAACATGTTTCAAGGCAAGAAAAGCTAAGACTATTGCAATTTTTTTAAATATACTGGGAAATAAATCCGGTTTCATGTGGTTACAGGGTAAGTGATTGTATAATAAATAAAGGTTTCCGAGTCAGTGATATAAGATTGTGTGTATGCATTTTTATTGTACTTACCCTGTAACTACATGGAATAAGAGAGTAGCAAGCATCACTTTAATTTACAGCCCGCAACGTCACACTTACCCTGTAACTACATGGAACAAGAGGGTAACAAGCACCACTTTAATTTACAGCCCGCAACGTCACACTTACCCTGTAACTACATGGAACAAGAGGGTAACAAGCACCACTTTAATTTACAGCCCGCAACGTCACACTTACCCTGTAACTACATGGAACAAGAGGGTAACAAGCACCACTTTAATTTACAGCCCACAACGTCACACTTACCCTGTAACTACATGGAACAAGGGGGTAACAAGCACCACTTTAATTTACAGCCCGCAACGAAACAAGAGGGTAACAACCACCACTTTAATTTACAGCCCGCAACGTCACACTTACCCTGTAACTACATGGAACAAGGGGGTAACAAGCACCACTTTAATTTACAGCCCGCAACGTCACACTTACCCTGTAACTACATGGAACAAGGGGGTAACAAGCACCACTTTAATTTACAGCCCGCAACGTCACTTACCCTGTAACTACATGGAACAAGGGGGTAACAAGCACCACTTTAATTTACAGCCCGCAACGTCACACTTACCCTGTAACTACATGAAACAAGAGGGTAACAAGCACCACTTTAATTTACAGCCCGCAACGTCACACTTACCCTGTAACTACATGGAACAAGAGGGTAACAAGCACCACTTTAATTTACAGCCCGCAACGTCACACTTACCCTGTAACTACATGAAACAAGAGGGTAACAAGCACCACTTTAATTTACAGCCCGCAATGTCACACTCACCCAGGAACTACATGGAACAAGAGGGTAACAAGCACCACTACATGAAACAAGAGTATCTTTCCCCAATATTTAAGCAAAAGTTGCAATAGTTTTCGTTTTCAGTGCACTTTTGTTAAAAAGATTACTTTATAAATGCATAGATATGTACCCTGTAATTTTTAAAAAGCCTATACAGTATGTACTGGTTCACCATTATTTCAAAAAGGTATGTTCTTGCTAAATTGCTCCCAAATGTAAGATTGTTATATCGTAATAGTGGAATAAGCACCCTTTAGTTCTTTAATACTTACATTATAAATAATTGTTTAATTCTCCTGGTTGTTACACCTTTATTCCCCAAACTTAAAATATTGTTCCCTTATACTTATATTGTAAGTAGGTTATAGGTACACTATAATTACCGAACTTTACGCTGTAAAATCGCTTTAATTACTCAGTACTTTCCGGGCTGTAATCTAAAGCGTTACCAGTTTGGTTACACTTTATTTTAAGGTGTCCTTGTTACAGTGTAATTACATATTAAGTACTGAGTAATGTTATTTAACTACTTGTACTTAGGGTGATTAGGGTTTGCTATAGGGTTAGCTGCATGTAATTATATAGTTGTTATAGTAACTACATGTAATATTTGTAACTACACTGTAAAATAAATGTTTACCTTATTTTTTTACTATTTGTTTGTTTGTTGATTTCTTTGTTTTATTTTATTTTATATAAGTTGCATATCCACTTCTCCAGACCCCATGCCACAGTAGCTGGATCTTCTTTCTTTATGAATGTGATTGGAAGGGTGCATAACGGAAGCCTGAAGTTTTACTGTCAAATCGTACCTGCCAGTTCTAAATAGAACTCCTTATTAAAAAAATGCTTCAAAGTTACATACATTAAAAAAAAAAAACGTGTTGCTGTTGCAACACATTCTCACACCCAACTCGTCACATATTGACGCTGGGTCAGGACACCTCAGCGCTGGGAGAGGACCCCCCTTTCAACGCACAGGGTACACCTTTCGCATAATTTTTTGACGTACAGGGTACTCCATTGCTTTCAGTTGTTTACCTTTTGCATCAGATCAAGACGCATAATTCTATGCATTTTATACTTTATGTACTGCTTACAGTTTTTTTCAAATAAGTTATTTTATATCTTTGGCTGTCGAACAAGCCTAGTGCCATTTCACAATCAAAGCTGACGTAATGACGCAATCAATCATGAGACATATGAGAGCCAATGCAATTTCACTATCTAAGCTGATGTTACGTTTCTTCGGGTGGCAATTTTTTAATGTGCGCAAATGATGTACGGCGAATGGAGACAGTGATCACTTTTGGGTCTTTCAATCACACAAATCAATCGTTTTGCCTCGGAACACTTGGGCTATTTGTACTTTTTAAATATATTGTGCCTGTAGTTGTATCTGCGATGCACAAATCTGTGTATCTTATGCCCTGTGTTTTATATCATATAATACGCAAATGGGTAGCCTAGGTTTAGGGATGGGGTTGTGTTACGTGTTCAAGCGTAAATAAAAATAAAAAATAAATGTTGGCTGATTAAATTGAGAATCACACTCCAACATGTCATAATGTCAAAATTATAACCCAATATATTATTTCATCATGGCGATAACATTCCCACGCCCAACGCGTCTGTGTATAACGCCAAAGGTCATATTCGCATTCTCATTGAAAGCAATGGTGCACCCTGCACCAGGCTGGGGACCAGCAAACCAGCAACCAGCATCCCATGCTGGTTCCAGCATGGAAAAAGTACCTTATGCTGCTACCAGTAATGCTGGAATTTTCGGCATGGATGATCGGATTTTAGCATGAATAGTGTGAGGTGGCATTCTCCATTTCTTTGGCCTGTCTGAGCCCAGCTGTGAGCTCAGGTCCCTGTGCAGAAGTTCACCGGTGTTTCCCTCAGGCTGGCTCCTTTATTCAAGTCTACCAGGACCTTCTGACTTCTGCACAGCTGCCTGTAATGGACCCTCCAAATCTGGCTACTATCAAAGGACTAATTAAGGGGATGCATGTTGACAGGTGGTTAGGATGTAGAAAGAGACTGGTGTGTTTATTGTGTGTTCGGGTGCAAGTTGAGGTGGTCTGCGTTTTGTTTCTTTGAAGATTAAAAAAAAAAAGTAGCATTTTTTTGTCATTTGAAATGTATCCCAGACTATTCCCTTATGGGATGCATTCAAACATTTCCAGTCGCCATGTGAAAGATAGAAGCTTTACGACCTCCTCATTAGTATTTCACATTTACCCAGGCTCCTCTGGATCGCCTTAAGTGATTGAAACACTTTACTCTAATAGGTCTATTATAGACACAGTAAAGAAAGAACAACATGTTTGTATACTGTGCATACATGAACAAGCTCACTTTGTCCCTCTCACATTGTTTCTCATTCTAAGCCAATGTCAATATTATTTTGTACATTCACAAGTACGTTATTCAGTGTGGCTGTCTAATAAATCATTCACACTAAAATATTTAAGTGTTTTTTGATCTGAGCAACAAATAACCTTAGTCCCTTGTTCTCACACTTTTCTCTCAAACAGTTGTTCTTTTCTGTTTTAGATCAAGTCAGCAGAATCCTTACACCCGAGAACAGGTTCTTCCCGAATAAAAAATGTACCTTAGTAACCACAGTTACTTTTTTATTATTTTATTTTGTAAATATGTCATATGTAAATCTATGGGATTTGTTTTCCCAATGTTTACTGATTTTAACTACTGTTTTTAATCTACTATTTTTAAAATTGCATTAATTGGAATAATGTGATATTTATGGTAGGACATTTTTGTGTGAAAAGATATTCCCCAATTTTTTTTAATGAAGCTTTCTACTTATTCAAGAAAAACAAAATAAATTGCAATGCCTCTTTGATACCTTTTTATCTTTTGTGTTTATATTGTGTTGAGTTGTGTATTCACCAATATAAGACGTGAAAGGTCTATGGTAAAAGAATGCCACATCCAAACATTGACACAAACACAGTAGCTTTGTCATGAGTCTGCACTGTCGACTCTACTGTACGATATATTTATGTCTACACCCATACATATTTGACATGACATTCACATTTTTGCCATGTGAAGTAATGTACGTGACTTTGAGAAAGTTCTGGAGCCTTCTTGTCCAAAGGAAAGCACAATACTGTTTAGAGAGAGAGAGTGAGAGAGAGAGAGAGGAAACATACGATAAACTTTGGTTTGGTGAAACTATTTCAAAATGACCAAATTCATAGATGAAACAAACTCCCTGTTCAGAATGTTTATGGGATGTTTTTGGGTGACTTACTGGGCATGCATGATTTTTATGTGAAATAAACACCTTTTTTAAAAAGAGCAGTATGGTTTCATTTTATTTAGAAGATCATGAAACCAGTTTACAGATTTTTACTCATTTATTGTTTTTCGATTTATGCCTTTTTTTGCACAGGGAAGAGCATCACAAGGAAAGAGTGTCAACTCTGGGTTATCTCTAATCCAGAGTGAGAGTCACACACAGGAAGTGTGTGTTTATTTGGAATGGACTTCTCTGTTTACTGTGCTGGAAGCTTCACCGCAGGATGCTCAAATGCAGCTGTATGCTTTTGTTTGTAAGTGGCTACGTATTATTGTATAATCTTTATGTTCCACATACCTGTTCAAGCTTTGAGTGTGGGGGAGGCGAAACTTAAGTGTGCCTGTATGTATTTTAGGAGGGATTGTCAGGATATTGTGTGTTATTGGGGGTCAGGAACGGGTTCAGGTAATTTGCTACAGCTGAAGTTAAAACCAGCACCAGATCTGAATGACAAATCTCGACAAACCTGCAGGAAATCTATTAGCACCCTCAGGAACTAACCTAAAATTGCTCTATGTCTCTCTCCATGTGACATAATTTCCATATACCTATTCCAAACGTTGATCAAATTCCCTCTTTCTTTTTTTTTTTACATTTTCCTCTTAATACCATCATCATTCTGTCTGCAAAGACTGCCTTATTTTCCACTTGCAGTAGCAGTGTGTGTGTGTGTGTGTGTGTGAGTGTGTGTGCGCGTGTGTGTGTGTGTGCGCGTGCGTGCGTGTGTGTGTGTGTGGCACTAACTTCAAGTGGCACTCTTACTGACCATTCACAGACCATCTGATAAATATTACACACTAAAAATGCATTATCAAAATGAGAAGTCCCAAAACTTCAGTTTGATTGGCCAACATTATCCAATTTTCAGGAGTTAAAGTGCAGGTTTTAATCAGTCTGCCATGTTTCAAGATATTAAACTGCTACACTAAATTTGCCAAAGTTTCCAAGGTTCATGTCATCCAATCTTTAAAATATATTCACCTACTCGGTGTGCCATCCAGAATTGAATTGTGAATGCCTTTTCAGAATTGCAGATTCTAGCAGAATTTGAATTTGAATATAAGGAAAATAAAAGTTGAATTGGAATGCAAAGAAATAACTGTCATTTAGGAGTATGTTTTAGGAGTAGGTGAATGTTTATTTGTTATCAGCACCAGCAATAACACATCCCTGTGTTGACTGAAAGGTACATTAGACTGTTGTCTGAGCTGCTTACATCTTTACCACATCATCACCACAGTGAATGACTCATTATATGTTTGTGTTCACTGCACATGGTCTTCGTTAGACACCAGACACACAACAGAGATTTAGTCTGTTGTTTTGTTTATTTGTGGGAACAAGGGCTAAACACATAGACCAAACCACATGTGGTGAAATCGATGTTTGTGTTCTGATCCAGATATCAAGACTGTTGAAAGTTCAACAGATTATGAATATGATTCACACAATTCACTTTCACATGTTATGTGGGAATCACAGCTGTACTTTTGTGCTGTCACAATGGAGTAACAGATACCACATGGAAAATTTATGAAGGTTCCCTGTAATTAAGGAACGTTTTCAAAACTTCTTCCTTGAAGAATGAAAGTGACCTTTAGATGTGCGGTCCTCACCCTGAATTCATCATGGAATTTGCTGCACTTATTGACTGATGTGGCTGTGAATCAAATTCCATGTTAAATTCCCAATATGATCAATGTCTTTGCTCATACCCTATTAATGTCTACTTGTGCATGCTTCTTAATTTATCGCCACACATGTGTTGGGTGCAATTTTTGCAAACTTAAATGCCTGGTTGACCACAGATCCCGTAATTCTGACTTCAACGGTGGGATTCTTTAGATGTCAGCTTTTGCAATCTGCATGCATCTGCTCTTAGTTATGATGGTTTGAAACCTCTTTACACAGACCATAGGGCTCCTGACATTTTGATCCATGTTGTTGCATTGTTTTTGTGTTGTAGAGAGTCACTCAGATGTTGTCAGAGAAGGAGATAGACAGCACTTCGGGAAGGAGTGAAAGAGCATTCACACTGAAAGGGATTTGCTACATCAAAACAACCAGAAGTCATTTGTTTGGACATGATGTGACAGCTGAGGAAGAATATAATGTTAAAAAATTTTTAGAATATAAATGTCTTCATTGTGTCTTTTGATCAATTCATTGCAACCTTGCTGAATAAAAGTATTATTTCTCTTTCAAAAAATTAATTAATCTCAAACTTTTGAATTGAAGTGTATATAATTATACTGGAATATTTTAAGTCAAAGTAAGTATTGAGAATATAAGAATCACGTTTAGAAATAATGGGGCAAAAATATCCTGGCACAATCAGTTAACGGGAATTTTGGGATAATATGTGCTTACTTGTCATGAAAATATTGTCAAAAATCTTAATACCCTGAAATAGGCCTCATTGTCATTATACAAAATATAATGTTGTATGCAATTTTAGGGGTGAAATATGATCTGGACATGTTGTGAGATTCACCCAGAGGTGTCGAGAGATGAGAGGACAGGATGTGGAATGACAATGCTGGAAAGAGTTTTAGATACGCACACAGTGACTGATTACTCCCATGGGGCCGTCAGGCATGTCAGTTGGCATTTGTAGTTTGTATCTCCATCATCAGAGGAAGGAGAAGCAAATACGATCACAGAGTCATGGAGGACACTCACATAAACACTACTGCTAACTAAACTACTACAAACACAGTACGGCTGAACACCCAGCCGTACAAAAGCAAACGGAGTGAATAATTCATATTCAGACTACTAACTAAACTAATACAAACTCCGTACAGATAAACAACCAGCCATACAAAAGCATGCCAATCTGAGTGAATAATTGATTTTTGAACAGAAAAGCTCCAGTGCATCCAAAAGCAAAACAGCCTGGAATACCTGTTTGAGTGTGAGCACATCACAAATAAACAGATGGAGTGCATTGCCATCACGGAGCACAATAGAAGAGCTCTTTCTGTTCCAAGAGAAGAGAAGAGCATCTTGAGTTCTGTTTAATAAACAACCCATGCTTCCAACCTGCTCTTGTCCTTCTCTCTCCCCCTCTATTTGATCTGAAAATCGTGACACAGATGTTCATTGTGACATCAATATCGTAAACTTCCGATGACAAAATGTATAAGGCTTTATATGTTGTGTAGTTGGAACACAAATTACAGGAACAACAGCTGAATGTTTGTAATTGATAAAGTGAAACGATAATATAAAAAGTCATAACCAGTTATAACCAGTTCCTGCTGCAGTAGGCTATCTGTCATTGTGTTCATTTATTCATTATGTAGATAGGCTAGAGGGAAACCCCTGAAGCAGATCTAGGCAGGTGGTGCTGGGGAGGTGGAAGGCTAGAAAGAGAACTTGCATAGCACACAGCAATAGTGTGTTCGTTTTCTCGTTCCATTTTTCGTTTTCGTTTTCGTTTTGTCATTCGTTTGATGCGTCGAGGTTATATGATATAATGAATACTTGAAATTGTTTGGCTGGGGATATAGGCCTACGTTTCATAAACCAATCAGAGTTTCATGGCTAAACTGTCGTTGTTCAATTTTTTAAGTAGACCGCATAACTATCTATCTATGTGGCTGAAACTATGGTTGTCATTGCAAATTTTTGTGAGGCAGTGAATATAGCATATTGTGAATGATAAAGTGAACAACATGGTTAATAATTTCTTTCTATCATGACTAAGAGGGTTGCGGTCCGATAACGAAATATAAAATAAGCTATCACATCTTGCAAACTAAAACAAGTGAGTGGCCCAGAGTTTATCAATTCACAACTTTACTCCCAAACACCCTCAGGGAGGTTAGTGCATCACACAGCTGTGTTGACATCTCCTTAACACTTTCCATCCGCTCCAATAAATTAGAGCGGCAACAAATATAAACAATTTGCATTTATTTTACTTCCCGGATTGGTTCAACAACCTCAGTGTCTATCAGGAAATGCGACAATATGTGATAATATTATGTGGAGGAGTGGACAGTGGCGGGACGACTTTAAATAGGCTGAGGGAAAGGGGAGGGAGCGCGTGAGGTAGAGTCTGTCTCAGCTCGCGCTCATCTTCAGTCAGTCCATCGCGCGCTTGTTCACTGTACACAAGAGCACCGCAACAGCAACTGCTGGTAGACTAGAATCTTACTAATAGTCGTATTAAAAGGAGGAACACGCCGAGACTTCTGACATCTGTTTTGTATTTTTGGAGTCGCATAAAACTATTTAAAGCAACATGTGGATTTACAAAATTTTGCTATGTGTGGCTGTTTTGGTTTACTCAGGTAAGTTTTTTTTTTCAGTCAGAGAAGCTTCTTTATAGTATGTATCTTTTTTTTATTTTTTTTCGGTAATACCTGCATTATGTTTTTAAAGTAATAGCTGCATCATGTTTAACAGTATCAGCAACTGTAGTAAAAGGTTTCAGCGCTGAATATGGCATGGTTATTTTTTTGTACCAGCGTTTTGGAGATGACCATCTTCGCGAGCTTACCTGGTGCTATTTAAGGGTTATTCCTAATTGGTGGCTTTTGGGCTTCGCCAAATGAACGTACAAGCCTAAGTATCTTTGTTTCATGAAAGGAAGGAACATATTGAAGTTTTTGAAAGTCGGCATACAGGTTAAGCTCACTGATTTATTACATTTACATATAGAAACCTTTTAAACAAATCAGTTGGTTGACACTAAATGTTATTTTCAAATAAACAACAGCCTAATAGACTCATAAACCTTGTGTACACTTTTTGGGTGAATCTAGAGGTTTGTTACACAATCTTTTATTTGATAAAACATATATAATATATTATTTAATAATAAAAATAATGAAACGTGTTATTTCACATGTTTGTATTGTTTCACATGGTTACTACATGTAGGCTAGATACACTTCATAATTGTTGATAATATTACTATGAGAATGCAAATATTTATGCATGCATGTTAATTTCTACTGCATTGTCAAAATATTGAAAGTCTGAATGAAATCTAAATTTACTCTATTTACTTTGGTTGCTCACATCACTTGATTTGTGGTGAACAATAGCCCATGCAAGGTAATTTACAGAAGAGCCAAAATTGGATCATTTTCTTCCACTCCTCTGTTGATGTCAGTTTGGCATCTTGGGCAGAACATTTTTAAACACTCCCCTTCAAGCAAAGGAGGAGGTGCACTAAACGCAAGTCCCTTTATTTATTTTTCTCACTCAATATTACTTTTCCCTCCGAAATATGCCTCAATGTTCTGAATATTAGCATGGCTGTGATTTGGCCATAATAGTATGCAGAGCAGTAGGTTGTGAATGTGATGTTGCAACAGCTCTTTATGTTTCAGATAAAAATGGCTTGTTATTTTGTATATTTTTGTTCCAAAATAAGCCAAATCACAAACTCTGATTTGAAACCCCACAAAACAGGCAAGCTGAGTGATGCAAACAGTAAAACATTCCATTGCTGTTGAACTGTATATCAGCACTATTGGAACACCGCTCAGCCAATCAAATTTGATGACCAATGCTAAATATACTGTAAATGAGTGTGCTACATACAAATGTATCCTCAGATTAAACGTCGTTCATTTTTTCATCTTAACTAATCTCTTAAATTTCATTTTTAATCTATTCTAAAAGCATTTAAATGCAAGGGGCATGCAGTTCATGACTCAAATTACACATGTATCAAAATCGTCACGGTTCCCAAACATTGTATTAAGTTTCACTACGGAAAACTTCACAGATGTTGACATTCATGGTGAGTGGGCTGTTTCTTCCCAAAACATCTGGATAAATGAGTCACCAACAGTGTGCGTCGAGCCGAAGTGAGAGATTAAGTGTTAGAGTGTGGCACTAAACAACTCTTCTTCTGAAATCAAAACCGCTTTATTGCGCAAAGCATATTAATTATTCTGAGTTTAGTCATTTTGTTTCTAATCTGCAATACGATCTGTGACATTGAAGAATCAATGTGGCCTTTAGTTGTTTTGAGTTTAGATCATAGTTTATTAATTTTATAACAATACATTCTGTATAATGGGGAATAAAACATTCGTTTAGATGTACTGAGTCATTCAGTTATCCTGTCGTTTTGCATGCATTAGAATATATAGGCCTACATAATGCATTTCTAATGCTTTACTTCTATCAAGCTACTTTGGCTATTTTGATATTGTATAAACATGTTACTGTCTATAATATTATGAGATGACCCTGAGTGTTGTGCACTGAGAAACTGGCAATCTTGCTTGTTGTTCCATACAGACTCATTTTCTTTTGATATTCAGAGCTAATCAAGAGCTGGAGTCTTCTCTAAGAGCATGACTGTTGGTCAGTTTTAGAGCTTAGATGGAGAGTAATGTTCCTTGGTTGGTCTACTATCAGTATTGAGGGCTTGTTTCACATCCAAAAACATGTATGATCTTACAATGTGGTTTGTGGCTATGAAATATATGCTTTCTAACCATGTGCTTGACAGATAACTCACTTCTTATGACTACAGCTGGCATGTATGGGCTCTTGTGGTGGTTTAGAAGGTTTGGTACTGCACACTTGGATCAGAGCCAGTTTCATTTGGACTTCACAATCCCCTCCGCTACTTCACCAAGGCAGACTGGGATTGATGCCTTTGCATCCTGTTATACACTCAGAAATAATCTTGAAATAAAATGAAAGCCCTATCAAAAAGCTAATTTATTGCTTCACTGCCACTGCAAATTATCCAGGATGCCCATGGAGGATCATAATTGCCACACAATTGAGTAGTCGATTAGTAACCTCACTGGTAGGTTGTTGCAGTTCTCAAATAATTGAGATGCAACTTCTCAGAGAGCTTTAGCATGCTAACAGTCACACTGGTAAAGCTGACTTAGTTTAGTCTGATCAGGGTCATGTGGACGTGAGACCATATAAATTACAGAAGTTTTCCTTAAAAGGAAAGTTCACCAAAAAGTGAAAAATGTGTCATCATTTACTCACCCTCCTGTATTTCTAAATCTCTGACATTTTCGTTCTGTGGAACACAAAAGGGATTTTTGGAAAACTGTGTTTGTTTGTTTATTTATTTTGTCCATGCAATGAAAGTCGTTCTGGCAGAATGTCTTTTATGTTCTGCATGAAGAAATAAATGCATTCAGGTTTAAAATATTTTGAAGGTGAGTAAATTATGGTAAAATGTTAATTTTTTGGTGAATTATTCCTTTAACCGCAGACTTGTTGACTAGTTCCCTTTCAAGGGAACTTCGAGCTGCGTCGAACGCTGCGGGAACGCCTCTGCGTTGTGCGTCATGAAGCACGTATGGAATCAGCCCAATGGAGAGATGAAACGTCATAGGCGGGTGACGTCATCGACCAGGAAACTATAAAGCACCCCAAAAACATAAGCGCAGTAGCTTCTGTGCCTTCAGTCGCGCTACATGTGAATCTGTCCCTGTCTGATATTGTTTGTCTTACATACTGTGCACCACACAAACAATTTTTATTGAGAGAATGGCGGATAAACAACAGTTTAAGAAGTGTGTTCCTCCCTGCTCGCGTTATTTAACGGGCGGGGATACACACGTTCTTTGCGTTGTTTGTCTAGGAGTGCAGCATGCCCAGTCAGCTCTCGAGGGAGCTGACTGTGAGCATTGCGAGTGTCTGCCGTTAAAGACGCTCCGCTCCCGCCGGGCGCTCTTTGACGAGAGTGGTTCGGTGCGCGCTCCCCGCGGTTCGGGTCCCGCTTCTGCCGAGGCAGAGCGGCGGCGCTTATCGTGGGGATCGCAGATGGATCTCTCAGCGGGGGTTGAGACGGGCGCTGCCTTATCTCTCCCTTCACCTGTGAGATCCAGTGCCTCAGTCCCGGGTTCGGAAGCACGCGCTGCGGTTTCTTCCGCTCGGGATGAGGCACCCGTACTACAGCTATCCAGTTCTGAGGAGCTGGATGTTGTCAGTATGGAGGGAGAGATTGAGGATTCGCCACCTCACTCTCCCGAAAGTGATGAGCTTATGGAGGTTTTAACACGAGCTGTTGAAAAACTCAGTATTGAATGGCCAGTGATTAGACAGGAGTCTGTGTCGAAATCGAAACTTGATGAAAGATTTTTGCCCTCACGTGTTCAGCCTCCACGCCGGTGTCTGCCGTTCTTTCACGATCTCCACACTGAGGTGTCGAGATCGTGGAAGAAACCGGTTTCATATAGAATATTTAGTCCCCAGACATCTACATATTCAAATATAATGGGGGCTAGATCATATGGTTATGGCGCTTTGCCTCGCGTGGAAGAGACGCTCGCGAGCCATCTCTCCCCCGAGGCGGCGTCATCTTTTAAGACACCGGTATTACCCACCAAGCCCCTCAGAAATACATCTGCTTTGGTGGGTAAAGCGTATTCGGCTGCAGGTCAGGCTGCGTAATGTCTGCATACAATGTCAATCTTGCAGGCATACCAGGCTGACCTGCTGAGGGACGTGAGTGAGAGTGAGGCAGTCAGTACTGACGTAGTTCGAGAACTGCGTCAGGCTGCTGATTTATCCCTGCGCGCCACCAGAGAATCGGCCAAGCTAGTGGGTCGCAGAAAGACATCTCTGGTTAAATCAGATAAATATGAAAGAGAAAGAAAAAGCTTTTCTTTTAGATGCTCCTCTCTCTACATCGGGGTTATTTGGCGAAGCTGTTAATTCTGTTATAGACAAATTCCAGGAAGAGAAAAAACAAGCTGCAGCTTTCAAAAAATTTCTCCCGTTAAAAATTCACGTCCCTGGGGCTGCTGGGCGGGAGCAGCCCCGGCCGTCTACAAGCTCATCCCATAGGGCGCAGCAGAAGCAGAGTGTCGCGTCTCGTGTTCCCCCTGCTGGACAGTGGGCTCAGGCGCGGCACTCTCAGCCGAAGTCTTCTAGTAATAGACCTGATCTGAGGACAGTGATATTGTCTAAGAAGGCTTCGGCTAAGAAGAAGTCCTGACGCCGAGGCGTTCAGGATGCTGAGGGTGGTCCCCACCGAGGCGGAAAGGAGTTCACCTCTCTTTACGGTGCCCATTCTTCCTCGGTGCCCTCAGGGGGCCGTTCTGCCAACCCCGCCTTCATGCCGGGGCGTAGGCGGTCCCAGCGAGCGTTTTCCCGAGGGATGCTCGCTCCCTCTGAGGAGGGTCTCACAGCAGTCAAACCAGTCGTTCCCTGCCGGTGCGCCGTTACAGGGCGCTGTGTTTGCTGCTCAAGTTACACCAGAGGCCAGTCTCGAGAGACTGGTACCCTTAGTAGATTTTCTGGCAGAGTGGAAAAGCCTTCCAAGAATATCTCATTGGGTCCTGCAGACAGTAGAAAAAGGATATGCTATCCAGTTCAGGTGTCGTCCACCAAAATTCAGAGCGGTTCTGCACACAGTGGTGGGCCCCGAGCAGGCTCTGGTAATGGAACAAGAGGTGAAAACGCTCCTCCAAAAGGAGGCTATAGAACGGGTTCCTCCTCCCAGTTTGGAGTCAGGTTATTACAGCCGATACTTCATCGTTCCAAAGAAGGATGGGGGGTTGCGTCCAATTTTAGACCTGCGCCTATTGAATCGCTCGGTAGGGAAGCTAAAATTCAAGATCCTCACTATCAAGCAAATCGTGTCTCAAATCAGATCCGAGGACTGGTTTGTCACGATAGATCTAAAGGACGCATACTTCCACATTTCCATCCTTCCACAACACAGGAAGTTCCTGAGGTTCGCCTTCGGGGGCGAGGCGTACCAGTACAGGGTTCTTCCGTTTGGCCTAGCTTTATCACCCCGCACTTTCACGAAATGCATGGATGCAGCATGGATGCAGCCTCTGAGGCTTCAGGGCATTCGTATTCTCAATTACATCGACGATTGGTTGATTTTAGCTCAGACGTGGGCAGATGGCGGTTCGGCATCGAGATGTCGTCCTCGCTCATATCAGAAAGTTGGGGTTGAGGCTGAACGCAAAGAAAAGTGTACTATCTCCTTCTCAGAAGACCACTTTTCTGGGTGTCGTTTGGGATTCGGTCTCGATGCGGGCGTGGCTCTCTCCGACCCGCATCGCTTCGATTCTCTCAGCTGTGAAACAAGTAAAGCTAGGCCAGCTACTCACTGTGAAGCAGTTTCACAGTCACGCCTGTACGCCTTTCCCCCGATTGCTCTGCTACCAGGAGTTCTGGAGAGGGTTTGCCGGGACGGGGTCAGCCTACTATTAGTAGCCCCGTTTTGGCCGGCCCGAGTATGGTTTGCGGACCTGATTTCTCTCCTGGACGGCTCTCCCTTGGAGCTCCCGGTCAGGAGGGATCTACTCTCTCAGGCGGGCAGCACGATATGTCACCCCCGCCCAGAATTGTGGAAACTGTGGGCTTGGCCTCTGAGGGGGCCCAGCTCATAGAGTCTGGTCTCTGAACCGAGGTTGTTAAAACCATTCTTCACTCCAGAGCTCCATCCACGAGGAAGCTTTATGCCTTGAAGTGGAAACTTTTCACTTCTTGGTGTGGAGAACGCCTGCAGGACCCAGTTAACTGCCCAGTGGGTGCAGTGCTGGAGTTCCTGCAGGAGCGCTTCTCCACAGGGTTATCCCCCTCCACACTAAAGGTGTATGTGGCGGCACTAGCTGCTTACCACGTCCCTTTCAGTGGAGTTTCTCTTGGGAGACACCCGCTTGTAACTCGTTTCCTCCGTGGCACTTTGAGGCTGAGGCCAGCAGTTCGTACGAGGGTGCCGACCTGGGATCTGGCCATTGTATTGGAAGGTCTTTCCCTAGCTCCTTTTGAACCTATCGAAGAAGTTCCTGAGAAGTTTCTCACTTTTAAAACTATCTTTTTACTTGCTATCTCCTCATTAAAAAGAATCGGAGATTTGCAGGCTCTGTCGGTGTCACCCTCGTGCCTGGAATTTTCGCCTGGCATGGTTAAGGCTTTTCTGCATCCTAGACCAGGTTACGTTCCCAAGGTCCCTACTAATGTTGTTAGACCTACGGTTCTGCAGGCTTTCTGTCCTCCTCCATTTATGTCATCGGACCAGGAGAAACTTAATTTACTCTGCCCTGTTAGGGCGTTAGACGCCTATGTCCACAGAGCTGCCCTGTGGAGGAAATCAGAACAACTATTTGTATGTTTCGGGCCACCCAGGAAAGGGTGTCCTGCGTCTAAACAGAGAATGAGCAAGTGGGTGGTCGAGGCTATCTCACTTGCTTATGAGTCGGCTGGTCAGCCTTCACCTTTGGCTGTTCGAGCCCACTCTACTAGGAGTATGGCTGCTTCCAAAGCGCTATTGTCGGGGGTTTCCCTGAGTGATGTTTGTGATGCGGCTGGATGGTCTTCACCGCATACTTTTGTTAAGTTCTATGACCTAGACTTAAGTTCTACCCCTGGGGCACAAGTGCTCTCATCCTCTGTGCGCTAGTTCTCACATGGCGGTCATTTGGTCCTATGGCGACGTGGGTATTCGCGTTCCCGCAGCGTTCGACGCAGCTCGAAGTTCCCTTGAAAGGGAACGTCTCGGTTACGTATGTAACCCTAGTTCCCTGATAGGGAACGAGACGCTGCGTCGTTCCGCCATACTCCCGGCACTCCCGTTAGCGCTTCCTTCAGGCCTATCAGAAGCTACTGCGCTTATGTTTTTGGGGTGCTTTATAGTTTCCTGGTCGATGACGTCACCCGCCTATGACGTTTCATCTCTCCATTGGGCTGATTCCATACGTGCTTCATGACGCACAACGCAGAGGCGTTCCCACAGCGTTCGACGCAGCGTCTCGTTCCCTATCAGGGAACTAGGGTTACATACGTAACCGAGACGTTATTCAGACATCCAACTGTCTAGTCGATTATGAAAACATTTAGATTTTCCCATTCTTACTGTGATCTAAGCAGGTTGTTGAAATACAATTGTGTCATCTTAGTTCCTTTGTTTCTCCATATTTTAAATTCTATTTTATGGTCACTCTGGTCTCCAATGAGGCTTATGATCAGCCTTAACTGATAAAGAGGAAGAACATAACGTACCATCTGTCATTAAATTCATGTTAGGATTCGACTACTGCTTCTCCCCATCCTAACATGTATGCTCTGTGTGGCAGAAACTAAGAGGCATGCCCTGCAAGACTACCAGAAGACCGATGCCGTGCGCCTGGCCACGCCACCTGATGTGTCCTACATGTCCAAAGGCCGCAAGATGAGTGTGGGAAAGTGCGCACGTCGCTGTAGCCGCAACAGGAAGCTTCAGTTCACCTGCAGGTACAGAGGTCTACAAAGGTTAAAGCACAGAGACACCCCACCGTACACGTAATCATAAACAGCCAAAGCAGGAGTTCTGAAGAGTGTCTAAATAAAAGAAGCACACTCCCAAGTTGCTGTTTCCAAGCACGCTGATTTGAATTAGCATTGGATTGGCTAATTGTGTACAACACAGTTTGAGAGGAAGCAGCTGGAATCTGTTTCATCAGTGGAAATCGAACATCAGCAGTCCCAGTATTTCCTATTTTGACGTTTCAGGTCGATGACCTCTGGTTACTTCTGCATAGAAAGAAAATGCAGCTCTTAGTAGATAGAAATTGCATAAGCTTGCATGACATGTGATATTTAGCTCTTGCAATGCTTTCATTTGTTTTTTTTTGGAGGCATCACCTGACTTCAAAATACAAAAATTGAACAACAGCAGCGATTTTATGCATTGCTTTACATGATAATAATATCTACTGATGACATTACGTGTCTCAATTCAAGGTTCACAATCCAAATTTTTGTCACCATAGTCTTGTTTTTATATGCTTAACACAATTTAATATGATTAACATATGCCATGTCTCTTTGCAGAGCATTCAGCTTTGATCAGAAAAGTGCAAAGTGTCGTTTACTGTCATACGACAGCCTCACCATTGGTGTCCGCATGGAGAATGACTTCAACTTCGACCTATATGAAAAGAAAGGTAAACTGCTGTTTTGCCACTAGGTTTGACATCATTAAGTACAGAGAGTAGTTCTAATAGGAATACACAATATAATAACTATATGCAACTACATGTCAACTAACTCTCGTTAGAGTATTAGTATACTATAGAAGACTGTTACACTCTAAAAACTTTTACTATGATTTACTCTTTTACACTTAAAAATATTGATTCAATTTAAACGCAATGAAATGAATTACATATACCATATGAACGGAGTTAATGTAAGTAATAATATTACTTGAGTAACTGTATTTGGTACATTAACAAATACAATTGAGTAGAAATAATTGAGGAAAACATAATATATGTTTTATTATACGTAATAAACGTAATATTAATTATTTTTATTTATGAGTAATATTAACTTTTAATTTCCTGTAAACCTTTTTTGTCGATGAGTACAGCAATACAGCATATTTTATACTGTTTTAACATGTATACACCATTGCCTACTTATTTACCTATTTACCTTACTTGCCTATTTAAACTCGTATGACAAAAATATTAGAAGTAAAAACAAAAAAATGTAAAAGTAATTCAAGTGTAATCAACTGGTCTATTATCCAATTTCCACCGTATCAGAGCTGGTTCTCGTGCCTGAGATGGACACGCGCTCTACGGGTGAACTTCCAACTTCAGATC
This sequence comes from Tiaroga cobitis, assembly GCA_030578255.1. Classification (NCBI taxonomy): domain Eukaryota; kingdom Metazoa; phylum Chordata; class Actinopteri; order Cypriniformes; family Leuciscidae; genus Tiaroga; species Tiaroga cobitis. The sequence continues at coordinate 13,208,927 of CM060608.1, forward strand.
GCCGTCCTGCGTTTCACTCATAGCCGAAAGATGCTGCGACGCGACTGACTCCATAACCTGCCAATAAACAAAGTAGTTCAGTAGTTCTCTGGGAAGCATTAAAAAATAGTAGTTATTGATTAGTTAATAGTGAAGTACCACTTTCATCTGTGCACTATTACTTACTTGTTCGTTAATCCGAGTTTCTTGTTAGTTAATAATAGTTACTAGATTGTTAATATTGTGTTACTCATTGGCTCTTGTGTAGTTCTTCATTAACGAAGGAAACGTATTCTAAAGTGTTTCCCTCTAAGGAGAGTTAGGGTGTACTCACACTAGGCACGGTTGCCATGAACCGGGCCCGAGTACGATTGTCCCCCCTCCCCACTCCCCCTCTGGCCTGCACTCACATAGGGTTTCATCATTCGTGCCGGAGCACGCTTACGTCATTATGGTGCGACGGTTTCGGGATAAACAAGAAGAGCGGCGCTCTCTGAAGGAGAGCCATCGCTCTGTTTTCTTTGTGGATAATTTTGTGTCGTTTGGTCCACGGTGATCCACAGCCCTCTCACAGCCTGTTGTTAAACAGATGTGTCGCCTTAGTGGCGTGAAAATGTTCACGTAATCGTGCTGCTCGTGCTCGTATGAGGAGGTTTGCAAGGTACCAGCTGAAGTGCAGAACCATGACGTCACGCGTCCTGTTCCGTGCTCCAGCACGGTTAGCGCTCACACTGCATGCGAACCGCGCCCGAGTCCAACTGAACCGTGCTCTGGCCCACCTCTTCCAAGCGGGCCAGGGCCGGCTAATCGAGCCGCGCCCGGGCACGTTTCGGAGCACTCACACTAGTCAAACGAACCGCGCTTTGGTGGTCAAACGCACTCGGGCACGGTTCAAACTGGCTAGTGTGAGTACACCCTTAGTTGACATGTAGTCTCAGCCTCAGACGTCACGCCCACGGAACGTTGGCTAAACGTCTGATGCATATGGTACACTCAACTGGAAACACTTCAGGAATGTCGAAGTCGTCATCTGATTAGTTGAATTTTATCGGATTTCCGGGGGGGGGGGGGGGGGGGGCGCGAGTGTCGCGTTTATTTTTGGCCCGCCGGGAAACAAAGCGCAGACGTGTGATTGCGGAAGAAAAACTGTTGTGTTTACATGAGTGACAATGAGCATTTATCAAGATCAGCTAAACGTAGAATTCTCAAAAGTATGCGAGGTTCACGGGAAAGACTCTTGAAGTTTTCTTCTCTTTCTTTGATTTTCTATGCTGACTGACTTGTTGCACGCAGGTCTGTTGTTGTGGGGACATTTCCACGCACCGAAACGTGACGCTGAACGAAACTAACTGTAATTGGTTGTTTTACATGTCGGTCAAACGGCCTTATGGGCGGGCCTTGGCCAAAGAAAGCTGCTATGAATTCCAGACCTTCAGCCGTCAGTCTGAAGGTCTGGCTACGCGAGACTAGTTGACATGTAGTTGTAAAGTTACTTTGTCTAAAGTAGACCTTCAAAATAAAGTATTACTGAGCAAGGTAATTTCACTGCTTTTTCATTCACAATTCAAAAACTATATTCATTTAATATACCAGTACTGAACTTTTTCAATCATATTCACTGTGCATTTTTATTTTCTAAATGTCTCATGTCACTTGCATAATGTAACATTTTAGATTGCTTTAGTTTCAATGCTTTTCAAACTAAGCCAAAACAGTCAAGCATAAAATATCAACTCCATGATCTCACCAAAATGTGTGATACATTGACCCCTTTAAACCCTTTTAAATCTCAATACCAATTACATCTAGAGTTAAAGCTTATGCTGGCATGATCTGCCACTGAGGGGTTTCATAATATGAAGAGCTGTTCTTAAACCTTAGCCAAGTATTGGACTCTTAAGGATTAATTAAGTTTCAGTGTGAATAAATGTGAGATCAGTGTCCATGTGATGATGACACACTCATGCAAACACACACATATTCTATCTATCCACCATCATGATGAAGATGACACAGCAAAATAAATCTCACTCTGTCCCTGGAAATAAACACCCCTCTGTTCACTTCTTCCACTTATAATACTTATAAAACACTTGCCTTTAAGACTTGACATTTATCAAATCAACTCGTGTTATTGTAGCACTTTTCCCCAAAACACAAAGATCAGGCTGGGATTTCTGTTGACTGTGCGTGTCTATATGTATTACTGCTGACAATAAAGTGCAAAAGTGACATTTAGAGACTTTTAGCAACCTTGGTTCAAAACTTTCTTTTTCCCCCTTTTTTGAAAGAAATTAATACTTTCATTCAAGTGTACATTAAAATTGATAAAAAGTAACAGTAAAAAAAATTACAAAAGATTTTAAATTCATATAACTTTATATCACTCTATATTCATCAAAGAATTCTGGAAAAAACAACTATTCAACTAAATTAAGTATACTATTAATGAACTATTAAGCCCATTCCTATGGAAGCCTATTCCCGCCACATAAGAAAAAAAAAATGCATAAAACTAAACTAAACTATGCTAAATCAAACTAAATCAAAATTATTACTTTAAAAGTCATAGTGAAGTTGTTCAATGAAAGCTGGCACCGCATGCAGCCACATCCAGTTTGTTCTTTCTGCGCCAAAGCTTGTTCTTGCTTAAAATCCTTTCAAGAGTGCGTTTTCTCTCAGCTATTCCATGCCATTCCGCTTATCAGGCAAGAATTTCATCATTTAAATTCATTTAAATTCCACGTTTAAAATACTCCTAATGTGTTCACAATTCATCCTGTGCCAGGTCACGTCAGATCAATGAGCAGCAAGTCATAATCACGTCAGATCAATGAGTAGCAAGTCATTATTTCGATTTAGTTATGTCATAATTTCGACTTTTTAATCTCATAATCGAATGTTTGGAAGCTCATTCCCGCAACAAAAAATTTTTAGAATAAAAAGTCCAAGTTTTGACATACCAAGTCAATATTATGACAAACTTTACCAAAATCATGAGATTAAAAAGTTGGAATTATGACATAACTAAGTCAAAATTATGACTTACTGCTCATTGATCTGACGTGATCTGACACAGGATGAATTGTGAACACATTAGGAGTATTTTAAACGTGGTTTTAGCTAAAAATCATGAAATTCTTGCCTTATAAGCGGAACGGCATGGAATAGCTTTGAGCAAACGCACTCTTGAAAGGATTTTAAGCAAGAACAAGCTTTAGCGCAGGAAGAACAAAACGGATGTGCCTGCATGAGGTGGCAGCTTTCATTGAGCAACTTCACTGGCTGTGTCCGAAATCTCCACTCAAACCACTACTCCCTAACCCCTATGTAGGGGGTAGGGAGTAGAGCACTATATAGTGAGCTCACCAGCATAATAGAAACAGCAGTTTCGGACACTACTCGATCGTCTCTCGGCGCCGTTGATTAAGTCATTACTGTCGCACTATTTAAACGCACCATCATCTGTCAGCTGGTGCCGAGCCAGCTCTAGGCTAAATAGATTTTTTTTTATAAATACATTACATTATATTGAGCTTATTTCTCCAAAATTGTAAAATTAAAATTATTTCTGGCCGTTTCTGTTATAATGCGTTACTCCACACATGATTATAACTTATAAACATAAATAAAATTAATACACATATTTCATATATTTTCATTTTCGCGCCCCACCGTTTTCTCTTGCCTGTCGACATTAGGAAAAAAAAAAACAGATCTACGTTATCAAATATCTTGCTCATAATACTCTTAATAAAACAGCTTTTAGACTCTGTGGAGATGCCACTCAATATTTATCTTTTTTGTTTGTTTGTTCTCGTGATTCAGAAGATTTTGCGGATTAGCAAAAGAAACAGGATTTCTAGACACAGAAAACGACGTGCTGTTCTTGCTACGCTAGCGAGACGTCGTAAGTTAAAGATGAAGATGATGCTAGGTCTTTATCAGAGACGGACAGAGTACACAGCTTTATTACTTGAGTAAAAGTACAGATACCCCAGGCTAAATTTTACTCAAGTACAAGTAAAAGTTAGGCATGATTTGTGCTGTAATGGGGCAATACGTGCTTACAAACAATTCATACGTGTCTGACAAAATTGTAGAACTACTACATATCATAAGTTAAACGAGAAAGAACATAACTTACATTTGTATGACAAATTCGTATTGTCGCGCTGCTCTCCTTGACGTCCATCCGCCATTTGTACGATCAGCGCAATGCATGATGGTATGTAGGGCTTGGGTTAGTGACCATCGCTTGTACACTACTTTTCCAAATGCATTCTGGGTATGCATTCTACATTGAGTGGACTATATAGGGTATAATAATCATCACTATACATTCGGACAGCACTACAAAATGGCGAGCTCACTATATAGTCCACTATATAGTGAGTAGTGGGAGATTTCGGACACAGCCTATGACTTTTGAAGTCATAATTTCGACTTTTTATGTCATAATTATTACTTAAGTACGTCATAATTTCGAAATTTTTAACTCATTTTTTTTTTCTTATGTGGTGGGAATTGGCTTCCATAATTAAGCTGTGATGATAATAAGAAATGTTTCTTGAGCACCAAATTAGCATATTATAATTATTTCTGAAGGATCAAGTGACACTGAAGACTTGAACAATGGCTGCTGAACATTCATGTTTACCATCACAGCAATGATTTACATTTTATAATTAATTAAATTTGAAAACTGTTAACTAAAATTGTAATAATGTTTCACAGTATTACTGTGTTTACTGTTTTATTTGAGGTCCAATAAATGCATTATTGATGAGCATAAGAGACTTGGTTAAATATTTTAAATTCAAAATTACATTTTAAAATCACTGACTTCAGAGACTACAGAAGCATACACTATTGTCTAACAAAAAACGAATGAGATATTTGCTTCCAGAACCAAATATAAAGAGTGTCACACATAAAGATTGTTGCATAACCTGAGGTGTGTCTGTATGCCCTGTGTCATATAGACTTCATGAGAGAATGCATCATTGGTAATGGACTCAACTACAAAGGAAAGAGATCAGTGACCAGGAGTGGAGTCCAGTGCCAACTTTGGAATTCCAAAACACCACATGAACACAAGTAAGTGCTTACTCGCTCTCTTTACTTCTCATTCTTGGTTCAGTCTATCTCTACGGGCGGTTAAACTCTTTAATTACCCACTATGTGCATTTCTGTGGCTATCAAAAGTCTTGTGGAGTGCAGATAGCGGTTAACATCTCCTTGGTATGTTTCAGTTTATTTATTTATGCACATATTACACTACTAGATAGCTAATGGCAAAACAGACACGATGGGTTATAAAAATCCACATTAGCCCCTAATGATGATGAATGTGCAATGTGTGCTGTCTTAATGGCTTTGATTCGCGAGAGTGTTCTCGCTGAGTCTAAGTGTGACAGTAAGTGCAACTCGATGATTCTCAGAAGTGGAGCTCCGATAGAGACAATTAGGTCAATGGCAGGAATGCCAACAAACAGCCAGTAGGTTCAAACAATTGCTTCCGTTCTTGCATGACCAAAAATAGACGTTTGTGTACAGTTTTTCCTATGTGTAAATATTCAATGCAAGTTTACCCAAAATATACATTTTTGTATACATTAACATCTAAAAATAAACATTAAGAAGCCATATGCAGCCTGGAACTGATGTCATGTTTAGAGGATTTGAGGGTTTGTGCATAAGTAGGAGTTTGACAGAAAGCAGCACAAAGCTAAGATAACCTAATGCAGAACACGTCTTTGATACAAGTTCATTACTGCTGCAGGAATTCATTAGGAACACCACATGGTGCTTTCGGTTTATTTCCTGTACAGCAATTCGATCCGATAGATCTGCCCTATTTTTGGTAGTAGGCCTGTCTAAAAGTTTCATGCACATTCTTTTTTTTTTAATCCTGAAAATGTGATTACCTTTCAGAGACCTTGACCCCACCACCAACTTCTCAACTCTGGATATCTCCCTCTCTCTCCTCTTTTTCCTTCAGCTTTTTTTTTATCTCTCTAATGGACATCAGCTCAGTTTTAAAGCCAGCTTTTGATATGCTTGCCTCTGAAACATCACAGGCATGTTTTATCGGCTCAAGAAGCCAATGGACCTGACCGTTTTGAAATACCGAACAGACCTGTAGGTCAGCTAATTTGTCACAGATTGCATTCTTATCTGTATTCATCAATCATTTTGAACATGGCTAATTTGTGCTGCGAATTACACAAAAGATAATTACCGTTTGGCTTAAGGCAATGATTTATTAATGGTTTACAAATATTTGCATGACAAGGGTAAAATACTTTTTGCAACTATTTGAATATAGCAGCATCTCAGAGTTTTAGCTCTATATAAAGTTGTACCACTAAAGAAATAAATAGTAACTTTGAGAAATAGGTTTAAAATGATGAGCACTTACAGTAGATGAAGATTCTATTCATATTGGTGGCCCAACAAAAGCTGTTCTATATGGGGTGTCACTAGGGCTGGGTATTGACAGAAATTTCACAATTCGATTCGATTTCGATTCACAAGCTTGCAATTCGATTCGATTCGATTCGATTCAATATTGTTTATTTTGAATATCAGGTACAATACATGGCAAATTTTTTCAAGGAAAACAAATCTCTTAACTAATTCTGTAAACTATGGGAGTCAGTATAGCCTACTAGGCTTCATTAGCCTAGGCCTACTATAATTTTGAAGGTAAAAATTAACTGATTTGAAGCTATACAAACACTTAAATTACACTTATTTATTTTTATAATAAGAAAGTTAAATGAAATATAAACATTTAAATGGTGGCTGTCATAAAAACTTGCCAGTTTTATTCATATGCATTAAATATTGAAGAACATTAAAAATTATAATGAATATGTGATATGGTGCATATATTTAGCAAAAATCTCCTCTCTAGAGTTATTTTTTCTAGCTGACTAACTGACTAAGTTACTAAGTTTAATTTTTTTTCTGAGGTAAATGTGACGTTACATGCCATTGTTTATTTGCTGTTTAACTGACGTCTTTCCACGGATGAAACACTGATTGAGCGATACCACATTACATGATACGGATTTCGAAGTTGTACTCTATCTTTTAACACACTTTCAGATGCTCATTGATGTTTATTTGGCGCTGTAACTGGTATTATTAAGGCGGAGTAACTGGTATTATTAAGGCGGAAGAGGAGAATGAGATCATGTGCGCTCCGTGCTGCTGCTTCTCTTGAGCTGAGCCAGAGCGATCTCACGCCACAGCGCCAAAACGGTATTTATGTTTTTGAATTTCGTAAGAAAATGGACGTAATTCGAAATTTGAGACTTTATTTCATAATTATAGTCACACTCACAAAGCACAAAGATTATTTCGATTTATTGGATGGGATGCACGATACAATGTTCTACGCGATCATCAAATGAAAACAGGATGACTAATCGATTCTTGAGATTTAAGAATCGATATCGGTTCGTAAAAATGAGAATCGATTAATATCTTGAAATCGATATTTTTTACCCAGCCCTAGGTGTCACCACATAATGGTGGTCACCATGTCACATGACTAGCCATTTACCCCTAATACTTTTAGTTTTAGAATAAATGGATTAATGGATGACAAAAAAGTCTGTAAATGTAGTGTGTAGTTGTTTTGTAGTAATGATGGTGCTTTCAGAGGTTTCAAATAACCAAGAATAAACCCTCTTAAAACAACATCGTCATAATAAGAGTAGCCTGTTTTTTTTTTTTTTTTACCTTCTCTGGCCAAAAGCTTTATACTACCCCATTTTCTTGCCAAAATCATTATTTGTATACATGCATTTGTTGTTTTAAGGTCAAACCTTTTTCCATATGTGAAAAAAATGAAGAGGTAACAATTTCCCCTGGGCCAAATATAAGTTATTGCATCACAATGAAATGTAGAATAGCAGCTGCATTCTGATGTTAAAAATAACGATAGTCGTGCCATTTTAAGTAATGTAAATATACATTATTGTGATCTTCTGTTGTATTTGGCTGGAAGTAAAAAAATGTGTCATGTGACACCAAATAAAATTCTTAGCTCAGTTGAAGTGATGTTTCTTTATTCAGTAAGACAAAGCAGCTAATAATTGCAAAGGATTGTTGACGTCACTATATGACTGGTTTAATACGATCATCAATCTTCACTCTATACAGCTAAAAATGTCAAGTCACGTGTCAAAGAGTAACTGTAATTGTTTAAAGAATTTGAAAAATTTTGCTTGTGTGTATGATTTTATAAACATCAGCTCTGTTTCTGTCCTCACTCCATCAGTTTCTTACCCCAGAGGCATAAGCACCGAGATCTACGGGAGAATTTATGTCGTAACCCAGACAACACCACAACAGGTCCTTGGTGCTTTACCACGGACCCGAGAATACGCCACCAGGACTGCAGTATCCCACAATGCTCAGAGGGTGAGTTTAAGACCAGCCTTTTTTAGCATGTTGTTAAGATCTAGACATGTGCGATTACTGAATAATTTTTTTCCATGATAAAAGTCTGTGAATCATCAGACTTCAAAAGTCTCCATTCACTCTTAGTTTACTGTCTTTGAGACACAGTTGAGATGTTAAAACGATTGGTCGTTTTGATTGATCTCTCCTCTTGTTTGCAGTTTAAACTGAGGGATGTTTAGTTGATTTTCAGCCTTTTAAAAACACCTTTTTCATGTGAATTGCTAATTTATTGAATTTAAAGCTTTATAAATTGTAGAAGAATGAAAGCGCTCGATTGTTAGAGTGACTGGGGATTTTCGTTAATAGGACATCACATCGAGTTGCATGCATAAAGAGGGGTTTTCTGCAGAGATAGTAATCAGGCTAACAAAGAGAGCCTCTTGTCTATTCTAATAGTTGCATGGTGAAATATGTCCGGGAGGGTTTGTTAATAAATTAGTTTCCCGTAATCAAAAAAACACACACACACACACACACGCAAAGAAGGAAAATCATGCTTTCATGAGAGTGGCTGACAATAACATCTGTTTCTACTACAGCAATCTGCTCCTTATACTGTGTGTACTGTACAACTAATAACTGGACTTAGAGAGATGACTCTAGCTGAGGTGACCTCCATCTGCTGTGATATTTGGTTTTGGTCCTACAGTGACTAAGCTTTTTACAAAGTACTGTAATAATTACATGTTGCTTTAACCTTTGATCGTATGAAATCTGTTAGAAGCTGCAACGTACCCCTGGGGATAAATGCAAGGCCTAATGGGTGGTATGTCTGCCTAGTAAATTGAAGCATCAGATGATTTATTTTTTAGACATTCTAAGGGTCACACGTGGCTCTGTAATTGCTTGTCTTCTTGATAAATATAAGAATCCCTGCAGTCGTTAATTGTTAGTGATTAGCCTATGCATAGTTAACATGTGCACTAATTTACTACCATAGATCTGCCACGGTCCTTCGTTCTTCTAACCGTTCAACATGACATCAAGGGTTGAACCCTGTTGAGTTATCCTCTACAAGCATGCTAATGTCACTCAGCTGGGGTCTTTTGGGCCTCGTCTTGGTTAACATTCTTACCAGGAATGCTCCTTATCCATAGTGGAATGTATGACGTGTAATGGAGAAATTTACCGTGGACCCATGGACCACACGGAGAGCGGCCGGGAGTGCCAGCGCTGGGACCTTGAGGAACCACATAAACACCTTTTCCACCCTAAAAGGTATGAGACCCACCAGAAAGTGCAAACAGTAAGGGACGACATCAATCAGACTGTCTTCAGGTCATGATTTTCAGTCAATATGAGAAGCTTTGCCGATTTGGCAAAAAAAAAAAAAATTTGCCCTTTGTGTATTATTGTGATACCTCAAATCATGCAGTTTGTTGCGAAAAGGTGGGCAATTACTTTTCTAAACGATCAAAATTATGATTATGTCTGAAATCACAATGTGAGCAGGCATATTAAAGTGATGGCTAACAGCAGTCATGAAAAATTACACTTTGTTTTGAAAAACATTATTCTTTACGGTTTCAGAATTTCTTTGGACCATGCTCATGTTGGACAAAAATAAGTTCGCTGCACATCTTTTCTCAATTACACATCTATTTTGTTTAGCATAGCAACTAAAACAGTTGACCACAATGCTACCTGATGTATAGTACAATTATGCACTTTTCAGCCAATAAATGCCATTTTTGTTTTGTATGACCTTCCCAGTGCCCTAGTTACATCTTTACTAGTTCTGGGAAACAACAATATCGTTAATCTTGAAATAAATGTCCGTTTGGTTTGTTTGAATACTCTCCCTTCAGAGTCTCTAAACACACAAGGTTTTTTTTTTTATATCTCAGATTGCATGCATGGAAAATGCTCTTGACGTTATCCTAATCCGGAATGGCATTTGTGAGGAACTTTAAAAATATTTGATAAATCAATAAATTGTTTTCCCACTTGACCTCATGGGAACTGGGCCGTGCTCCCGTTTGCTATACATCACTAAATCAAATGACTGCTTTGTGTGAACCTACCAAAGAGGCAAATTGTCTATGATGTCTTGAGCATTTTTTGTTTGTTTTAGAAGTGCAACAAGCAGTTATAAAAACCCATTGAACACCACAACGCAGACTACATGAACAGTCTGCAACATAGTTTCACATTGTAGCCAACTTTAGTGTAAATATAACACTATAAATCAGTCGTATATTCATTTATTGACTTTAAGTTATTAAAAAAAAAACATTATTAGAAACAAATATTGGAAATGGCATGCACAATTACTAGGGGTGTGACGAGACCCTTATCTCACAAGACGAGACGAGACGAGACACGAGGTTGGGTTCACGAGAACGAGATGAGACGAGATTTTTGCACAATATTTTATAGAAATCCTCAATGACAAAATTCACGACTGGAAAAATAGTCTGCCGGTGCATTTTGAAATGTTTTAACTAACAATTGTGTAATGAATGTAATTGCAGTTCTACTTTACGAGAAAGAATTATCAAATGCATTGAAAGACAACAATATACAAGCACTGGAAAAAGTTTTGCCACAAACTCAAATTATTTGATTTTCTCCTGTCTCTTCAGAAACTTTACATTAATTATGAGCTTCCAGATCTTTTGATTGAGGCTGTGTGTGACCTCCTAATTGAACTCTTTTTCACAAATTGAACATAGAAATAAAAACAGTATAAATAACTAAAATAAATAATAGTTTTTTTTTCTTAGTCTTATTAAGTGCAAACAATAAGTGCAAGTGCAACCATAATCAAAGTAGTCTCTCAGTATTCAAGTGCACACAGAGACCAAAGCAGAGACCAGAGCCACAACTATTGTACACAGTCACGAGATAGGTTTGATATTGGGAGACGGGCTATTGTATGCAACCTAATGTGCGTGCATCAGGGAGCTCGTGTTTTACTTTCACTTTCAAATTCGCGATCACACTTACTCTGTGAATGGGGAGCGGCGGTGCTGAGCGTGCAATCTACAAGATACGGCATTTATCAGACGTTTAGGCTCTGTTGTGCTACGACTCATCCTCCATCGTCATGCGATCAGTGAACTGTGCACGACTGTGCACTCCGCAGCTCGTGCTGGATGAGTAGAGCAGACATATACTCTATAGTTTATAATGGTTTTTATTTTTATAAAAAAAGCAAAACGACAGTGGAGGCGTAATGTGAATGTAGCGGTGGCATATTCTATGCTAATTTCACCCTCAGGCTCCGTCATGGCGATATCGCGAGAGGAGTTTTCACTCGACGAGAAATCTCATCACATTTTAGTCTTGCAAGATCCCTTGGCGTGAGATCTCGTCACACCCCTAACAATTACATTTTGAGTGTCGGACGATTTACACTACCATTTAAAAGTTTGTGGTCAGTAAGATTTTTTGATGTTTTTTGAAAGTCTCTTATACTCAGCAAGGCATTTTTCTATTTAATATATTTTAAAATGTAATTTAATAACTGTGAAGGCAAAGCTGAATTTTCAGTTTCACATGATCTTTCAGAAATCATTCTAATATGCTGATTTGGTGCTCAGGAAACATTTCTTATCACACTTGAAAACAGATAAGCTGCTTAATATTTAATATTTGACAATAATAAATAATAATTATAAAACCGTGATCATTTTTCTCATGTTTCTTTGATGAATAGAAAGTTCAAAAGAACAGCATTAATTTGAAGTAGAAATCTTCTGTATCATTATAAATTCCTTTACTGTCACTTTATTTTTACAGTTTAATGTGTCTTTGCTGAATACATATATTAATTTATTTTTGTAAAAAAATATCGGCCGAGACTGGAAAATTTATAATTGTGACTTGTGCGTCTTTAAGTGTGTTCAGGGCAACAGGCTTCTGTCTTGTGTGCTTGGCTTAAGTCCTGCTATACCAGAAGCAAAGAGCATGTTATGTTTTTTCTGGAGGTTATTAGAATTTTATCCTGGCTGTAAATCAAAGTTGCTGGAGAACTGGGATGGTTGATATGTGGCGTGTTAAGTGTGTTCGTTTTGCCCTTCTTATGACAGGTACCCCGATAAAGGTCTAAAGGACAACTACTGCAGGAACCCAGACGGGCGCCAGAGACCCTGGTGTTTCACCACCGATCCGAGCACTCCATGGGAGTACTGTAACATCAAACAGTGCGGTGAGTCCTATGTGTAAGATGAAGAGACAGAGGAGAACAAAAAAGAAGCCAGAGACAAAAAAAAAAAAGAATGAAAAGAGGCAGAGTTTGCCAAATTTACAACTTCCTCTTCCTGTAGCCCAGGCTCCCCTCTCGTTTGGGACCCTCACAGGAATGTTGTTTGTAACCGGGAGAAGAGAGAGAGGAGGGTCCACCAATAAAACTCTCTCTTCTCTCTTTCTCTTTCCTCAGCTCTTGCCCTGTCTTTTCAGGACCGTGCCTCCGTGTTTATTTTTCCTCATCAGCGCAGTAGAGTGTTCCCTTATCTGCATGAGAGAAATGTGCTTGAGTTTCAAGTGCTATGTAAACCTTCCACGCTAAAGACAAAACACGCGTGTGGGTTTCAAACCCCCAGCGCACTCAAACACACAAGCTCACAAGCGTCCAAAAACCTATTATTATAATGACACCCCCCCCCCCCCCCCCTCCTCCTCATCGCACTGCCTCCGTTTATTTTCATTAGCAATGCAACGGCATGTTGGTTCAAGTGGGAAGCGAGACAAAAACTCGGCGTCCGACGCTCAGGCATTTTACCCTTATAGACCGAACCATGGGGGTTGCTTTTGTTTTTCAGAGCAGTTTGGCAACCCCTCCATCATAACCATGAGCAAAATCCTGTGACAGATTCTCAAAGATCATCATCCTGGGAGACACTTTTTCACCATGCTTTTTTTCTATTTGGCAGAACACAGCTTCTTTTCAAACACCTCAGCATCTCAATAAGCAGCTAAACAGAGTTAAACCATGTATCTCACTGACGCATCTGCTTTTACAAGAAGTGGATTTCATCCTCTTGCAGAAAGAGCATCACCGTTAGCAAGACTATTTGATCCTCTATAAAGCTAAACATGCTTTTAAAAATGCCATACTCCTTTGCAGTAAACACAGCAAGACTTCAAGGCACAGAGCACCTCATTGTTTCCAATTGCTTGCCTTTGCATTTGTCTTCATGACATTACACACCACTGCCTGAGTTAGCATTCTTTAGCACAATAAAATATGCTAACCTATCATTGAATGAATAGATTTACACCACAAACGCTGGGATCCATTGTATAACTTTTCAAACTCTGACAGTGTATTGAACGCATTTGAGACTTTTTATTGGCAGGACGTAGCCTATTTCCCCATACTGCTAGCCTCATTAGCAGACTGAAGCACTATCAGGTTATTGGAGGTAAACATAATAACTCTGTCTCTAATGAGCGTAATATATTGCAATGAGATGCATGGACAAAAACAATATATCATTCATGAAACGCTTACGTTTTACCCTAAAAAAAGCTCTGTAGGCTACTGTTTTAGCATTCGTCACGAACTTAGTGACTGCTTTGACTCATTCAGGAAGCATCTCTCTCCATTAAGCTGGACAAAGCTGTTGTTATTCCTCCCTGAAGCAGCGCTGTCTTAGCAGTTAATGGTGAATAAATGATTCAGTGTTCATCATGCCTAAGGAGTGATATTATGCCTCATTCTCTCACTCCCTTTGTCTTTTTGTTTATGTTTTTCACCGTTAACTCAGATTCAGACAACGGCGGTGACGTTGACAACACAACAAGTTGTTTCCGTGGACGCGGAGAGGGTTATCGTGGAACGGTTGGCAACACCCCCGAGGGAGTGACCTGTCAGAGATGGGACGCCCAGTTTCCCCATCGACACTTTTATACTCCACAGAATTATCGTTGCAAGTAAGAAAATGCTCCTAATTTTTTTTCATGATTATGTATTTATATATTGTTCAAATATGTGTTGGATGGACTTTCATGCTGGTTTATATTCATGCACAGCCAAACTTTGATGGCCTTTTTATAAGGTGGTATAAGCTGGAAATCTTGCTGGAAAATCTACTTCAGTATACAATAATCACTTACTGTGCAAGGCATCCAAGAAACAGAGATATTGGACTTCTACTTGATACCAAAAAGACGATACATACTATATCTTTTTTAATTACTGACTGAATACCAATAAAAGCTCATATTAAACAAAATATATACTATATATGCCATTTTGTCAAAATAAATAATAATTAAAATACATTAAAATCAATAGTTTTAAATTCTACAAGTACATTTGGGCATCGCAACATTACAATGTATATTATGAAAAAATATGAAAATAATTAATTTTATTTTTATATTCGTTTTATATTTTTTGTATCATTTTATATTCTTTTTAAGATGGATGCACAGTTAAATAGCCAATATCAACTAATAAATATTATCAACCTGAATTATATAATAATATAACTGTATGTAACCAGTTTTGATATATTGTACATCCCCCAAAAATAAATAATTTCACCAGGTATGCTGGTTTTATCAGCAGGGCTTTCTGCCAGGTTCTGTCATCACTGGGAAAACCTGAATGTTTCCTCTCCCAGATTCTTGTCTGTCATCATACTGGTTTATATTTTCAAGAAATGCAGATAATTCTTCAAAATCTGTAGTTTTAAACTCAATCGCAGTCTGTTCAACATATGCTCTGTAACAGTTACATGTGTGATGCGTGTGTATAAGTATATGATTAAAAGTACTTGTCGGCACGGCAGGGATCTCCAGGAGAACTACTGTAGGAATCCTGATGGCCGTCATCTTCCATGGTGCTTCACGACTGACCCCAATGTACCTGTGGCGTTTTGCACGAACATTCCTCGCTGTGGAGTTCCAACCTCTGAACCTGAAGGTAAGAGTCATTCACGATATATTTGTCTGATATTTATTAGAAAGTTTGACAATCCTGTTGAATGGTAGTATCATTGCTTTGTTTTTCGGCTCTCATGCATTGCATAATGATAGTGTTTGCTTCGAGATGTGCCAAATGTATAAACCGTTTCACCTCCCTTGATTTTTTAACTTCATATCCATTTAAATACGTTATAGTGTATGTTCTTAAAGAACATATATATATATATATATATATATATATATATATATATATATATCCCGAAAAAGTAACGTGTTATGTTAACACAAAGTACAAAACAAAGATGTACTGTATAAACTCTTACAGAAAAGTCATTAGTGTCTGCTTGACACACACAATCGGGTTCATGGCATTGCGAAATACACTGTCTGTGACATACACAGGGCTACTGTTTTTTTTTAATTCAGTGAAGCTACCATGGAAGGGCATTAGCTTATTGGGTAGCTAATGTTCAAGAGAGTAACATGTTCTTTTCAACCATATTTGTCAGGCAGTGGACCACGTTATTGTACTTGAATTCTTACAGACTAATCTGAGCTCAGACAGGGACATTGATATACATATAATTATATGTAAAATATCAGCATAAATCTAGCTGGACGTCGTCACACTCAGATTCAAATCAGAATGTGAGTCTGATACTGCTCCATTGGTCTGTGATTATGTGGCGTGTTTCAACCGAACCAGAAAAAAAATGCCTCTGCACTCAATTGGATAGACCGAATCCCGGTCAGGGATTCAGAAAAAAAAAAATTCAGAATTTTTTTTTTTCTGAAAAAATTCAGAAATTAATTTAAAAAAAAATCATCTTGTAAAAGCACTGTGGCAGCTGTAGCCTATCGGTAGAGAGTATCTCAAGTCGGTCACTGTCACCATGTCCTTGACCAGAGACATTTAACCCTTGAATTGCTTCTGAAGTACCGTGACATGTCTGACCCTGGTTTTGCCACCTTTGTAGATGTGTATTTCTTTACTGGTGACTGTTAGTTATGCAAGGGCAAAAATTCCAGTACGCCAGGCGAGCTTACAGACAGTGACCATAAAACCTATTTCACTTATTTGCTTTTTTAAGAAACATGTTTATAATCTACCGGCTTAATCTTGTTTTCCATGATGTTATGGCTGGCATACTTCCAACTTTGTTTCGCTGGCTGGGTAAAAAAAAAAGAAGGCAATAACTTTTGAAGTCATGCCTTCTTTGCATATCAAAACGACCCTCAAAAACCGTCCTTTGTTCTTATTAATCCTCCCCAGCAAGACATAATATCTATATAATTTCGTTTCATGATGCTCAAGAATGGCGTAGCTCTTTCTCCCTCCCCTTCTCTCTCTTTCATTTGCTCTTTCTTGGCTGTCTTGGCATCGGTACACAGTGGTCCCTGTAGTCCGATCTCCACGACCACTAATGGGGGTTGTTTGAAACATGTGCAGGGAGCAGGAGCCGCAGTGTGGGAATGAGACAGCATGAGTCCAGCATTAATCACTGCTGACAGCTTCGTGTGACTGGCAGGGCCCAGGAGATGCTTCATAGAAGGACTCGCACAGGCGCTGATGTTAAGATCGATTTAGCTGGCGTTCCAATTGAGGCCGTTGGGATGAGCGCTCGACTTTTGTGGTGCGCTGGGAGCCCTGCTGTGTTTCCATAAGCAATGTGTTTCCACAAACCTGCTGTGTTTCTTTAAGCACTTTGGCTTGCAGAGTTTGATAATAATTTTAGGTTAACAGTGTTTGATTAAAGGCAGAGCTCTCATTGGGATAATTACAACATCTATATTTGATCATGCTGCATTGCATTTATCTTTCACTTTTTGCATATTGTGCATATATTTAGAGGTGCTTGCTAATAATATTACTTGTACTTAGCTTAGTGGGTTTAGAAAAGTGCACCTACATTATTTTTCTCTGTGTAAATTATTTATACTGTTTGTCTATCCTTTATCTCTTTCTAAATATGAAGAGGTCTTTTCCAAAACGCGATAAACGCCATTTAAAAAAAATACGAGTTTGTCATGTCATTTTGCTGTGCACTGAACCTATTCACTGCTCCATCAACATTTCATGCCAAATCGCTATATTTCCTTGTTTAAAATGTACTAAAAGATGCAGTTTCTTTCCAAAACGCGATAAGCGCCAAACCTATTTTTAGCCTAAACGCGATAAATTCTCTCGACTAATCAGAATTCGGTGAACGTTCTACGCAATCCAACAGGGTGGCGCTCTGAACAGAGGTTTATGTTCATTTATTCCTCAAAATGAGTGAGTTTTCTAGTCGACTAGTAGTAGTTCATTTAAGTTTAATCACATATTTATATTGATTTAATTATTTAAATATGGGAGAGAAACCATAATGAGCATTTTTTTAATTGCCTATTCCCCATCTCACGCATAAAGCTTGCCACAAAGAACCGACAAAAGTAATGATTAGGCCTATGCATGAAACTTTTGAATTGTTTATTTTTTTATTAGTGTTTTCTGTCAGATATAGCTGAAAAGATAAAGTTGACTGCTGACTCGCCATCTTCGCAGTAGTGAACGCGCCTATAGAGAGAAATGCACACTTTGAATTAGCCTACATACGCAGAGAGTAGCCAATTTCTTTTCGTTTTTTATTGTTTTGTTTAAATGTAGACATTTCAAGCTTTTTATAGATATACGTCTCAGGATTGTGAGGCAAGTATCGCTGTGTTTCGGTTCATTTATGTGATGCTCTCCAGATCACGCGCGGGCGCTTCCGTGTCCTGATTATATGTCTGCTATATTTGCTTCTTATTTATTTATTATTAATCCAGTGAATTTGTTGATGAAACATTGATTAAAATGAAGATACAATTTATACAAAACGAAATTCACTTTAAAGCAAGGCTTTCTACTAAACAAAACTTAATAAGTGGTCAAAATCATGTCTGACCCATTCCAAATGTTTTCCGATATATTGGTCATCTTATGATCCTATCATACTCATCTCATGCGGTTCCCTTTTCATATAATCAACATAGATGAAATAAAAAAATAACATTAGCCTATATTATTAAACATAAATATGAAACGTATGTTTAAGTCTTTTTTTAAACTTAGCCTATATGTAAGCGTCACGCCGCTCCGCTTTGTTCACATGCTGTGTAGCCTATACAAGCGTGTGTGTGTGTGTGTGTGTGTGTGTGTGTGTGTGGTGGAGGGGTGCCCATCACTACTTTTGAATATCATTATCATTATTAAATATTTTTAATAATTTGTTTTTTTTACGCATATGTAGTGGACAAATTGGTCCTACTTGTTACAGGTTTGACACTTTACTAAAAATGACTCTGAATGTATTACTAAATAACTTATTGAATAGCTATTGATATCATTAGCCTACTATTTTCAGGTTCTGCACCAAATGACTTTTAGCCTAAATGTGTTACTAAATTTAATTTATAGTAATTTATAGTATGAGCCCCTGATTATGTTACATGCTCTCGTTTTTTTTTTTTTAAAGACAAACCATACAGTTTTGGAAAAAATTGATGGATCTATAGCGTTTTGGAAAAAAAAAAAATTAACTTTTAATTTATCATAAACAATATTGTTGTTTGATTTAATAATCATTGTTCAACATGTTCAGACTGAGCCAATAAAACAATTAACAGGATAAATTGAATATTCACAAAATGTGTGGGTCTAGGTAAAAAATGTAATTTTCCTGAAAACTATTTAAATGGATTTATAGCGTTTTGGAAAAGAACTCCTCATATGTTTATAAAATTTTTTTTTTTTTTTTTACTGATTCCGCAATGTTCCTGCCACGAAAATACCCTTAGCTGCTGCCGTGGCATCAAACAAACAAATGAATAAATTCGAACTTGTTACTTACCCCACAATGTTTGTGCTACGGAGATGAACCATACTTCAAAACGACTCGGTTACTAACGTAACCTCGGTTCCCTGAGAGGAGGGAACGAGTATTGCGTAAGTAGCTTACGCTATGGGCAAACTGCTTTTCTCGAGAATATTGAAGTCTTTATGTAAAACGCATTGCAGCTGCACAGCAGACAGCAATGAGCGAGGCAGCTCTGTCATTGGCTGTGCGCTCAGACTGACACAAGCACATACATAATCTAGATACAAACTCATGGTTCTACTAGCATCATGCTGACAGTACGTTGGAATGCAACGTCGGTACCTGTAGGTTGTAAAACCTGATAAATGTGGACGGTGAGGCCCAGCCTGCCGCCGCACAAATATCCTCGATCGGTATCCCGCTCGACCATGCCCAGGAAGAAGCCACACTCCGGGTCGAGTGAGCTTTGACTCCCCAGGGGCATTGGAGTCCTTTGGCTTCATAAGCCAGCGCTATAGCCTCAACTATCCAGTGAGAGATTCTCTGCTTTGAGACGGCGGAACCTTTCGTACGGCCGCCAAAGCATGCAAACAGTTGTTCTGTCTGTCTGAATAGGGCAGAACGCTCCAAATACACTCTGAGAGCCCTGACGGGGCAGAGTAGATTAGCGTCGTGTTCGTCTTCTGGGGACGATAACGCGGTTAGGGAGATAACCTGTGCTCTGAAGGGAGTGGTGAGCACTTTAGGAACATACCCATGTTTTGGCCTAAGGACAACTCTGCAGTCGTTAGGTTCGAATTCTAGGCTGGCAGCGCTCATTGAGAGCGCGTGCAGGTCGCCCACTCTCTTGACCGAGGCGAGTGCCAGCAAGAGCGCAGTTTTGAGCGAGAGGTGCTTAAGGTGCACGGTTCGGAGTGGTTCGAACGGGGCCCCTTTAAGAGCGTCTAGGACAGTAGCCAGGTCCCAGATCGGCACTGAGTGGGGGCGTGAAGGGTTCATCCTCCTAGCGCCCCTTAGGAAACGAATAATTAGGTCGTTTCTTCCCAATGGACGTTCCATTACAGGGTCGTGTGACGCTGTAATGGCCGCCACATATACTTTGAGCGTGGAGGGGGTGCGACCCGCCTCCAGAAGCTCTTGTAGAAAAACGAGTACGTTCGTAATCTCGCATGTTTCAGGGTTCAGGCCCTTGGTGTTACACCAGTCACTGAACACTTTCCATTTCTGGGCATACAAGCGCCCCGTGGAGGGCGCTCGCGCCTCAGCGATAGTTTTTAGTGCTCCGCCCGTGAGGTTCCCAGGAACCCGTTGAGGGGGCCATGCATGAAGGGCCCACAGATCGGGGCGGGGCTGAAATATCATCCCGCTGGCCTGACTGAGGAAGTCTGGCCTCAGTGGGATCGGCCGTGGTGCCGATTGCATTTGCATTGATTCTGGAAACCAAGTTTGGTTCTTCCAGAGTGGGGCTATCAGAAGCACTGCGTCTTTCTCCTCTCTGACCCGACTGATCACCTGTGGTAACGTCGCGATCGGGGGAAAAGCATATAAGGGGCGGCTCGGCCGGCTTTGGGCGAGCACATCTGTGCTTTTCGTGAAGAAGAGAGGGCAGCGCGCGTCCTCCTTGGAAGCGAAGAGGTCGACCTCTGCCTTGCCAAAGATTTTCCATAACCACTGAATCGTCAGAGGGTTGAGAGCCCATTCTCCTGGGAGAATTTTGTCTCTGGATAGCATGTCCGCCCCCTGGTTCAGAACGCCTGGCACATGCGCTGCTCTCAGCGAGCGCAAGTTGTGCTGGGACCATAAAATGAGTCTCCTGGCCATTGTATGCAAGGAGCTCGACCTGAGTCCACCCTGGCGATTTATGTACGACACCACCGTCATGTTGTCCGTTCGGACCAGGACGTGTTCGTCTTTTAGATGTGGAAGCAGGGCTCTGAGAGCCAAAGCGACCGCTTTCATCTCCAGACAGTTTATGTGTGGGCACTTTTCCGGGTTTGACCAAAAGCCGGAGACAGGCCTGCCCTCGTAAAGGGCCCCCCATCCTATTTTGGAGGCATCTGTCGTGATCATTTTTCTCCTTGTGTTCACAACCAGACTCACGCCCGACTGGTACCAGACGGCGGCTTTCCAGCGCGTCAGGGCTTTTACACAGCCGTGGTTCGCTCTGATTAAAAAGTGGCCCGAACGCCACGCGTGAGTAGGGACGCGGCTCTAGAGCCAGCGTTGGAGAAGGCGCATATGCAACAATCCTAGCTGGAGTACGGCCGATGCTGAGGCCATTAGACCGAGCATCCTCTGAAACCGCTTGACGGGGGCGCGCGTGCCCGCTCTGAATGATGTTGCAAGGCGCCGGATGGTGAGCGCGCGCTCAGATGAGAGGCGCGCTGTCATTCGCATCGAGTCTAAAACTATTCCCAGGAAAGAAATCTTCTGGCTGGGGGATAGTATGCTCTTTGCAAAATTGATTCTTAGACCCAGGCATTCTAGATGGCTGATAATCCAAGATCTGTGTGTTGTTAACTGACTCTCTGATTGTGCTAGGACCAGCCAATCGTCGAGATAATTCAGTATTCGCACTCCCCGCCACATCAGGGGGGAAAGTGCTGCATCCATACATTTCGTGAATGTACGGGGAGCCAGGGACAGGCCGAACTGAAGTACCGTGTACTGGTATGACTGTCCTTCGAAAGCGAATCTCAGAAAAGGCCTGTGATGAGGCGGTATTGGAATGTGAAAGTAAGCGTCTTTCAGATCCACTGAGAGAAACCAATCTCCTGGGCGTACTTGCGAGAGGATATGTTTGGTTGTTAACATTCTGAACAAGCGAGTCATTAGTGCTTTGTTCAGGTGTCTGAGATCCAGGATGGGGTGGAGACCGCCATCCTTTTTCGGGACGAGAAAATAGCGGCTGTAAAAACCTGCCTCGCTCAAAGAGGGGAGAACCGTTTCCACAGCGCCCTTTTCTATTAGTTTGCGCACCTCGGTGCGCAGAACATGTGAACACTCCTTTCTCACTTTCGTCTCGACTACAGTCGTAAAACGTGGTGGTCTGCGAGCGAACTGGAGCGAGTATCCGTGTTTTATTATATTCAACACCCATTTCGGCATATCTGGAATGTTTTCCCATGCCGCTGCATACACAGATATGGGCTGAATACAGGCTAGGGGCGGGCCGCTGTGACGCAGGGACCCGGCCAGTGAATCGCCTGAGCTCGCAGCAGTCAGAGGCGCGGGCGCGCGCTGAGCAGCTGAGTGTGTGGGCGCGTGTGTGACTGTAACAGCGCACGCTGTGTCTGTGACACTCGCAGCCTGAGCTGGGGTTGGATTTGACACTGCAGGGACAGTGTTTATAAGTGGGGGTGCATAAACAGTGGTAGGCACGCACGTCACCTTTATAATGTTTCCCGCTTTTACTGGGGATGAATTTGTAACTGTGTGAACAGTGCTTGCGTGTAGTGGTACATACATGACCGTAGGCACGTGATCTACATTTATGGGGCGTCCAGCCTGAGCTGGGAATGAATTTGGCACTGTTTTGACAGTGTCTGGGGATGCACACTTTGTGGGCATGTGAACCCTTAGTGACACATGCAGAAAAAGGCTCTTTTTGTGTTTTCTGTGTGTCGCCGTAAAAACGGCGTTTGTTTGCAGGTGAGCGAGCTCTCTGGCTGGCCCATTGACTGCTGTATAGACATTTCCAGCCGCCTGTGAGGGGACTGGGTAATGTTCCGAATTTTGCAGAGAGAGTGGTCCGGCTTTTGCGAGACACGCGCTCTCTTTTTTCATTCCTGTGGCTAGGAAGGCTTTCGAGGCTCAGGGTTCAGCGCTATCTTGGGCCGAGGACCCCGTCGCTCAGGAGGCGGCTTGCGGTTGTGAGAACGCGAGCGGCGTCGAGCGTCAGTCTGTGGCATGGGCTGAGAGGCGGTGGGGGCGGCTCTAGCCCTCGGCGGCTGAGGCAGTCTCTGCCTGCTCTGCGATGAGCTGGAGCGCTTGGGCAGAAAATGGCGCATAGCTTGTGAAGCATTTTGGGCCTCAGTGAAGCGTTCGGCGAAGGCTTTAACTGCTGGTCCAAACAGCCCGCTGGTGGATATCGGCGCGTCGAGAAACGGGGCCTTATCCGCGTCCTTGATCTCAGTCAGAGTCAGCCACAGATGTCGCTCGAGAACAATCAAATTAGCCATGGCACGGCCGATAGACTGGGCGTTGGCCTTCGTGGCTCGCAGGGCTATGTTAGTCGCGCTGCGTAGGTCCTTGAAGGCTTTGGGTTCGGAGCCAGACTCGTCCAGGGAACGGAGAAGCTTGGCTTGGAACACTTAAAGTACCGCCATCGAGTGAAGCGCTGATGCAGCTTGGCCGGCGGCGGCGTAGGCGCGACCGGCGAGAGCAGAAGTAGTGCGGCAGGGCTTCGAGGTCCTTCACGGCCTTGGAGAGGATGCGAACAATCTCCGCGTCCATAGTGGAGCCCCCACTCGTGCTCGCTAGCGTCGATGGGGCGGGGTCGAAGGAGCCCGGCCAGTCGTCAGATGCAGCGTCGATGGACAAGCTGTCATCTACTTCCCCGTCGTCCTCGGACGCGCCGAAAGTCACAAGGCCCGCTGCTCCGCTGGAGGGGTGTGGGTCTGGCTGGGTGAACTGAACCGGCGGTGGGGAAGTCAAGAGCGGCGGTGAAGCGAGCGGAGACTGGCTCGGCGTGACATCGCTGAGCTCGGGTTCAGGAAGCCTCTGTGAGCGGCGCTTTTTTATGCGCGGCTCAAACAAAGGGGTGGCGCTGGGCTCGCTCACGGCATTGGTCGCGCATTCAGAGTCACCCCTCCATTGGTTCGAGCAAGTTGCAGCAGCACAGCCAATGACCGAGCTGCCTCGCTCATTGCTGTCTGCTGTGCAGCTGCAATGCGTTTTACATAAAGACTTCAATATTCTCGAGAAAAGGAGTTTTCCCATAGCGTAAGCTACTTACGCAATAGGAGAGACCTCTCGAAAGGGAACTGTGCGGCTGGCAGTGGTGTAATTGTTAACTAGAATTTTTTTTAACAAATGTTTTCTGTACTTGAAGTTTTATACTAAGAACTTAAACTTGAAAACCCTTTTAATCGAAAAGTAGAAATGTGACCATGCCAATTAGGTTAATGTTCTAAAATTAGCCTACTTAAACTAAAACTGAAGTAAAAATGTATTTAAGCTAAATAGAATTATTAAAACAAAATCACAGAAGCACATAACAAAATTACTAATGTTTAAAGGAATAAATAGAAATAAAAGCTAGTGTGGCCGGTTGAGGAAAAATTGGTTATTACTTTTCTGAGTAAAAATACTATTTAAGTTTATTGCCATATCAGCATCACCTGCTTTTACATGACAGATACATATTAAATATTTATCAACATAATATCAGGAATATTACTTTTCTGAGCAATTTGATGTATAGTTTTTTACTTGAAAATTATTAGCGTTTTGAATGCAAGCACCACTCACATTTTCTTCAGAAAATTCTTGATCTTGATCTTTTCAAAAAAGATATTGGTGCCTAGCCTGGGATTCCCCATGCTGCCTTGCTGCAGCACAATTTTATTCACGCTGCTAGGCAGTCTGGATTCCATGATCCAGATTTTCGCCTCATCTAGGGAACCAATCACAGAACGGGGAGGGAGCAGCAAGACGATGACGTCGTCTATGCAACACACCGAAGCAGTTTGTTTATACCTATGGATCCAACATGGCAGCAGACGCGAAGTTACCTTTCGATGCAGCCTTATTACGGCCGTTTCACCCCGCAAGCGTGAGCGGCACTTGAGCAGCGCGTCAGCGTAACTACATCGTCACTGCAGTTGCAGACGCGCGAGAGTATTCACACTGGAAGCATTTGTACAGTGTCACAGCAGCGGCTCCAAAGCTACATATAAGCGAGCAATTCTTTACAAAAACAACTATACATTTGTTTTTAGAACAATGGTCATTTATAACATTGATAGTCCTGAAAGTCTGTTATGGGGAGGTGTACAACATGCGCATATAAATGTTAAACAACAAACCAACCCAGAAAATGCTCTAGTTTCAGTCATACTTTCGATATGTTCACAAGACTGCAACGCCGCGGATAAAAAACAAAACACATAAAAAAAACCACACACTCGGGTTTGATTTGGGTTGTGCTAGCCTATGTAGCTGTCTGTGTGTTACACTAAAAGAACGTTTATATATAATATTTTTTTTTATATAATACACAACTTTCACCCAAACTGAATAATTAAAAACAAGTTTTTACCGGGTAGCCTAAATCTTCTATAAATATTTTTGAATCTTGATTTTCTTTTATTTGCCTACTCGTTAAAACTAACTAGACATGCTTATTCTGTGCATTTTGGGCACTTTTTGTGTGAAATCGTATTCATTTTTGTCCATCAAAAGTGTGCTTTCACTTTAAATGAGCGTGAGCAGTGCAGCAGAAACAGATGCGACGCCGAAACCCCCGCTTCACTGCTGCTCACGCGCCGCTCCTGTTCGACGCTTACGTGCTGCTCCTGCTCCCGGTGTGAATGCACTCATTGATTAACATGCACGCCGAAAAAAATACGTGCCGCTCACGCATGCGGTGTGAAACGGCCGTTAGATACACGCCATCGTGTATTCTCTGACCCATCGTCTTCTTGTTCTTCCTCGTCTAATTTCTTTCGCTCTACATGCGTCATCTGGTATTATTGAAACGATTGGCTATGAGCTGTACAGGCACATTTGATAGACATTCTTAGCACCCAATAAACGGCTCTGGGCATTCGCAAACCACGCCTTCAATACGAGAAAAAGAACACGTGGTTCCCAGACCCAAGTCTCAATGAGACTCGGGTCTGACGTTAGCCAGGCTAATTGGTGCCTACAATAACTGCACACTCCATTTTTTAAACTCTGCATCTCTTGACTTTTCTTTGATTTTTGTTATTTCAGAGTGTTATACTGGCATTGGTGACACGTACAATGGCAAACGGGCAAAAACTCGTTCAGGTATCCCCTGCGCTCCATGGAAAGACCACAGTGAAAGGTAAAAGCTGGTCATACATGTCTAGACTGAAAAATAAACTTAAAGCTGAAATGTATATTTAAAGTTGTCTCTGCATATTAATCTGTGAGTAAGTATTTGAATTTTTCTGGTAAAAAAAAAAAATCCCTTCAGCTTTAAACTGAATAAATAACAGACTCAGATTTCGACAGAAGAAATTGATTATAGTCTTTTGATATGAGCACACACAAATTTCTCTATGAATTTTGTATAGTCTAGTATTAAGCAGAACCATAATTTAAAGTGGTACAGCGCATAGTTTCAGTCATGGACATTCGCTCAGTTTCCATGGAAACCAAACTAGGTCCAACTTGCAATGGCGGATCTCAAGGACAATCCCATGATGCCTTTGTGCTGCTTTGCAAGGTGAACAACTCCATTTAGTCATTAGGTTCAAGGGTCAACCGCAGCAAGTTGTCGTTAAATTGGTGATAGTGAATATACGAGACAGATGCTATGTGAAATATCTCATGTTGTTTTATATGTAAACAGACAAGCATATGGAGTCATCAAATATGCATGCACAGTTTTAGTTACAGCCATACTGGAGTGTTAATAGCTATGGTTTATGTTCCTGCCAGGTGCGGTCTGTTTCCTCTAATGCAGTTATGGTTTTGCCTGTGCGTAATGTGAATTGGCACAGTTTTCAGTGAGCGTGTGTGTGTAAGTCTCAGAGGAGTTGAACAATTGCTTCCACAACAGGCCTGTGTTGTTTCTGCCATCCACACTCACCCTGAGATGTGTGGCGTTAAATAACTTCCCTGTTTTATGAACAAGTTCCAGGTCAAAGGTCGGCCTTTCCAGAACCCCCGCCAGCTCATTGATGCAAAGCACAGGGATTGTCAGGTTTTGTTTGTCTTCATTGAAAAAATAAGACCCTCATAGTTTTCCGAGGAAGAAAAACACGTTTTAGTGGAGGACCCCCATTCTGAAGATCTCTAATTGATAGTAAACGTGGACCAGTTGGGGTGACTCAAATCCCAAAAAATTACAGCCAGCCCAACCTAGCTGGAACGAGATTCTTTAGAGCCACCCTCTGACCCCTTTCCTCACCTTAACCCCTCACCATGAACACATCAAAGCCAATCGACTCCTTTATTTGGCCTGCAGCCTGTGAGCCACCACGGTCCGGTTGCAAAGGTCACTGCCGGGCAGGCATTAGGCATAGATTGTTTACATTGTACGAACCCTAGTGTAACATAGCAAGAAGATCATTGGTGTTATGCATATTTGTGCTCTTCGTTGTAGCACCTTTGGACTCTGGTGAACTTTTGGAGAATCTTAGCATCTTTACATCTGTGAAACTTCCTGAATCTGACTGATAATGTGGAAAAGCTTAGGGAAACATGTCATGAGTAATGGACAAGCTAAATACGTCCCCTTGCCTCCTGAGAGGAGCTCTACACAGCTGGGGCTTAAGATGAACTTATAAGAGGAAGATGTTTCTTTGGACTATTTTCTTAAGTGGTTTTAGATGTATTGTCTTGTTACAAACACCGGATAGATGGTTTGATTAGTGTTAAATGACTCTGTATGTGCCTGAATGATGCACCTGTTTTGGATGTTTATATGTAGACATGTAATGTTAATTTTCACTCTTAACACTTTAATTTAAACCTGCACATGTTCTGAAAATGTCCTGAGTTGTAATGATAAGGTTTGTTTTCATTCTCAGTAACGAAAGAGAAGTGGACTTGCTGACGGCTGAACAGGCGGGGAACTTCTGCAGAAACCCGGACAAGGACAAACACGGCCCGTGGTGTTATACCAACAGCTCATCCATCCCGTGGGACTACTGCTCTCTCAAACCCTGTGAGTGAGCAACACACGTCTGTGCTGACATTACAAACTGATTGAGACCTTTGGGTTCACTAAAAGTGCTACTTGAAACATGAAGAGATGAACACAGGCTGAGGAGTAGGGGGCTAATGTAAAACACTGACCTCAATAAGCGAAATGCTACAAAAGCTAAAGTATTTTGTGATGCTGCTTTAGGCTTTCTGTATTTTATTCATTTTGAACAGTCTACCTCGTCATACAATAACCGGAGGTAAGAGCAGAACTTAAAAATGTACAAAAGTAACAATACAAAACGTAAACGGTTACTTTTACTTCACTAAATTTTGAAAAACAAAATATTTTTTAAAGCTACACTGTGTAACTTTTTTAGTTTATTCTTAGCTAAAAACACTTAGTTCTTTCAAAAATATATGTGCTCATTATGTAAATTTACTTCGTTCAAGTAATAAAGTATTCTCGTGAGTGTATAATATGCCATTGAAAATACATACGGGTAAGGGGTTCTAATGTCGGTCGCCATGTTGCCCCTCCATCTTGAAAGTGCATTAGCCAAAGAGGGACATACGCGTTAGTTCAAGCTTCGCCTTTCGCATTTTAACAGTCGATGGCACCGTGTCGAATGTGAAGAGGGGGATTGCTTGAGACTGATATATAAAAACCTGAAAGCCTTTTTGAAAGTCTGTTGCTGATGGAGGATCACTCTTATTCTCGAGGATATGTATCAGAGTCGCCAAGGAAGCGAAAAAGAGTTAAAAGTTAAAAATAAAAGTTACTTTACTAAGATTAGCTTGCATTCGTCTGGGAACCTGACGACTGATGTTATAAAATGAAATGGTAAAAAAAAAAATTGAAAACATAAAACTATTATTTATTTTACATAGATGTAATAACCTATGTTACCTGACAAATTAAATTACTGCAAATTATAATATTTTTCTAAAATAACCTCATCACTTGAAGCAACATTCATGGACGAGGTCGAACTGGAAGCCATGTTAATCTTGGACTACATTGGCCACCGTAGGAGTTCAAACGAAATCGTAATTGAGAGGAACAGAAACTAATATTCACTGGATGGTCATATACCTTTTCACCGCTAGATGGGGGTAAAAATCACACAGTGTAGCTTTAATCAGACACTCCCAAGACCATTTTTATTCATGACTGCAAACCACTGCAATGTTGCAAATACTGTTAGTGGCTTGATTATAATGATGTACAGGTAATCCATTTGTTTGAATTGGTTCCTTTTAATGACCTAGTTTGTGTCAAAAATGGGTCTGAACAATTAGTTGAGACCCATTGCAAATCAAAAATTTCAGTCAGTCACACAACTCACTCGCTGATTTGATTGTAGTTGTTCTTTAGTTATCTATGGTTTAACAGATTTTCTAATGATCTTTGAAGAAACCTTCCCACCAAGGCTGCATTTAAACTGTTTTCAAATTTACTATATTTTAAAATGTAATTTAATTCCAATGATGGCAAAACTGAATTTTCAGCATCATTACTCCAGTCTTCAGTGACACATGATCCTTTAGAAATCATTCTAATATGCTGCGCTCAAACATTTCTTCTTATTATCAATGTTTCAAACAGTTGTGTTGCTTAATATTGTTGTGGAAACAGTGATACATGATTGTTTAGGATTATCTGACGAATAGAAAGTTCAAAAGAACAGCATTTATTTGAAATGGAAATCTTTTGTAACATTATAAATGTCTTTACTGCCACTTTTGATCAATTTAATGCATCCTTGCTGAACAAAGGAAAACATATTATTGAACTTGAACTTACTGACCCCAAACTTCTACAGTAGTGTGTAGCAATGTTCAGGGAAGAAGGAGGCGGGAACCGGCGAACAATCAAATAAACTTTATTCAAATGAAATAAACAAACAAAATACCTGCCAGCAGTCCCTCACGGAACTGCTGGCTACCCAAAATAAAATATAAATACCTGCCAGCAGCCCCTCACGGACGACTGCTGGCTACCAAAATAAAATACAAACAAAACAGAACTAAAACACAGGCCTGTTCCTCTCTCGATCATCAACGTCGTCGCTCCTCCTTTATGCTTCCGCTCCTCCGTGAGAGATGCGAGACCGGTGTGCTTCACAGGTGTTGCTCATTAGCAATCGCACCACCGGCCTCGCGCCATTCTCTCACGTCCCTCGGCCGTCCTGTTCGCCACATACCCCCATCGCCCCTCACAGGCCGGGGGGGTACCCACGAGCCTGTGCCTACTAACCCCCCCCCCCGGCGGCGGCGATCCCTGGGGGGTATGGACCGACAAGCCGAGGGAAACAGAGACGGAAGCATGAGGAGCGACAGATCGAGAGAGGGGAGAGAGGGAAAGAAAAAAAAAAAAAATTGGTCCGGTTCCCACAACGCGCTGCCATCTGGTCCCCCACCAGCTGGGCGATCTCCTCCGCGGTGCCTGACGGTGACGCTGGGTAGCCCTCGGTGGACGGCTCGACGCTCCTCCGCCGCCCGGTGGACGGTGACGGCTCCTTGGGCTCTAGGGCAGACAGCAGGAGTCCCCCCCGCTCCCTGCTCCTCCACTTTTCTGGTGAACGGCAGCAGGCTCCGGCCCACGGCGAGCGGCGGCGACTCCCCTGCTCCCTCCCGGACGGCGGCCGCCCCTCCAACTCGACCGTCCCCCCGGCAACTCACTCCAGCGCACCGCCTCGAGCATTCATGGCCGCGAGTCCCCCGCTCCCTGCTCCTCCCCTGCCCGGCGGATGGCAGCAGGCTCCGGCCCACGGCGAGCGGCGGCGACTCACGCACCATGCTCGATGGCACCGCGGATTCCCCACAGCGGCGAGGACTCTCTGACAGCGCATTCCTCCTTCTTCCCGGGTTTCGGCACCAGTGTAGCAATGTTCAGGGAAGAAGGAGGCGGGAACCGGCGAACAATCAAATAAACTTTATTCAAATGAAATAAACAAACAAAATACCTGCCAGCAGTCCCTCACGGAACTGCTGGCTACCCAAAATAAAATATAAATACCTGCCAGCAGCCCCTCACGGACGACTGCTGGCTACCAAAATAAAATACAAACAAAACAGAACTAAAACACAGGCCTGTTCCTCTCTCGATCATCAACGTCGTCGCTCCTCCTTTATGCTTCCGCTCCTCCGTGAGAGATGCGAGACCGGTGTGCTTCACAGGTGTTGCTCATTAGCAATCGCACCACCGGCCTCGCGCCATTCTCTCACGTCCCTCGGCCGTCCTGTTCGCCACATAGTGTAATTAATTCGTTCACTGAATCAGTTGGAGTAGTTATGGAGTTAAGAACTCGTTCATACCATTTAACAGCTCTCACACATTTTGATGTTGGAAGTTTTATACTTAAGTTTAAGCAATGGTGCTAACTTTCTCTTAAGTTATTCACTCTTAATAAAGTATGACTATTGAGTTATTTATACAATACAGACAATAACCATATTTTTGAGCATTATGTATCCACATTGCTCTATCGTATGTGCCTTCCTGTTGACTTGCGCTCTCATCACTGACACCGCAGACTTGTGTTAAGCGTGTAGGCCATGTGTTATGAATCTACATGCGGCACATCAATCACTCACCCACACATGCGCACACACTTTCCACAGAGGCTTCAGTTTAATTAAAGAGTGTAAAGTCCAGGTGGCTCGGACTGTCAGCACTTCCTCTGTCTCTGTCACACTCACATGTATAAGTTAAGTTTCAGTGCTGTGCAGGTCTAACTGGTCCCACATGCTGAACCAAGACTAGTCCTGTGCTAAAGACCTCACACACACTTTCACTCAAATTATACTCTAAACAGACATCACACTGGTGACCACTTCTTCTTTTCATTTCTCATGCCTATTCATTGCTTAGAACAAAAATAAGCTTCCTGTTCCTTTTCCTTCCTTTTTAGGTGAGCCCTCACATAACAATCTGCCACAAAAAGGTAATCACATCCTTCAAATGTTGTTAGGCTATGCAATTTTCCAGCTGATATTCTTTCGTTTCAGATGACATTAGAAAGATTATTTCATAAACACATTTATGCATTTCTATGTTTTTTCTGTATTCTGACAAACTCATGTCTCTCCTCATTTTGTCTTTTCATTTCTCTTCACAGATGAGGTTACAAAGACATCATGTTTTGTTCACAAGCAGGTGAGAATTGTCGGTGGCGGGCCTGTCCCGATTAAAGAAGGCAGTTGGATGGTCAGCATACAGAGAGGGTAAGCAATTTGTAAAACATGTAGGTAATTTGAAATAATATAATTTATAAACACGGTGGTGTTCTAAGAATTGGTAACTCAAGACTAACCCATGTGAATTTATTGAAAGGTAAAGCATGTGATTTTGTAAGACTTCGTTGACTATAAAGCATTTTTTTGAATGCCCTGCTTAAAATTATATAATGTAACAACAACAACAACAAAAAAATTCATAAAGAAATTGTAATGATTATTTTCATGTCTACTACTCTGAGTTGAGTCATAACAATGGCATTTGCTGTTGATATGGCATCAAAGAAAGAAAGAAAGAAAGAAACAACTAAAAATAGCAGTGCACTATTAAGCTTCACTATTAACATTAATATTAATGCTACTGTTGTAACAAAGTTCTAAATTTAAGGATTAAACGTGAGCACAGAATTAATCTTTTAGCATTATATGTTTACTGATTTATTAATGTGTGATACTTTTAAGTTTTTCCAATATATTTAGAGTAAGTTACAGTAATATTACAACAAAAGTGAACAGTATTCACTTTCTTTATATCATACAATAAATATACAAATTTTCTGTTTTCTTAAAAAGCCCATTGAAGGCAGATTAAATTCCCTCCAAATAAAGTGCAGTTGTCTATGAAGTCAGTGTTCGCACAGCTTCTCAGAAGTAAAGCCCTGCGCTGTCATGTTTTATAATGTGAGAGAGTCATGTTGGAGATGCGTCACTGTCTTGTGTCTCTCGGTCTCTTCAGGAGCACTCACTGGTGCGGAGGTTCTCTGGTCAGGGAGGAGTGGGTGCTGACAGACAGACAGTGCTTCTCGTCGTGGTAATTATCTCCAGCCTTGCTGCACAGTCACCGTCATGCCCTGCCTGTGACCTCTGGATTCTTAGGGTCACAAGGTCAATGATCAGCGGGCTTCCAGGATTTGTCTCGTGCATGTAACTCAACAAATCAAAGCTGCGGATGTTTTTAGAACATGCATCTCTTGGCATGAGACATCCATTTATCTACGTATCCACAAAAGAATTTTCATTATAGAGGTCATTTAATGGAGAATCATGCTTAGCTTGATCTTTTTTAGATAAAAACAGTTTACGTTTAGATGAAAACGTCCTGTGACATCCTGCCAAGAACATAAAAAAAAGACCATTTATGCTGGCTTATTCTGAACTTTTTAATTATAAAGAGGTTGTTGGTGCAATTAAACCTAGATTGGACTTGCAAACATGCAGTTTGCTAGTAAAGTTGATGCAAAGTGTCATAACTCATTGCACATTTAAAGAGCATGGAAGCCAATTCCCGGCACATACAAAAATAAATAATTGAGGATTAAAAATGTCTAAATTATGACTTACTAAATCAAAATTATTACTTTAAAAGTCATAGTGAAGTTGTTCAATGAAATCTGCCACCTCATGCAGCCACATCCGGTTTGGTCTTCCTGCGCCAAAGCTTGTTCTTGCTTAAAATCCTTTCAAGAGTGCGTTTGCTCTCAGCTATGTCATGCCATTCCGCTTATTTCATCATTTTCATCATTACTAGCTAAAACCACGTTTAAAATACTCCAAATGTGTTCACAATTCACCCTGTGTCGGGACACGTCAGATCAATGAGCAGCAAGTCATAATTTTGACTTTTTAATCTCATTATTATGACCTTTATAGTGACATTTCGTGACATTATGACATTTCGATTTAGTAAGTCTTAATTTCGACTTTTTATTCTAAAAATGTTTTATGT
This sequence comes from Tiaroga cobitis, assembly GCA_030578255.1. NCBI lineage: Eukaryota > Metazoa > Chordata > Actinopteri > Cypriniformes > Leuciscidae > Tiaroga > Tiaroga cobitis. The sequence goes on from CM060608.1 coordinate 13,242,914, forward strand.
GGCGGGAATGGGCTTCCATACAAGGTGTTGGCATGGACGTTTTAAAAACACAGAAGAAAGAGTAGAAAATGGGCATAAAAAATTAAAAACTAAACAATTGTCACAAAAAAAATGTTTTGCCCGAAACTTGAAAGCCTAATTTTATCATATGCTTTTTCCCTCAGTGTGCCTGACCTTTCAGAGTACAGAGTTTGGCTTGGTATATCCCATTTGAACGAATCGGGTGAGAATGACTTTCACAGACAGGAGAGGAGAATCTCGCACGTCATATGTGGCCCTGAAGGCTCTAGTCTCGCCCTTCTCCGACTGACTCGGTAAGACCTGTCGATTAATCAATATGTGTATCATTAATTTATTCCACGTCTGATCTTATTCCTTTGTTGTTGATGAAATTACCTCTCTGTTCCTCTTTCACACAGCCCTGCGCTTATAAGAGAGCGTGTCAGAACTATTCAGCTGCCCGTGGCTGATTGCAGCATTCAGGAGGACACCATATGCTCTGTGTATGGCTGGGGTGAGACCAAAGGTAGGTTCAACTTAAGAGCTAGTCTTCAGAGACTCCCCACCACCTGACAACTTTGCAGGCACACAACATTGCTGTCATGCTCTGACTTAACTACCTCTCAGGCCCTGTCCCAAATGGCACACTTCATATGCACTTTCGGTCTTGTGGACTTACAGTGGCTGCCGCGCATGTCCGTTAAGTCCATGAGATTGTAGGGCGTCCCATTTTGTCATTTTAGGTTTCAGAAGGGAGCTTGTGACGCCCCCTTTGCGGTCAATATGCGCCCTCGATGCACACTTTTGCCGAGCCTGCACTGATGCGAGCTCTGCAGCAGACTTCTTCCCGACAGTCAAAATGGCGTTACATCACGACAGTGCGGACTCGTAGGAAGACCACGAGTGCTTAGGGTGCCATTAGGGACAGGGCCTCAGTGCCCATCTCATAGACAGCCACTTGGGTACAGAGCACCAGCCTCGGTAAATGTTGTTGCTCACAGTTCAACGCCATTCTCGTCTCTGATGTTTTCACATTTGAGTTTTTGTTGCAGACACAGCTTCAGTTGACCATAAAGTTTGGTTCAAAGTTTGGTTGTGAATCTATTACCCAAACTTGTGTGCGCAGTAAGGAACGACACTCGAATAAATTTTAAAAATGGGTACTGAGTTGGTAAATAACCAGGGCTCATGAAAAAAAAAAATCCAGTAAAAAGTGCCAAAAATGCTCCAAATATTTCAAATGAGAAAAAACAAACAAAAAAACCATCCTCTTCAGAGTTCTAGTTTTGTTGCCAAGTAACAATAATAAACAGCTTCCAAAAGTATTCACGTTGATGATGAAAGCATTTTGGAAGTGATTTGCAGTTTGGAACTACATGTACAATAACAGTATGAAAGCAGGGCGATTGAAGGCACATATTCATATTCAAGCAAACATGCCAAATGAGAAAACTTGCATACTGTAGCTATCTAATAGATGCTTTTCTGGCTTTTTTAGGCACTGGACATGAGGGGACATTGAAAATGGTTCATCTGCCTATAGTGAGCAACGAACGATGCCAGCAGCTTCACAAAGGGACTCTTCCAATAACTAGTTCTAAACTGTGTGCTGGTGGCAGAAGGGATGAAGGAGTGTGTGAGGTGAGTTTATTCATCACATTTACTCTGCAGAATAGCCTGCTCAAAAGTTTGGGGTCTGTAAGTTTTTTTGTTTTTAAATAAAGTATTGCCAATATTTAGAAAGGATGCATTAAATTGATCAAAAGTGACAGTAAAAACTTCTACATTGTTACAAAAACAATTCTGTTTCAAATAATATTCTTTTGAACTTTCTATTCCTCAAAGAATCCTGAAAGTCTCATGGTTTCCACAAAAATATTATGCAGTGCAACTGTTTTGTACAGTACAACATTGATGATAATAAAAAATGTTTATTGAGCACAAAATCAGCATATTAGAATTATTTCTGAAAGATCATGTGACACTGAAGACTGGAGTGATGATTTCTACATTTTGTAATAATTTTTCACAATATTACTATTTTTCTGTATTTTTAATCAAATAAATGCAGCCTTGGTGAGCATAAGAGCCTTCTTTCGAAAATATTTAAAAATCTTACCGACCCCAAACTTTTGATCAGTAGAGTATGTCTTAGACAGTTTATCTAAATTGCTTCCACCTTCTACCTTTGTTACACTTTGGATGTATTTCTAGATATTTATTTTTGTCCTATTGCTTTTTTTCATGCTCACAGAAAGACTATGGCGGCCCCCTAGTATGCCAAGAGAGTAACAGTAAAGTCATTGTTGGCGTGAGCATAAACGGCAGAGGATGTGCCCGACACAACCGACCTGCCATTTTCGTGAATGTGGCCTTCTATACTGGATGGATTCATAAAGTATTCAAAAATTATCCAAACTCAGAACTAAACAACTGATGAAGAACATTTTAAGATCACACGAGCAGGATCGCACATACAATCTGATATACAAGAACAAAAATAGAGAATCTCCATAAATCCGACAGTTTATTTCTTGATTTAAGGATCATCTGAACGTCTCTTGTTGAAAAAGTTCTTGAGAACTTTCCCAGCTCGGCCGTGAAACATATATTCAGAAACTACTCAAAGAGCTAAAACTGAGCTAAAACACCTAATAATGCCAGAACCGCAGAGCAAGGCGCTGGAAGACAGAGTCTCTAAAGGCTAAATTCGCAACTAGCCATACGGAAAGATAAAGACTACTGGACCAAAGTGCGGACAAGTAGCAGAATCTGTTTCAAGAATGAAACTCAATTCCTGGCAGCCAACCAAAAACCTCAAGTCCTCGAAGAGAAATCTTGCTGCAGTGTGCTACAAAGCATTCATATGTATGTTCAACCCACACATTGCCCATCAAACTAACAATCTGGACTTCAGTTGGGATATTGGATTTAGAGACCTAGCCCAAGTTTGAGTCTGGATTCAGACCAGGACTTGAAATATGGATACAACCTTTTGAGGTCCCAACAGGAATCTGCCGTTCCCTCATTTAAAAGAGCTCAAAGCTGACCGACGTACCCGCTACATATTTCGGGCCGCTCCTCATCGAGAAAGAGGGCTGTTATGATTATAAGTACTTGTTGATATAAAACCCTCATTAACGGTGTCATTCAAAAAGCCCCCCCGATAAAGTATTAGCTGTTAGCTGTTAGCATATCGTTTGCAGACTAAATGTAGAATATCTTATGGGTAAAAGTATACACAGAAGGCTTTTTTTTTGCGTTTATGCTCCTGACAATACTTGAAAACACACATGAGAAGAGGTCACTGTGTCCTTCAATAACACCTCCTCATGTCACCGTTACAGATCGTCGTTTCTTCAACGTTGGTGTTTATATAGTCAAAGGTGTTCCATCCATTTCCAATGTTGATATTTCGTCCACAAGCCTGAACGGAGATGCCATGACCTGCTTGTAATGACATGCAGCAAAAAGAAAAGAAGAAAAAATCGCACTTGTCATAACATATCAGCATCCGAGGTTCCCATACACTATGTTTGGTTTAGAGCGGAATTCAGAGGAGGATTTGAAAATGTGTGTTGTAAATACTGTGGTCATGGGAGTGGGGTAATCACTCCCAGTTCTTTTTGTAGGTCTCATAGACCTTTATAAGACGTTAGGGGACGGTGGCCTCCTCCATCCCAGTGCCGTAATGTGTGCTCATTGGGTGGTTTTTTTATATTTGTAAATATATCAGTATTAACTCTAAATGCACATTGTGTCAGTGTACACTAAGTGTTGTTTAATACAAGAACGAGTGGGATATTTTTTACGTTCATTGAATGGAGCGTGTGTGTGATTGCGTGCAATGCTGCAAAGATGCATTGAAGCCGAAACGTGCACCTCTGCAGGACAGAGAGCAAAGCGAGCCACATCGGGAATAAAGGGCGGTTAAGGAAATTTACAGATTAACTTAGCTGTTATTCAGATCAGAGCGGTTTGTAAGATAAATCTGAGTGATTTTTCTTTCTTGTGTGGTCTTGGATCGCTCATTCCGCGAGCGCCTCGTTCTCTCACGCTGGCCTGCCTCCAAAAACAATCAACTTGGGAAATTACCTCCAAAAATCATGTCGGCTTAAACAAATAGCTCTCTGAGTGATGGCTCGTAAGTGTTTGTATTCCAACCACTCCCGATGCTAATTATGTTGGTTAAAATGAAGGATGAGTTTAATTTGTAAGAGTCCTGAGGCACAAGTCCTTATGTAAGGACGTTGTTGAACACATTGAGATTAGTGTTACTAAAGCACAAGACAAGGCAAAAGAGTCCTTTAGTGTTACCTCATTTGGCTTTAACGTTTATCAGAACAAATGTTTTCTTTTTTTGTTTTCGTGTAGTTGTGTTAGAACAATACAAAACCTGTGTTTAAGGAAACCTAGAAGCTGCTGGAAGATGAAGCGGCTTGTTCTGAACATTTTAAGGAATGGGGACAAATTCAATTGCAGTGTTTTGGTGCGAAACATGTGTCGCATTCCCTAACCAGGTGATTGCCATTATTTTCAGTGCAAACGTTCTCCTTTTACATATATGCAAATTCGGCTCATTTCGCAGTGTGCATCATTCACGAGTCCCACCAATATTTGCCTATCGCAATTAACCTCCCGGTATGACAGCAAACTCAATTTAATTTTCATTTCAAGAGATGTTTGTGTACATTCTCTATTGAACATGGCAGGACAGATTTTGTTTGCACTGTTACTTCATTTACATAATTAATTTAGTGAATCAGGAGCTAAAACATTATGGAAATTTACCAGGTACTTTTTTTTTTTAATCATGCTTTTGGTAAAAACATTATATTGAGATAATTATTATGAGATCAAATGTCATAATTCTGACATAGAAAATAATTTATGAGATAAAAATTGAGATAAAAAGTCTAAATTATGAGATAAATAGTCAGTTATGACAAAAATGTTTAATTATGAGTTACATTTGAGAGGAAATCTAATCTGATATAAAAAAAGCGTAAATTTGGACTTTAAATCATGGCAAACTAAGTTTAATGGCAAATCATGGCAAACTAAATTATGACAGTCAAAATTATCTCAAGAAATCATTTGCCATAATTATGACTTGTTTCCATTTAGATTTTTTTGTAAAAAAATTACCTATTATTTCATAATATTGACTTTTTGTCATTATTTTGACTTTTTATATCATAATTGTGACTTTTTATCACATACACTTTTTAGGTAACAAATATGACATATTATCTTATTTTGGTTTCACTTTATTTTGATGGTCCCTTTAACACATTCTGTTGACTATAAGTAACGTTGCCACCTACATGTCTACTAACTCTCATGAGAGTGTTAAGTATTAGTAGACTGGTAGGGTTAGAGTTAGAATAATTTGACATGCACTTGCAAAGTTACTTATAGTTAATAGAATGTATGTTGGAGGACCAGTTAGCATAGATTAAGCAGACAGACTAATACTCTAATGAGAGTTAGTTGACATGTAGTTGCAAAGTTACTTATAGTTGTCAACAGAATGTTCAAAAGGGAGCATCAAAATAAAGTGTTACCATCATTTTTTGTCATAATTATGATTTACCAAAGCATATCTTTCCCCTTGTGTCAAAAATGGCCTTCCAAAAATGCAATCAAAACAAAACAAAAAAGACAGGCAGTGTGTGCAAAAGAAGCTGCTATCAGCAGGTGCGCTTAAACTCTGAATTCCTCCCTGTGTGTCTGAAAAGGCCTGTGGTCCATCAGAGTTCATGTGTATTCGATCGGTTGCTCCTTTCTCTGATGTTTGTATGTGAGAAAGACGACAGGTGTCTTATTTTTGAATGTATATTAAGCTGCTACGGACAATGTAAAGTTGTAAAATGTTGTCTATGTACAGTATGTTTAATGTCTCACATATTCATGTACAGTAATATTCATACTCAATGTATTATTCACCTCTTACTCCGACAACAGTATTTATCATCTTTGCCTGTGTTTGTGTTTATTAAAATATATTATGTGCCTTTATTTCTGCATATCAGGCAAGTATCTCTCGAATAGCAATAATATAGATGAAGAGAAAAATAATAATTGAAGAAAAAAACTTTCCCCACACATCACTGAAACTGGAAAGTTTTTGCTCACTTGATAGGTGGAAATGTTTGTGTATGTCTCCCAAGTGTTTTAGATATGAGATTTTCCTCATCATTTAGCAGATGCCCTGTCATCTAAACCATTTCACAGCATACTGAATTCACAGATGGTCCAGAACAGTCTGGGGTGAAGCACACCAAATTAAGATTTGTTTTACCCTTGAGCTTTTGCATACCCTTTTATTGAGACAAAATTCCTATTGCTTGGGGTGAGCGGTCCTAAATTGAAATAATATTGGAGCAAAATGGTGTATGTAGAGGAAGGGGACGTTATATCACTCAAATGCAAAAGTTCAAATCCTTGGTCTCACTTCAACCTGAAATTCTGCTGCCCTCTTTTGGTGGGTTATCTTCAACAGGAAGAGCAGTAGGCTACTCATACAACAAGAACTATACCTCAATATGTGGCTTGTTTATTAACTAAATTATAGACTTATATTGATGGGATCCAAGCTATAAGGACCACAATATCACAGACTCACTTTTGACTTGGACAAGTAGACAACCACCTTAGCAATGCCCTAGGCCTATTTAAATCACTCTAACAACATTATGCCGTAGCAATGGCACCCATCTTTGTATTATTCACTTTAAGAAAATGTAGAAATCCAGTTTATGTTATTGTAATTGCAGCTCTGTAATTTCCTAACCAGCAGAGAGCAGTGTTGTTTTACAGGTTCTGCCTTATGGGAAAACCTTATTGGTTTGGAATAGAAGATTCTTATTTTTTATGGAATATTGCAGGATTTATTATAAATGATTTATTCATGCACATCATTATTTATTTATTTCATTAGGCTACTGTTATCATCATCTTCTGATGACGTTTACTGACGCGAGTGCGGGGAAACCTGTCACACACATGATATCACAGCAATAGTAAATCATGCAATCAAATTTTTGGATTGTTCTGCTGATGTAACACTGCAAAAAAAAAAAAAAAATAGACAAAATAACAGGCAACATGAGTCGTGGAAAATTATAAATGATCCAGGAGCTTTAAACAGCTTTTTATCGAAAACACGGTAGGCCTACGTATATATCCAACGCTATCTCACGACCAATTCGTACGAATTCGTACGAGTGATTAAAAGTGGCTAATTCGTACGACCTCACTCGTATGAATTCGTACGATTTGTCTAAACCCACGTGATAGGGGCGGGGTTAGGGGTAGGTCATTCGTACGAATTCATACGAATTGGCCAACTCGTAAAATATGTACGATTTAGCCCAAATCGTACTAATTCGTACGAGTGAGGTCGTATGAATTCGTACGAATTAGCCACCTCGTAGAATTCGTACGAATTGCCGTGAGATCGGGTTGGTATATTCCCCACAGTGTCACTTTAGTATATGTCATGCTCTGAATAAGGTATATTCTACGAACAAACAAAACAAACAGGACATAGAAAGGCTCATATAAAGGCTATTCACACAGCGGCGGCGCCAGGGGGGGTCTTGGGGGGTCTCAATACCCTCCCAAAAAATGCTTTAAACCCCCATTTGACCCCCCCCCCCCCCCCCCCCCCACCCCTTCCTGATTAAAAAATATATATCCGGGATAAATATTTAAAAATGTTTATCTTCAAACTACGCAGAACAATAATAATTAATAATTTATTCGACAAACAAAGTATATAAACATAAGAATCACGTTCCCTCTAAGCTGCGCGCTGTGCGCGGTCGTGCACTTCTGATGCCGCGGCCGCGCAGAAAAGAATAATATGCCACGCAGAGGACTGACGCGAAATGTGTGGGGAATTCCATTTGATTGTATGTGAGAAATAATTGCAGTGCTCAAACTGGTGAGTGCAGTTTACAGGTCTCATAGAAAGAGAACGATGTGAGCGCGTGTGATTGGCAGTCGTGTGTGCGGACCAAATATCTCAATACGAGAGGCGACGAGAAACGCAAAGACATGTGAAATAAAATCATAATATCATGTTTTAAATTAGAGTGGTTTGATTAAAGTGGTGGAAATAACGGATGATGGACACAGAACGGTAACAATTACACACACCCGCGTGCAAACTCAAAATACATCATTAGTTTACATAGATTTAAATAGTTTCAGGCATGGTTAGATTAGGCTACTATAAAAGAGTTCACATATTCACTTTTCTTGAAAATATTTAGCTATTAGATCTAGCTATTTACAGTAAATGCTTCAGTTTTGTTTTCATATTATAATAATATAATATGAAAACAAATTGAAGCATTTAAACTGATATATTATATCACTTCAAATACTTCAATTCATTTTTTTATATTAGATTAGCCCTATATTTTATTATATTATAAGCCTAAATAAAGAATCTCACAAGGGTATTGTTTAGGGCTCATTGCCATTAAAAAGTTTGAAACCCCCTGCTAAAGAAAATATAGGCTAGGAAATTCATAAGCTATAAACAATCATTTAACTTTGATGGTTTAATGCTGCCTGTACAATTAATTGACTGTACAAAAACACTTTATGGTTTTCCTAAACCATCTCAATGTAACAGCTTAATTTTCTTTCATAATATATTATATTATTGTAAAGAATTGAACTGTCCTGCAGAAGATTTTGTAAATAATTTTTCATAGGATTTCTTAGTAAAGACTGGAAACAGAGGACACCGATGAATTGGAGGATGAGGAGGATACTATTTTGTAAATATGTTTTCTGTCATGGGTGTGGCTATGGCAATTAAAGTTCGAGCATATTGTTTGCAAACTGCAATTGATTAATTAGTTAAAAACAAAGTAGTTGATATACTGTGTTGTTTTTGTTAAGTAGCAGCAATATGCAGTTATTAGCCGTGTCCACTGTATTTTTTGTTGGTTTTCATGAGACCCCCCTTGAAATAACCAGGACCCCCCATTGCCCCCCCAATCAAAATTGTCTGGAGCCGCCACTGTATTCACATAAGAGCGTTTAAACTGGATTTACTTTCATTAACTTGATACTCTATTCCACAAAGAATAACAGACATGCCAACTACTGACCTAATGCAGACTAATATACAAAGCTGAAACGGATATCGTCTTGGTCTGGAGCACGGTTTACGTGAGGTAATGTGAAAGTAAGCGGTGTATTCTGCACCAATGGCTCTCACTTGGCGCTGCAGATCCATTTTTTACATTGGAAAACTGGGGCGTTGTAGAGCTGGGCAGGGCTCAGGCACTCGCTTAGCTATGTTACGAACTGCCCTGAGACAGAAAGGTTGTGGATCCAAATGCAGTATTTATTGAACAGGGTAATCCAAAAACGTAATCCAAAGTACAGGCAGGCTCAAACAGGCAGGCATACAGTCCATGCAAACAAACACAACAACGCAGGGAACACGGGCAAAAGAGTAATCCACGGAACAGACATGAAACCAGGGAGAATGCTCGGAATTGCAGTGTAACACTAAACAAGACTTCGCCAGGAATTAATGTGAAAACCAGACTATTATAGGGCGAGTTAAACAAGGTAATGAGACACTGTGGGTGCAATCTGGGATCAGGGTTCTCAAGTCTCACGCATTGGCCGTGAGACACACGCAATTCAACCAGTTCACACACTCACACGCCACGCCGTGTATTTCTCACGCTGAAAAGGCAATGCCAACCAAGTTGTCCTGCAAGCTTTATATATAACGTTGTATAGGAGGCGCAGGCACACAAAGTGAAGTTTTCTGCCGCCAGCACGTAACTCGGCCAGATTGCGTTCGTTACTAGGCAACATAGCAGCCCGAACACACGGAAGTTGACGGAACATTCTCGGCCACCTTACGTTCGTTACTTGGTAACCAACTACATCGCGCGAACACACGTCGTGATGGAGAAGGTAAGTTGAAAGAAAGCTCGTCTAACATTTTTAGGCTAGAACATTTAATATATAGCCCATCGTATGCATTATTATTGATGCAGTCAAAAACTCTACAACTACTTTGCAACCAGGCCAGAAGCGTTGGCTCAGTTTGGCTAGCTTACGTTATCTGAAACTAAGGGAAATGTTAGTGGGTGGAACGAATGAAGATGTATTTCTTCATTTTATTTTAAATTATATATTATACTGTATTAATAGTCTTTCTAGTTACATTAAGGCTACATGAATTGAGGCTTCCGATTTGGACGGCTGTCAAAGATTGCCAAACTGGTTTTAATTCTTCCCCACTCCAATGCAGATGCAGAGAGAGTGTTCTCTGTTGTAGGTTTGAACAAAACCAAAACTAGAAACAGGTTGACTCTGGACGGAACACTGTCATCCATTATGACAGTGAAAATGTCTGGCATCGAGCCACAATGCTTCAAGTGGGAGCCCCCTACCCCTGTTATCAAGGCATCAAAATGTGCACCAAACACAACACAAAACACATTTTATAAGCTGGAGTGTGTACTCTTGTGTACACACAAACACCTTAATACTCTAATATGTCCATTTGTTCACAATGTCTCACCACACAATAAATCATTATACCATTTCGACTAGACACATTCAAAATGCAAAAAGCAATTTGTTATATTTTTGTAATTTTTGTATATTTGTAATTTTGAAATATAACATTAAAGAGTATATTTGATGTGATGAATTGCTCTGTCATTTATCAGATTTACCAATTGTTATAATTTCAATTTGTGCTGGTTAATTATGAACAATGGGTAAAATTGGGGGGCGGGGGTGGGGCTCCATTGGGGCTCCTCCCCTAACCGCATGTGATCTCACTCCAAGCTTTTGATAAAACTTGAGAACCCTGGGGATGATGAGTCCAGGCAGAGAGTTATGGGAAATGTAGTTTGTAAGGGAATGACAATGGTCTGTTGTGGAGTGCCCTCTGGTGGCTCTCAAGGGCACTCCAGCTGGTGACCGTTACAATTATACATGCCTGCCAAAGCCATACGCTAAATGTTAATATATTAACGTACGCTCCATACGCTTCCTTTATGACTTAAAATAGTCTAGAAAATCCTAAAAATGTGCGTTGCAAAATGTTGATCACATTTACCATTTATAATTGATTCATTTATAGAGGTCTAGGTTTTGGATGAATATTTTGGTGGGGTAGATGCAACCATACAACCATATTAATGAGGAGCTTGGTTTTTGCCTGTGTCGTGATCTTAGTTAAACTCTAGATTCTATGCAAGGACTATGGTAACTTTTCAGGACAACTGTTTTTTTTATTTTTTTTTATTTTGTGTTGATAGTTTCAGTTCTAATAAACTTTCAATACAAAATATGTTTCAATAATTTAGAGCGTTATATTGCATGTTATATTGCAATACAATGCTATATTGATATTGTTAAACACATTTGCAGTATATTCAAAAATTAAAAATGATTATTTTGTTTCTGTCCTTTATTTATTAATTCATTCATTTATTTATCCCACTCAGCAAAACATTAATGGGGACACGTGTGGGCCAGATGGGCTGAATTTTTGCCCCAGTCCAGCCCTGATGATTCCCCTCTGACAGAATGAATTCCCTCTAATGAAAAAACTACTTAAAGTAAACTCCTTAAGGCAGTCGTATGCAAAAGTTGTTGCGGTTTCTGGAAACCGGTTTGCTTTGACTTACCATCTGGTAATGCATTCATACTTTTAAATGTGCTGTAGCCTGGAATATGTTTTATATTTTATAAAGAGATACAATACATTGTATCTCAGTGTGTTAAAGATATGATAAAAAAAAACTAATTATTCCTGCAGTAGAAAATGTTGTGGCACCAAGATAGGCTAAAAGGGGGGTTTGGGGTTTGTTATAGCCCCAGGGCCCTATGTGTTCTAAATGTGGGCCTGGTGCTGAATGTACCTTTTCCTAAGAGTTACACCAACAACACCCGGGGGTCAAATAAAAACACTTTTAAAAGCGCTGACCTGTTTCCTCAGCCTGTTTGGTCATAAAGCGAAGGTGTTAAGCACTGTTTTTATGGAAAGAGACGGGCCTGTTTAGCTGGAAAGTGGCTTTCGGGAAGACACTCTCCACAGGGAAGTGGCAATAGATTTGAGTGGTATGCTCTCACATTGTGTTCAGCACCTACAGCCCGTTTTCCTGAGTTGACCCAGGGTTTTATAGGACTTCGGGCCCGGACACTACAGGGAAAGTGGCAAAGCTAATTAGCAGAACAGTAGCATGGCTGGACAAACCGGTGCTGTTTCTGTGAAAGGTTGTAGTGTCAGTCTGCGACCACTGGGTGGCGGTGGTGCCACATCAATGAGACCGTTCTAACCGATCCGCTGATGTTATAAAGGTAGCCTATCTGAATGATTTGTTTTGAACAGCTTGGTTCCTCTCTTTCTTTGTTAAACCCATGCAATTTATGTGTCAGCCAGCAATGGAAAGGAGTAATGTACTTTGATCTCTCTCTTCTCCGTTCAGTGTGAAGGTTGACGCTGTGTTTATTATGCTGAAGCTCTGTAGTGTGTGTCGTGTTTGCCTTGGCTGGGTTTTAATCGGCGAACTGAGCCCAGGGACAGCAGCCAGTACCCTGCAGGGGTGGCATTGCTAAAATTGAAGGTGGACAGATGAGTTAAACACAAGCTACACAGCTCAGCTGGATCACATACGATAAGAGCCCAGCTCTTCACACAAGGACGAAGAGCTCAGCTAATCCCAGCAAACACAGAACGTTCCCGAATGGTCCCCTAAGGTTATTTGTTTTGGGAACCAAACAAGAACGTTATAGGAACGTTCCATGTAGGTTATTTTCAGGTTCCATTTTTATAACGTCAGGAGAACGAAAAACTAACGTTCCAAGAACGTTCCCAGAACCTAAATTTGTTTGCTGGGATAGTAGATCCATGTATACTTGGCATCTGGCACCAGTGCTTTTTGCTATACCATTCAAAAGTCGCCTTATATGCTCATTGCTCTCTAAGGTTGCATTTATTTGATCAAAAATACAATATAACAGTACTATTGTGAAATACATTACTATTTAAAATTGCTGTTTTCTCTTTTAGTATATGTTCAAATGTAAATTATCCCTGTGATGGTGAAATTGCATTTTCAGCATAGTTACTCTAGTCTTCAGTGTCACATGATGCTGCAGAAATCATTCTAATATACTGATTTGGTGCTCAGTTATTAATAATTGTTCTTATCAATGTTGAAAAGAGTTTGGCTGCTTAATACTTGTGCACGGGGAACGTGCTACTGTTTTTACGTCTTTACTGCCACTCCAGATCAATTTAAAACTGTCATAAACTGCTCTGACACAGAGGGGTTGGAGATCTAAATGCAGCTTTATTAGGGTAATCCGGATGAAGCATTAAAACCACCGGTCAAACAATCAAAGTAATAACAGACCAGAAAACACAGGCAAACAGGCAATGGGTTATGGGAATTTAAGATCCCATGGTGAGTGGAGTGGAGGCAGAACTGGAGACCAGTGTGAAGCAGGCAGAGCAGGTGTTCAGGGCGGAACTGACAGGACTGAAGACCACCATAGCGGGGCAGATGACCACCACAGCAGAGCAGATGGGAATGAAGATCCCCATGGCAGAGCTGAAGATCACCACAGAAGAGCAGATGGGACTAGAGATCCCCACGGCAGAGCTGAAGACCACCACAGCAGAGCAGATGGGAATGAAGATCCCCTTGGCGGAGAAGACGACAAACCATAGTAGGGAAAATGGGGCTGGTGATCACCAAGGTGAAGAAGAACACCACGGCGGAGATGGTGGGTCTGAAGACCACCAAGACATAGCCGAGGACCAACACGGTATAGCAGGTGGGACTTGTGACCACCACGGCGGAGCTGAAGACCACTAGGGCAGATCAGGCGGAACTGAGACAAAGAGCACAGAGAGGTTAGGGTTGGTCTATAGGGCCGTGTCAAAACAGGCAGACAGGAAGTTCATGGACGAACTCAGTGGTCGTGTCAGGGCAGACAGGAAATTCGGAGATGACCTCTGTGGTCGTATAGTGACAGAGAGAGAGCTCAGGGACAACCTCCATTGTCGTATCTAAGCAGACAGAGATCATGAGCATACACATAGAATGGCCATTTCCGTAACTGAGAGTGCAATCGACAGTGGGAGAACCTCTGAGACCCCCAGACTCGGATGCACTGGACTTTAGGTTGATGTTAGGATCACTGAGATGCCAGTCACTCACACCAACATCAGCGGTGGGTCCGCCAAACTGTAAGCCAGTCTTAAACGCCTAGGGACCACCTTAGTAGCTTCAGGAGCAGCGTCCATGACGGCTGGAGACTCTGGCTTGGCGCCCATAATGGCTGAAGGCGCTGGCGTGGCAGCCATGCCATGAAGAGGCTCTGGACTTAGGAGCACTGGACTTGGAAGCACTGTTGATCCGTTGTGGGCCAAGTCATACAGTTTTGGATTGACATGAGGGTAAGTAAATTGCGTTACTTTATTAATGTATTACTTTATTCATTGTTTATTATTTATTTGTCAATTATTGTATTCATTTTTGGGGCAAACTATTCTTTAATTAAGTAACTATGGTCAATTTTGATTTTACGTTGACTTTAAATACTAAATGCAAATTTTATTCATTGTTTGTTATTTATTTGTCAATTATTGTATTCATTTTTGGGGCGAACTATTCTTTAATTAAGTAACTATGGTCAATTTTGATTTTACGTTGACTTTAAATACTAAATGCAAATTTTAGACAAATCCAATAATTCATTTTTGTCATCATCATGGCCATCAGCATTGTTCTCGTAATACAATTATCCAACATAATTGACTGTCATTGTAATTAAATTTATTATCATCATAACCAGTCACTGACACCATATTGTGTTCTTCTGCCATATAATGTCCTTGCAGTTCTAATGGAAAGGGTAGGACAGAGATTCTTGTTCTTGATTGGCTGGAAGTACAATGAGATGCAGTTCAGATAATGAATCAATCTTGTTTTCCATATTTTCTTTTGTACTTTAATAATCTCCTGACACTTGCTGTAGAGAGTGTTATAAATTTGCTGATTAGTCCGAGACAATGTGTCATTGCTGACTCAAGAAGATCGTAAATTGCGGCCCACTGCATGTGTCGCGTCATGTGGCCCATGACATGGCAAATCAAATAAAGTCTTCAGTCCAGCATGGAATACTCCAGATATAAGAAATATTTGGGAAAAAAGTTGATGTTCTTTTCTTCCTTGTTTGTACAAAAGAAATCTCTTTAGGAAAAACACATTGTTTTGAAGTGTATATGCCAGCATAGTTGCAGGTGGTAGGGGGAGGGCCTTTGTTAGTCTAGAGAGCATTTGATTGGACAAACCTCTGTGCAGTGCACAAAGAGTCATCAATATTTGACTGTAGACTGTAAATTATACATCTGAATTTTGTCATCATTTAGGAGCACACTACACTCTAAGAAAGAAAAAAAAGGCACAAAAGCTGTCACTGGGACAGTACCCTTTCAAAAGGTACACATCTGTACCCAAAGAGTGCATATTAGTACTTCAAAGGTTTCTTGGTCTTCTCCTTGACTGAAGCACTATGAAGTTGCCTGTCTTTTTTATGCAATCATACATACTGTTTAATTGCATACAGAGCAATATCAAATACTCTCAGGCCCTGTTTACACCTGGTATTAAGATTTGTTTTGGTCGATTGGATCACAAGTAGACAAGGGAGACACATACCCGTTTACACCTGGTGTTTTAATCCGTCTCTTTTGTCCATTTTCAACCACTTCTGTCCCGATTTTATCGAGGGGAGTGTTTATTGGCAGGTAAATGTATGTTTTTCAGATCTTTCCATCTAATGGGAAAAATAAGCTCGTGCAATTTACAAATGAACGCGCCCAGAGACGACTGAAAAACATACGGAGAACAGCAGATTTCGTTTCTGCTCCAACAGCTGCAAAACCACGCTGTGAGTGCATATTTGTCAGGATAAACAGAGGACCCAAGAGTGAAGGCAGGTACAGAAACAAAGTTTAATAGAAAAGGGGACACAAGCAGTCTGCCGTCAGGCGGACGCAGAACTGGTAAACACAAAAGTCGATAACTTGGCTGGTGAAACACAACAGCAGATGTCCCCGAGCTGGGTAGCAGCGGTCAGCGAGGATGTTACAGTCTTAGGCCTTGTCCACACGGACACGGGTATTTTTATAACCGGAATTTTTCCTCCTGCGTTTAAAAAAAAAAATCCCGTCCACATGAAAACGCAAAAACACGCAATCAAGCGCTGTCAAGAGCATGCCACACCAGCAGGTGGTGATATAACCATAACCGTAAAGCCACGTTGGCCAATCAGAAGCCTAACAAAAAGTTATTACAGGTTCCGGTAGGCGGATAACGGCGCAGCGCGGGCGCACACTCTGACGTCGCAAGGCAAAAACCCCGGTTTTACTGTCTACTACACGACAACACTATAACCGGCGTTTCTGAAAATCCTCACCCTGGCAGGGGTTTCCAAAAATGTTCGGTTTCAGTGACCTGATACTGCGTTTCCGTGTGGACGAACGGCCGAACCGCGTAAAAAAAAGTCACGGTTATAAAAATATCCGTGTCCGTGTGGACAAGGCTTTAGTTGCAGATATGCAGGCAGCAGTGAGGTTGGAGACCACAAGCAGCAGGATGGCTGGGCAGAGAACAGTCTAAACAAACATGCAGACAGGATAAGACAAGACAAGACAAGGTTCTCCAGAAGTGGATTTAGCTGAGTAGAAGGTAACTGCTGATAGTACAGGAACAAGCCTTGACAAACAATAATCTGACAAAGAAGTAGGAAGAATGGTAACTAGAAGTAGCAGGCAAAATCAGACTAAAGAGAAAACAGGTGTGATGACAATCAGCGCGAGCGATGATGATCAGCTGGGGGAAAGTGGTAGGAAATGAAGGGAGCAAGAGAGAGAGAGAGAGAGAGAGAGAGAGAGAGAGAGAGAGAGAGAGAGAGAGAGAGAGAGAGAGAGAGAGAGAGAGAGAGAGAGAGAGAGAGAGAGAGAGAGAGAGAGAGAGAGAGAGAGAGAGAGAGAGAGAGATCAACCAACCCTGGTTCATGACAATATTAGAAATCAGGAATGGTGAGAGGACATTGTGCTTGGTACGTATTTTGTCTTTAAACCAAACTTGGGTCTCCAGCAAATAAAGTTTAAATCCTGTCTGGCTAGCACGCTTCCCATAACATTTACACATTAGGTCAGTAGGCGGAGAGTAGGCGGTCTTTTGCATCTGTTCGAACACATTCGACCACATGACTGTCTACACTACGAAAGCAATTCGGTCAAATGTGTTTTCGACTACCTCTGGAAGTGGTTGAAAGTGGGCAAGATCATAACGTTTTAGACCCCATTTACACCTGTATTTAGCATTGTCCACTAGTGATCCGATCAACCAAAACGCATCTTAATACCAGGTGTAAACAGGGCCTCAGAGTCAAACTCGCGGGACTGGGTAGTGGGTGTGGCTGAGGTTGAATTATTGCACCAAGTGAGAGTGACAGAAAAAGGTATTTCGTTCTGGTGCTTAGATACCACCCACTGGAATGCAGCTTCACTTGAATTCAAATCTTTTCAACACGCAAGCAAAGCTTTTAGACTCACAAACAATGACAGCCGTACAGAGGGCAAATTTGTGCATGCGTGAATGCGTGAAAACTGCAAGCCTGGAAGCGAGCCGAATTTAGCCCAACCCACAACATTTGAGGATGGGAAGTTCGGTCTGGACTTGATTGGTTGTGAAGCAAGTATGCCCAAACCAAAGCTGTTCGGACCAATCAAATAGTCAGGGCGGGCTTTATACGATGATGGACAGATGATCAACCGTAACGTAATCATCCACGTCACCAAAGAGCGATTGGGTTAAATTCGTTTACAACAAAGAATGGCTGCCGCTGGAGATTTTAGATGTGTAGATTCAGCCATCGATTCTTTTATAGAAGATGTAGACAGCGCATTCATTTTAAAAGAGGAACAGAGAACCACAATCAAGGCATTTGTCGATCCAAAGGATTGCAGAAGCATTTTCTTTCCTGGTTCGGTTGAAACACGCCCCATAATCACAGCCCAATGGAGCAGTATCAGACTTACATTCTGACTAGAATCTGAGTATGACTACGTCAGGCTAGAAAACTGCACAAAGAAAAACAAATATTTACTAACACTGCAAAGAGTTTTGTTTTTTTATTACAATATAGTTATTTTTGCTCTCACAACCATTTTGTTTGATTGCATAAAAAAGACACAAAGGCAATTCCATAAAATACAGGCTATACTTTTCAGCACACTGTTAACCTCACAAAACTTTAAATCCCAACAGAACATTCAACAGTAACTGATCTCTCAAGATCTCAGCAGAGGATAATTAAACAATCCAAAAACAGCATTTCCAGGTTCACTTATTACAAACCAGATTTACTTTATTTTCACATAAGCAAAAAAAGTTCTAATTAAGAATTAACATGCTTATCTGTTGATGATTTATTAAAAATAATAAAGTTTGTAGTCACCATTATGGTGATCAATGTTGTTTTATTAGGGCTCTTGACCAATTAGTATTTCTCTGGCTGCTGTGCAAAAATTTTAATGTTCGATGAAATATCATATTATAGACAACATGTTGTTTCCAAAATTAAATAATTGGCTTTTATATTGTAATTCTACTAAATCTAAATTAAATCATTAATATGCTTCTGAATATTTATTTATTTTGTTAATTAGTTATAGCTTTTGTCTACTCACTATCAATGCTAGATGTATAAATCTCAAGAGAAACATTTCCAGTTCATATGAAAATGTGCAGACTTGTTTTTTATTTTGTATTCTGCAGCTCCCCTTGCGTCCACTTTGCAGCCCCAAGTTAATCCTGTAATGGTAATCCTACTATGGCTTCAACCCACCTACCTGCCTTTTAGTTACTTGGCAAACATTATGTCACCTAATGAAATATTTATAGGCCAAGCTGATAGTAGGCCTATATAATTTGCCTCTTTAGTGTGTGTTGTTATGTGCACACTTTTCAGATTGTTCTTACACCCTAAGGCTGAATGATCAATTCGCAAGAATCTCTAACAATCTTACAGCATAATGAACGGATTGGACTTTCATCCTTCACAGTAGAGAGAACTTAAATTTCCCAATGACGGCAGTCGGTAACTCTGGTGTATTTTGGACGGGACTGGGCGGTTCACACCGTTCCCAGTTCCCAGTTCCCAGTTCCCAGTTCCCTGTCCTGATCAACCTGGTTAATGTTCTTTGCATCCCAGCCACGAGTGCATGAGAAAACATTCAGCCTTTGTGGTCAGATTTTGGAGGAGAGATGTAGGCTACTGAAGCTGTTGTCCGTCAGCAACATTCTGTTCTTGCATGGATGTTTAAAAATGTATAGAATTTTGCTGTAACCTATAGTTAGTAAGCCAATACTTTTCGTTTATTTGTATTTTTGGCTTATAATTTTGAGTGACAGATGTCTTATTTAATTTAACCTATTTTTCTCTGTAACATTTTTTACTGTGTTGACAGTATCATGATAAGACAAAAATAACAATTCAAATTCTTGTATAGCCAATATTTTATATATATCCCAATTACTCTCTCTTTCTTTGGGGAACATTTAAATGTGGGATCAGTCGGGTAAGCATTAATTCTAAGCAGATAGTGGGTAAACACTTAGTGAATTTTAAGTGGGATTGGGTAGGTGCGGAATAGAACCTAGCGGGACCGGGACGATAGTCCCACGCAGACCTCTACTTCACAGTCTCACGTCTGTTCACATCAAATTTAATATGTTGTCAGCTCTGTCTAAAGTCTATGCTGTGCTTTGACATAAATATAACATAGTGTGCTGCTTGGTTCATCATGTGATGTTTTCCTATGACCTCCTTCAAGACATTAGTGCCCTTCCAATTTCCCATCATCCCACTTTGGGAGTCGACATGTAGGCTCTGCCTTCCAGCTGAATTCGGTGAGCATTCGCTCCTCCGTCTCTGTTTGTTTCTGCCTGTCCGATGCTCTGAGGTGTAAAATAATATCAGATATGTGCCGTCTAAGGTTGAAAACATCCACGTTGATATTGAGCGGAGTAAAATCAATATGTGTCGAGCACGAGTATCTCAACTCGAGACCCCAGGCATGCTTTTAAATGTGTTGTGGGCGCCAGGCGGAAGATGAATGTCAGTCAGCAATCGGTCGTCATGGAGACTCAAAGGCCAGGTGGCAGGTGTCCTGAGGTCATCACGCAGCCAATCAGGACTTAATGATGTGTGAATGAGACTGACCGAGTCATCACTCTATTAGCAAAGAGAAAGGTTTGGATCCACTGCATCAACATGGAAAGTAGCAGTGAACTGTGGAAATTAATGTTTTAACCAAATGTAGACATCTGTAGTCCGGTTTTATGAATGCACCATGGCACCAATCTAACAGGGAATTTATCTGTCAGACATGTTGAAATGCCAGCTGTTGTGAATGTCCTGTGGCCTGAATCATAATTTATGACCTGTCAGTCTGTGCAGTTGAGTAGAATCTATTGTCACAAAGACATGCAGCACAAAATGGCAGCCTAGGTAGAAAAGGACTCAAAATGAGTGCAACATTACATAAATTAACATTTATCTTTTAGATTTATCACAATTGCTTATTATTAAATGTCATATTAACACAACCTTCAATTTATTACACTGGTCTACAGCCAAAATGCTTCTGAAATACTAACACAGTCTCATCCCAAGACGTCATATGACTGACACTTTTGACCATACGTCAACATCCGACGTTTTATGGTACCCTTTAACGTCAGTTAGATGACGATCCTAGGGCGTCATATGTCTGACGCTTTACCTTTAGCGTCAGTTAGATGACGCGGGTAGGTTTATTTCTGGGTTAGGGTTAGGATTTCATAACGTCATATACTGACGTTAAAGGGTACCCTAAAACGTCGGATGTTGACGTATGGTCAAAAGCGTCAGACATATGACGTCTTGGGATGAGACTGGGCTGGAAATACATGTAGTCAAACTTTACTAATTTTCTGTCAATGAGAATGCAAATTATGCTTAAAATTATTGATTGGCTTTCGTTTTCAAGATAAGCTATTGGGTCCGTATCGGACCCCTGACTTGGTGGCGGATGATGAGTGAGTAATAAAGGGAAAGGATCTCAATTTAAACCAGAAATGACTAAAATACATATTTGACTGGATCTATAAATATATCTATGACTGGGTTTGGACAGTACTTGATTTTTAGGCAAAACAACGAATGATGCAATCTAAAGCTGGTATTGTGTCAAACATATGAATTGTATCATGTTATTCCTAGAAATCATGGATTGCGATCATAATGAAGATGACGTTACTTTTCTAAACAAATTGCCCTATATCGGCTTTAGAAATCATACAACAGGGGTACAAAACTCAATTCCTGGAGGGCCACAGCCCAGCACAGTTTTGATCCAACCCTACTCCAACACACAATGGCTGCGTCCTAAATCGCATACTCTCCTGAGTAGGTACTTACTTTGTAGGTACGCACTTAGTAATTACTTAACGACTTCTAAAAAAGTATGTTCTATATATGAATGTGTGTAATATGAATGTAATCCGGAAGTACTACATCTGTCATGTTGTCATTATCATGTGACCTATCAGCGCCAGTTACGTCGCTTCATTGTCATTCATAAATTCTCTCACGGGGCCCCATGTGATAGTAACGTGTCCGTCATATGTACACTTCAAAATATTGCCAGAAGTAGTAGGTCATCCGGGTCATCTTTTATGAGTACTGTGAATTCAGACATACCTCTTTTGTCACATAATGTTTTTTACCTACTATATAGTAGGAAAGTATGCGATTTCAGATGCAGCCATACCTGTAGTTTTCAAAAAAAAAAAAAAAAAAAAACCTAAAGGACTTGAGTTTAGGTTTGAAGCTAAACTCTGCAGGGCTGTGGCCCTCCGGGACCTGAGTTGGCCAACCCTGCTGTATGATTTCTAAAGCTGATATTGGCCAATTTGTTTAGCAAAGTGATATAAGCTTCATTAGGGCCCGAGCACCTATGGTGTGAGGACCCTATTGGAATTGCTCTTTTTATTATGATTGCAATCCATGATTTCTAGGAATAATGTGATGCACATGATCTCTTATTTGTCAGTGTTTGATTTTGCATAGGGACATACTGTATTTCTGTTCAGCCAAAGTGAGCAGAGATGCCTTGTACTTGTGTGAACAGTGCAGATTACATCAAACGGAGCAAATTGAGCCCACTAATGCTTGTAGACTATTGCTGGACAATGGCTAGAGATGCTCCATTTAATGAATACAAGAGACGAGCCAAGAAGCGCCAAGTAGACACTGAATAGGACTAATGTACATAATATTTTTTTGCTTTTTATTTTATAATAAATTTGATTTATATAATCCTTTTCCTGATTGCATACAGCATTCTCTGTTACATAAACAATAAAAGGTGACGTACTATCTACATAACATAGACATAAAATAATACATTAAAAAAATAAAAATAATGTAACCCTCGTTCCCTGAAGGAGGGAATGGGAGACGTAACGTCGACGTGAAGACATAATTGGGATCGCCTTGAGAGACCAATCTACTTCGAGAGTATTAAAACGAGCCAATGCACATTGGCATGCGATGATTGCATCAGCTCCTCTGCAGGGCGAGCATATAACGAGCAGCAGGTGTGACGCATATTGTTTTACGCTGAGGAGACGAGACGTGTTCGGCTTTACAGCGATGGTCAGCAACCGTGGCAACGGGACGTTACATCTCCCGTTCCCTCCTTCCCTCCCTCGTTAGGTTACATTAGTAACCGAGACGTTCCCTATCAGTCGCTCAGGTTCGGCATAAGGTTGACGTGACAACGTAATTGGGATCCCTATGGAAAACGCCACGGTTGCTGCCACATCCAGCGCCCTACGCAAGACTCCCAGGCCCCTAACTGGCTGGGGCGGAAGTCCTGCATAGAGGGAGTTCGAACTGCTGTTCCGTTATAACCCACACAGTGGAGCTCTTGGGTAACACTGGGAAAGCGTGCCTTTCCAGGGGAGAGGGACACTGCAGAGCCACATCCTGCCTGAAGGGAGGTAACGTGGAGAATACACATATGGACTGGCCAGAGGTTCAGTGCGACATATGGGATGTCACTGGGGTTGCTCCAGCCTAAGAAGGGGGAGGCAACACCAGACAGTGATGGCAGAGCGGACTCTGCCAAGGGAAAGAAACGGGTTCACCGCAGGGAGCTGATCGTGGAAGAATACGCATATGGGATCGCCGCAGGGAAAACCACATATGGAACCCAGCCTAGCACAAGTTAACAAGCATACGAGCACTAGGCCTGGCGTCGGAAGCTCCGCAACGTCCGACTGCCGAAGGGGTGTGGAGGAACTCACAGGGTTCACCAGAGTGGGCAACTCGACTGGAGCAAAAAAGCGCACTTATCCGCTCCGTGTGGAGGGGACTGGCGCAGCAAGCCGACACTAGAGCGGGAACTTCGGTGTTACTGGCTGGTTGAAGCGAGCACACTGGAAGAAACCGGCTCAACACGTAGGCTATAAAACCTAGCGAAAGTGTTAGGTGTCGCCCAGCCCGCAGCTCTACAGATGTCTGTCAGCGAGGCGCCGTGTGCCAGCGCCCAGGAAGAAGCGACACTCCTAGTGGAGTGGGCTCTCAACCCGAGCGGACAGGGCACGCCTTGGGCTTTGTAAGCCAAGGTGATGGCATCCACTATCAAGTGGGCCATCCTCTGCTGGGAGACAGCCTTTCCCTTCTTCTGGCCTCCATAACAGACGGAGAGCTGATCTGAGGTCCTGCGGCTTTGCGTTCTGTCCACATACAGACTCAGAACGCGGACGGGACAGAGAAAAGCCAGGGCTGGGTCTACCTCCTATGAAGGCAGCACTTGCAGGATCACTACCTGGTCCCGGAAGGGAGTGGTAGAGACCTTGGGCACGTATCCGGGCCAGGGTCTCAGGATCACGTGAGAGTTAGCCGGGCCGAATTCTAGGCACGGTTCGTCGACTGAAAATGCATGCAGGTCTCCTACCCTCTTTATAGAGGCCAATGCAACCAGGAGTACTGTCTTACAGGACTGTCATGTCTACCTGGCTCACAGTAGCAGTGACATAGGGGAGACCACACCGTTTGTTGAGTTAAATCAAAAATAGTTTATTTAAACATTAAATGATAAGATGAAATCATAAGTTAAATCAAGAAATGTATCAAATCAGTAAATGAGAAGCAAGAGGAAACTAATCAAAGTGTAGTGCAGATCAGTAAAGTGTAAACTATGTGTCATGCAAACAAAACAAAAAAGTAGTATGATGGTGTTGCCGCCTGCCTGGAAGCCCGAGCAATGTCGAGACGTGCAGCACAGAGCAGACCAAACCAAACAACTGGCAGGAGAGGTTTTTAAACCATCCCGCCAATCAGCTGCTGTCGGATGGACCGAAAACGAACAGCTCCCCCCTCAGGTTGGAGGGAGAGAAACGGCCCACACATTTTCTCTACATGGTGGAGTGAGTACACCCAGCAGTGCAAAGCCGGGCGTGACATCACTCCCCCCACAAAACAGAGACCCATATGGGACTCTGTAAAACTACATTCTACTCATTACACCATTACCCATAATCAATACAAAAAAAAAAAAAAACAATAACAAACTACACCCCAAAAACAATAAAATGTCTAAACCCATTACCCTTTTTAACCAGTACCCCGAAAGACTAATGTTAGCTTAAACCAAACTCTTATCCCCATTCATCCACCCCTCTAATACAACAGTTAAATTGGTGGCAATTAAACTTCCGAGAAAAATAGGAAACTGGTCTATCTATTCCGTTGTCATCTCTTTGAAGGAGAACAGCACCTGCCCCTACCTGGCTGGCATCCACTTGCAACTGGAAGGGCTCCTCGAGCTTAGGAGCAGCCAAAATAGGTTCAGAACTCAGAAGAGACTTGGCGTTTTCGAATGCGTTTTGACAATCAGCAGTCCAATTGAATTTAACAGAACCCTTCAACAGGTTAGTTAGTGGGGCAACGACAGATGAAAAATTGCAGCAAAAGTTCCTGTAATACCCTATCATACCAAGGAAGCGCATCAATTCTTTCTTAGTGACAGGACGTGGGAATTTGTCAATGGCCAGGACTTTCGCTCTCACTGACCGAACGTTCCCCTGTCCAACCACCTTTCCCAAATACACTACTGTAGCCCGGGCAAACTCACACTTTGCCAAGTTTACAGTAAGGTTTGCTGCCGCCAACCGTTCAAATAATGAAGGTATACGGGCAAGGTGGACCGTCCAGGTGTCTGAATAGCTGACCACATCATCAATATACACAGCGCACCCCTCCAGTCCTGCAACGACTTGATTCATGAGCCGCTGGAAACTGGAGGGAGCGTTGCGCAACCCAAAAGCCATTCTCGTATAAGAATATAGTCCCGACGGTGTAATAAAAGCAGAGATCTCTTGTGCCCTAGGAAAAAGAGGAACCTGATAGTAACCTTTAAGCAAGTCGAATTTGCTCACATAACGAGCCGCACCGACCTGATCAATACAATCTTCTATCCTAGGCAATGGATATGAGTCTGGTTTTGTTACACCATTTACTTTTCTGTAATCCGTGCAAAATATGTACGTATGATCAGGTTTTTTGACTAACAAACAGGGCGAAGCCCAGCTAGAATATGACTGTATGGCAAGACCATTTTCTAGAAGATATTGGACACTATCATCCAGACTTTTACGCTTATCAGCACCCGTGCGGTAAAACCTCTGACAAATTGGCTTTGCATCACCGACTTCTATGTCATGCTCGATTAAAGTTGTGCATGTAGGAGTATCTGAAAACAGACATGGAAATTCAAGGATTAATGCTTTCAATTCTGATTGCTGTTGTGGATCCAAATGATCTAAAACTCCCTCTAATTTTCCCAACGTCTCTGAATTATTTAGACGAGCATGCAGCATGGAATCATCCGGGCCCTGCACATCATCTAACTCTGAAGAAGCCACAGATGTGCCTGCCACGATCAAGACAGCTGATTCACCCTTACCATTAGGCGAATGTGACGATGCATAATATGGCTTAAGTAAATTGATATGACATAACTGTGTTGCTCGCCTACGATCAGGCGTAGCAACCACATAATTGGTCTCTGACACTTGACGCACCACATTGTAAGGTCCTGAAAATTTTGCCCCAAAAGGAGAACCAGGTATAGGCAACAATGCCACCACCTGATCCCCTGGACTAAAGACACGAGCTTCTGCTTTGCGGTCATAATTTCGTTTCATTTTACTTTGGGCATCAGTCAAATTTTCGGTTGCCATTTTACATGCTAAAAGTAACCTACGTCGGAAACCATAGACATAATTAGACAAACTCTTTGGTGGTTCACTTGAATCCAGATCACTTGACAACACAGGCAATGGTGTACGAACCTTGTGGCCAAATACCAATTCATTGGGACTAAAACCTGTGCTTTCTTGCACAACTGCTCTAGCCACCAACAATAGCCATGGTAAACCATCCTCCCACTCCCTTTTCATCTCTATGCAGTATGCACGCAACAGAGACTTAAGAGTGGCGTGGAAACGCTCCAAAACCCCTTGACTTTGTGGATGGTATGCGCTACTCAAGTTGTGTTGGATACGTAGCTGTTTCAAGGCTGCCGCGAACGTTTTTGACGTAAAATTGGAACCCCGCTCACTTTGAATGATTCTGGGTAGACCAAATATTGAAATAAACTGAGACAATGATTTTACCACAGACCTTGTCGTAATGGTCCTCAGAGCATACGCAGCAGGATAACGAGTTGCCTGGCACATGATGGTAAACAAATAAACACAGCCTGATTTTGACTGGGGTAAGGGGCCCACACAATCAATGATCAAATGCTCAAAAGGCTTACCCACAGACGGAATGGGCTGTAAAGGCGCGGGCTTAACGACAGCATTTTGCTTACCTGCCACCTGACAGACATGACAAGTTTGAACAAACTGTGCAATGTCTCGCTTTATCCGTGGCCAGTAGCAATGTTTTAACAATTGATTGTACGTTTTCTTCACCCCAAAATGACCCGCTGTTTCCCCATGAGCTGTTTTTAGTGCCACATCACGAAACTTTTCAGGCATCACCACCTGCAAAATTTGATCTCTCACATCATTTCCCACAGTGGGTGACCACCTTCTTAGCAACAAACCATCCTTCACAAAATAACAGCGATCTAAATTGTCATCTGCAGCCAACTCAAAATATTTCTGTAAGCTCGGATCACTCTTTTGAGCCTCAGCAATGTCAAAACGAGACAGACGTACTGGTAACTGTGGAATACATACCTGAGCAGACGTGTGCTTGGATACATCAGACGAGTTTACATCCTGTTTATGCGCCATAGCCCACAGCCCACGCCGTGAAAACCTCTGGAAAATCTTTTTGACACCTATCTGCCTCGTCCAACAAAGAAGATCCATTCTTAACCACAGGAAGTGGTGAGACCGGATCAGGGAAAACACGGTCATGAGCAAAACTATTACCCACAATCAGATCAACTCCCTCTATAGGTAAAGAAGGACGCACCGCAATGGTTACATCCCCGTTCACAAAACCAGAAAACAATTGAATTTTGTGCAGCGGCACTGGAAATGACTGGAGACCAATTCCCCCGTATTAAAACACAATTTCCTGTATCAGATTCAGACGAGAAAGGCAAGACAGATTGACAAATGAAACTTTCTGATGCACCCGTATCACGCAGAATTTTCACTGGAACGCGACGTGCGCCTCCAACCAATGCCACAAAACCCTCCGTGACCAACGGTGCATAATCCGTTATAATAGATGCAGAAAATTCAAGCTCATCACATTGTACATTACCCTTATCAACTGACGCAGTACATTGTGCACGATCCAATGTCCTTGGAATGGCCCCTGGTCCCTGGAATGTTCTTATCTTTACTCCCTGAGCGCACACCAGGAACAGATGAGGTGCAGAGTCCAACTTTTCCTCCATCACCTTTCCCCCTATTTCGCTCCAATAACACCGGGCAATTTTTTTTCCAATGATTTTTTCCAAAACAGTAGTTACAGTCTGTCTTAAGATCGAAATCCGATGGTTTACCCCGTGCACTTGAATTTGAAAACACAGATGTGTCCGTATTAACACGACTATAGCGACGTTCTTTGTAACTAATATTAAAACGCGGACAAAAATCGCGTACTGGAGACCTGTGTATCAGAGAAAAATTATCAGCAAGAACAGCGGCATCTGCTGCGGTTTTCACATGATGTTCACTAATATACGTGGTTATGCGATCAGGCAAAGTGTTCTTAAGTTGTTCTAATATCATAAGATCACACAACTCATCAAAAGAATCAATCTCTTCAGCTGTAAGCCAACGATGAAAAAAACTAGTCAATTCCCTAGCCCATTCAGCATAAGTTTGCTTGTCTGATTTTTTCCATGATCGAAAACGCTGTCTATAAGCCTCGGGGATTAACTCGTAGCACTTTAACACAGCTGTCTTAACGGATTTATAGACTCTCTTTTCAGAAGACGGTAAAGCCACAAATGCCTTCTGAGCACGGCCAATTAACGTAGTTTGTAACAATACAATTTTATCCTCATCACTCCATTTTTGCTCAGTAGCAATATTCTCAAATAACGAAAAAAACACATCTGGATCGTGCTCATTAAATTTAGGCAGGAACTTGATCATACCTGCCAGGCCAGACTGCTGCGATTTTCCAAGTTTGCCTTCAGCTACTAACTGCAGTCTAGTACGCTCAATCTCATGTTCCTGCTCTAAATTTTTAAGCCTTTCCCATTCCAGCTCACGGTCCTTGTCTTTCTGTGCTGCTTCTAACCTTTTACGGTCCATTTCATTATCAAGCCTTCTTTGAACCAAGTCGTCATCTAATTTTTTCCTTGCTAACTCTTGTTCTAATTCCAATGTCTTTTGTTTCACTAGCAAATCATGTTGCAGTTTTAACATTTCGACTTGCTGTTCAAATGTTAATACACTGGATTTTTGCTGTGAGCCTACAAACAAACTTGGAGTGGGCTCACCATCTGAACCCGACACTCCCTCACTACAGCGCTCCGGCAATTTCTCATCAGGCAACACATTCTTGTCAATCAAACACGCACGAATGAAGTCAAGCAGCTCATACTTCTTAGCTACCCTCAGCAATGTTATATCAATTTCATAGTGCTCAGCCACACTATGCAACTGTTTAACATTCAACGTCTCAAGGAAGACCACCGAAGGAGCAGCTAAAAACACCTCAAGTGTACTCATTATTACAAATAAATTCACCAGTCAACAATCAACCCAGGCTATGGTCTATACACATCACATAACAATACATCTAACCAGATCACACTAGACCTATACCCCAACGTCTTTCGGGTTACTAATACAAATCCAACCACAAAAACTTAGTCAGGCGAAGTGGAAAGTAGCTCATATTACAGGACAACTACGGAGTTTCCCCCTAAACATTTACCCCCCTACTATTCTAACCTATCTTCACACTAAGTCCAAGAACAAGTCTCATTTACTCACTAATACCGATGGAATCGTACTGTCCCGACAAAAGTCAATTCAGCCGGTGCTCCACGGCGGTGCCCTCGTCTGGACTTCAGTGACCAGCAACCTAACCCACAACGCATAAGCGCACTAATTGGAGATAAGACAGGCTCCGTAAAACCTCCTGCAACACAATTAAGCTTACAAACACACTTCGCCACTCAAACTCAGCAAGCCAAAATATGGTTGGAAAAATTGCTCTATATCTACGCAAATACTCCTCCCAAAAAATTTGTTCATAACCAAAAAACTAACTTTAGCGATCAACTTACTAACATTCAATTAATTAACTGAACACCCGATGCGGAACTCCCCAACAAACAAACTCAACGCGTGCCAGCTGACTAGACTACTACCATCAGCTGATTCGCCTTACG
Source organism: Tiaroga cobitis (assembly GCA_030578255.1). NCBI lineage: Eukaryota > Metazoa > Chordata > Actinopteri > Cypriniformes > Leuciscidae > Tiaroga > Tiaroga cobitis. Next base: position 13,272,936 of record CM060608.1, read on the forward strand.
TTCATTCACAGAATGTGAACCAATGACGTAGTGCTATCCACGCACCTAAGCCTACAAACATTGCGAATTATAATAATCTACTTACAATTCGGGATCCCACTGGCTGGACGAGCCCCCATATGTCACGTCTACCTGGCTCACAGTAGCAGTGACATAGGGGAGACCACACCGTTTGTTGAGTTAAATCAAAAATAGTTTATTTAAACATTAAATGATAAGATGAAATCATAAGTTAAATCAAGAAATGTATCAAATCAGTAAATGAGAAGCAAGAGGAAACTAATCAAAGTGTAGTGCAGATCAGTAAAGTGTAAACTATGTGTCATGCAAACAAAACAAAAAAGGAGTATGATGGTGTTGCCGCCTGCCTGGAAACCCGAGCAATGTCGAGACGTGCAGCACAGAGCAGACCAAACAACTGGCAGGAGAGGTTTTTAAACCATCCCGCCAATCAGCTGCTGTCGGATGGACCGAAAACGAACAGCTCCCCCTTCAGGTTGGAGGGAGAGAAACGGCCCACAGATTTTCTGTACATGGTGGAGTGAGTACACCCAGCACGGCAAAGCCGGGCTTGACAGGACATACTTAAGGCTCAAATGGTGGTCTCTGAAGTGCCGAAAGGACCAGAGACAAATCCCAAGAGGGTATAGAGAGCGGGCACGGAAAGAAAAGTACGGCTCTGATCGAGCATGTTTGGGGGTTCTCCTGGTGAGAACACCACTCGACGAACAGGTTCCACTTCAACGCATAGAGGCGCCTCGTAGAGGGGACTCTAGCGGAAGTGATGGTGTCAACTACCGCTTGGGGTAGGTCACCTAGAACCCCCACGTCTTGATAGAAGAAATAGCGAGAAGAAATAAAGTTTTTAGAGTGAGGAACTTTTCTGAAACCTCTTCGATGGGCTCGAAGGGAGCCACAGCCAGACCCTCAAGTACAATGTCCAAATCCCAAGCTCTAGAGTGCAGTGCAGGTCTCAACCTCAATGTACCATGAAGAAAACGAATAATCAGAGGATCTCTCCCAAGAGAAGTGCCCCTCAGAGGGGGGTGGTAGGCCGATATAGCCGCCATGTATACCTTTAAGGTAGAAGGAGATAATCCTGCAGAGAAACGGTCTTGCAAGAAATCAAGAACTGTACCAACAGGGCAGTTAACAGGATCTAAGTGATGTTCACCACACCAGGTGGAGAATAATTTCCATTTCAATGCATATAGTTTTCTCGTGGAAGGTGCTCTGGATTGGAGAATGGTCTCAACGAGCTCAGGTGAGAGACTGGATTCTATGCGCCGGGCCCCCTCAGAGGCCAAGCCCACAGTTTCCACAACTCCGGATAAGGGTGAAATATCATGCCCCTTGCTTGGGACAGTAGGTCCCTCCTGACCGGAATCTCCAGGGGAGAGCCGTCTAGAAGGGACACTAAGTCCGAGAACCATACTCGGGTCGGCTAGTAAGGGGCTACTAATAGCAGACGGCCCCCTTCCCGGTGAACCCTTTCCAAAACCCCCGGAACCATGGATATCGGGGGGAATGCGTACAGGTGCAGCCTCGGCCACACCTGCACCATTGCATCCAGTCCGAGTGGTGCTGTCAACGCACCTCTCACGCACCGTAAGGGAGAACCACATGGGACAATGGCTTGAATCTGATGATGCGAAAAGGTCGACTTGAGCTTGACCAAATTTCTCCCAAAGGAGCTCCACCACCTTGGGGTGAAGTCTCCACTCCCCGGGCCTCAGCCCCTGTCTTGACTGGATATCCGCTCCCAAATTCTGATGCCCCGGAATATATACTGCCCTGAGTGACAGCAATTTCCTCTGGGCCCATAGGAGGATCTGATGGGCCTGCTTGCATAGGTTACATGACCTCAGACCCCCCTGATGGTTGATATAGTAGACAACCGATGTGTTGTCCGAGCGGACCAGCACATGGTGGCCTCTCAGGTCTGGCAGAAAATATTTGAGAGTTCGAAATACCCCCATCATTTCCAGACGATTTATGTGCTAAGAACATTGATGGTCCTGCCAAAGACCTTGCGCCGATTGCCCACTCATGACCGCCCCCCATCTCATGAGGGAAGCATCCGTCGATAGCGTGACGCGTCGACAAGAAGCCCCCAGCACTGGGCCCTTGGCGAGGAACCAAGGTTTCTTCCACATGACCAAGGCACGTAGCCATTGCTGCATGACCTTGATCATGCGAAACGGATTTCCCCTCGGAGAAAACCCCTTGGTCCTGAGCCACCACTGCAGGGGTCTCATGTACAGAAGGCCAAAAGTAATTACGTTGGACGCAGCTGCCATGAGCCCCAACAGTCTCTGAAACTGTTTCACAGTGAGTGACTGGCCTAGTTTTACATTCTTTACAGCTGTGAGAATCGCAGAAATACGTGCAGGAGACAGATGTGCTTGTATTGTTGTCGAATTTCATATTAGACCTAGAAAAGTGGTCCTCTGAGCTGGGAGGAGTACACTCTTTTTGGTGTTGAGCCGCAACCCCAACCTCTTTATGTGGGACAGAACAACATCTCGATGCCGAACTGCCAACTGCTCTAAAATCAACCAATCATCGATATAATTTAATACGCGAATGCCCTGGAGTCTCAGAGGAACCAGAGCTGCATCAACGCATTTTGTAAAGGTGCGGGGTGATAAACATAGGGATGACTCACACTTACACCAAAGGGATGTATTGAACTTAGCTATAGGAAATATTAAAAATCAATAATAACTTGTTATGATGAATTATGAATATTTGGGTCAGTTAATTGGATTAACTTGACATGGCTAAATTAATATTACAATCAATTAATCAGTTCATCCAACGAACTTGATTATTAATTTATTCTAAGGAAAGGGTATCTTCCATAGCCACAGAAGAATAATTATTTCTTAGCATGTACAGCGGCTTTGAGCATGTAGATCAAGACCGTAAAAGAGACTTTGTTTGCAAGCAGTGAATCAGAACCAAATACATAAAGTGCACAAGTTTTATTAACTAAATCATGAACATGAATAAACTAAACAAACATACATAAATACATAAATATATATGTAGGTAAAAGGAGTGAGAGATGGAATGATGTAACGATGGATAAGATCCATCTAACTATGAGAAGAACCAAAAGCATTTCATTTTCACATTTCATTGTATTGAATACTTGCATTTGTAGTGGGAACAATTCTTGAAGTTGTGGGAAAATTGAAGTAGTTGAGGGTTCCGGCAGTGGCAAGTGGAAGTTGATTGAAAGTTATCTTTCTCCATGAGCGCATGGCTGGTTTGGTCAAGGCCTGGGTCTCTGGGCCCTGTTGAGGCCACGCGGAGCACCCAGGAGAAGTGAGGAAGTCGGAAGATTGGGCGATTGGAGTCGTTGTTGGTTGGAGTTGTTGTTCCAAAACTCCGTTGTTCCTGTTGTTCCGATTGTCCTTGGTTCTTTGTGAGAGAGTCTTCTCTCTCCTGCATGAGCCCATATCTGGTTGGATCAAGGCCTGCGGTGCCCTGGGGCCCCCATGGAGGGGGAGGGGGTTCCCCAGTATCACCAGAAACAGTGTTGCGGCTGGATGAAAAACTAAGAGAGGCAGGTCACATGTGGACTGTCTATAATAAAGCCTGAGAAAGATCCAACCCCTAAGGGTTGACTGGACCAATAAGCAAGGTGAAATGTCCGAGTGGGAAGGTTGCTCTAGTTAATTTACGAGTCTTTGTCCCAAGCGTGGTTATACCTTCATTAATGCTCAGATAGATATAACACATCCACACTGCATTCTAGAAGAAGGTGATGTACATCAAAGTGTGAGTCATTAAATGAGGATTATTTGTTAGGAGGCATGATACAGGTGAGGTTACATTGATCGTTGGTTGTATACCAAGGTACACACCATAATATATACATAATAGTACACAAGACAGTAAACCATTTACACTGTTTCTTTCATAGTTTTATCCATGTTCATTTATAGATCAGTTAGTCTATGATTAATGCAGAAAAGTCTGTATTGCAGAAAAGTCTGTATTAAAGATTGTTTCTGTCTTCCCATTGTCTCTCTCTTGCACATCTGGCGCATTCCTTTGGAAAGTGGTCGTAAAATCTCCTTATCAGCCCTGTAACATGACACTGTTTCAGCCCTGGTGTTCGTTTAATTTGGGATGTTAGTTTTGGAGTTTCATAAACCTTTGTATATAATGAATAATTAGCGTGTGTCTGATGAGTCCAGACCCTACAGGGAAGTACCCGATACTGGTATGCTTCGGCTGAAAGCGAACCTCAGGAACTTCCTGTGATGAGGATGGATGGATACATGGAAGTACGCGTCCTTCAAGTCTATTGTAACAAATCAGTCATCGGACTGAATCTGTGATACAATCTGTTTGAGTGTAAGCATTTTGAACTTGAGTCTCTGAAATCTGCTGTTTAAATGGCACAGATCTAGAATAGGACGCAGCCCTCCATCCTTCTTTGGGACAATGAAGCAACGACTGTAAGACCCTGACTCTCTGCTGGGAGGAGAAACCCTTTCTATAGCCCCTTTTTTAACCTGTTAAGCTTCAACCCCACTTTTGAAAAATCCCCAGAAATGGCATACCCAAACTGAAACAGATACAGTTCATGAACCCTTTGTACTAAAAGCACAAGTAAGATCTCATTTGAAAGCTGACACCTGGCAGTTTATTGTAAATGTGGAATTAATTAGTGATACTGAAAAAAAAAATATGAAAAATGTCTTCAAAGTTTTGTAAAGTTATTAGAAATGTATTTTTATGAAACATCTTCATGAAAATAAAATTGAAGTTGGCATTGTATCAATCTAGAAATGCACTGCAGCTAAAGCCACATGTCTGACCATGTTATATTTAAAATTTGAAGAAGATAAGTTTAAAACTCTGCATTTAGTTAAATGTTTTTCAAGATCATGTCATATGAATTTATTTTGATTAGACTCTAAAATGCAAACTGGTGTTTATTGTCATCTTCTAGCATCTATTTAGACTATTTCTCTATTGTTTTGTGGTGCAAACGAGCCCCATTCAGTTTCAGTCTTCCCTGCACATATTCACACCTCTCCGGCCTGGTTATGGGTCTAAATATGCTTTTCTTTTGTCTGCATTATAATCACTAACGACTGGCTATTCACACTGTTTCAATCCCTTTTTCTTTCATCAAAGTTCTCACTTCACATTTGAAACTGTATCAAATGCCCTTTTTGAAAAACGAAAAATTTCAGTAAGCATTCCTATTTAGAAAAATTCATAAAAATAACAGCTAATATGCTGGCAGGTGCACAGAGTTAGCTAGCATGTTAGCTTAGCACACCATCAATACACGACAATTTATGTGATTAAAACCATGTTTGTGCTCCAAACTTACTTTATAACGCAAGTCGAGTGTTTTAAATAACCTTCTGTGATCTGATTTGGCTTCAGATGAAAAAATAAGACAGAAAATATATAAATTTATAGTATTCTGCAATGATAAACTCTATATCGATTAGCATTACATTATAAATATAATCTATTATTATGAAAATACCTGACATGGCTCGAAGAACACAGGTAAATCGAATATCATTGCAATCATGTTTATTGTCTTCAAAACATCTTTATCTGCATGTTACAGCGATCTCTGGAAGCTTTGTTTATGCCAGGGACTTCCTGGAATGTCACATGGTTATGCCACTTCTTCGTGTGTTCCATATATGAACTATTACTGTGCATAGAGCGCCGGCGCTCTCATGCGGCCAGTATGGATTGAAAACACAGTACATCAGAGTATCCAGCGCTCATGATTACATCGACGCATTTGGGTATAAATTCAATAAATATTATTCCTGTCTATAGATATCTGATGTAAACCTATGAGAATATATCAATATTTCTCCAAATCTGCACATGTTTGAGCTAAAAGCCCTGAGGGACGTTGTTTTGTCAAGCTCTGTCATGACGATCGCACAGGAGTTTTTTTCTGAATGGAAGCGGCTGACGCTCATAATTCATATTAAAGGTAACGACTCATTTTTTAATTACATAACTCCTGACACAAATTAAGACATAACTGTCACTATAAGTTTATCAGAATACAATAGTGGTCAAATACTGAAACTTGAGTCTTATATCTTTTTAATGATGTATAGTTTGTCAAGGTAATAACATTAAATCTGATAGTAACTTTGAACTATTTAAAAAAAAAACGCTTCAGTGCGCCCGCGCTCTGGTGAAGCTTAACAGGTTAATAAGTGTCAGTACTTCCTGCTCCATAACCAGAGCCTGCTGGGAGTTCACCACTGTGGGAAGGACCCCTTGAAATCTGGGCGGACGAGAACCGAACTGAATTCTGTAACCCTTTTCTATCATGTGCAGGTCTCATTGAGAAATATTTGGTTGTAGTTTCCACGCTGCCAGAAATTCTGCTAAGGGAACCAGTCTCTTGAGACTGGCCTCTGGATTTAGTTGAACAATAATTTCGGTGCCCTGAAGCGGCGAACCGGCAGGGAACAACCGAACTGATCGTTCTATGACCCTCCTCGGAGGCTCGTATGGGGATACTGACACCTCGGTGCCCTGAAACGGCGAACCGGCAGGGAACAACCGAAGTGGCAGCGCTGCAACTCTCCTCGGAGAATCGCCCCCCAGAGGGTGCCAAGGGTGAACGATTTCTCGAAATTGTCCCTCCCTGGAGGGGACCACCCTCAGAAGTCTGTCGGACTTGGCGTCAGGACTTATTCTTAATCCAAGCTCTCTTGGTTATGACAGTCCTCAGATCTTGTCTACCCCTAACAGGCTTGGACTGCGACCGCCACCCAGGATCCCCAGATTGAGGAGGAGCCAGAGCGGCGACGCTTTATTTCTGATGCACTCTATGCTGTGAGGAGCTCGTAGACGGTCGAGACTGCTCAACCTTTATATCACAAGCAGTCTCGGGGACATTGGACCGGCGAGGAAGAAACCTCTGGAACGCAGCAGCTTGTTTTTTAGTTTCTTGAAACCTATCGACGACACAATTCATAGCGTCGCCGAACAGACTTGTAGGTGAAAGTGGTGTGTCCAGAAGAACAGACCTATCTCTATCCTTAATATCTGAAAGATTCAATCATAAGTGACGTTCCATGGCCAGCAGGGCTGCCATAGAACGGCCCACAGATTTGGCCGTCTCCTTGGTGGCCTGGAGAGATAGATCTGTTGTGCGACGGAATTCTCGATTTGCGTCAGCACTAACTTCCTCACACTCGTCTATGTCCCTCAGCAGGTCAGCCTGGTATGCTTGGAGAATCGACATAGTATGTAAGCATGCTGCGGCTTGACCTGCTGCCGAATACGATTTACTCACCAGCAAAGATGTATTTTTTAAGGGCTTGGTGGGTAACGTCGGGGCTTTCAGTGATGACGCTGACTCGGGGGAGAGATAGCTCGCAAGCGTTTCTTCCGCACGAGGCCTTGTCATGTAACCATAGTGTGCAATACCTTTAACGTTACTATAGTTAGTTGTCTGTGGGTTATGTACCCTGAAAGATGCCGGTTTATTCCACGATTTTGACACCTCAGTGTGGAAATCGGGAAAAAACTGGAGTTTACGACGAGGAGGTCGTGATCTAGATGGCAAAAATCGTTAATCTAAAATACTTTTTCTAGACTCAACATCAAAATCATCGGCTGACCAGTCAATATTTAATTTAGCAACAGTGGGAATCAAGACCTCCATAAGCTCCTCATCAACAGGGGTATGAGCTGGCGAAAACTCACAATCCGCGATAGTCGCAACATTGGTGCCTCAACCTGGGGAGGAGAAAGCGCAGCGCGGGCTCCTTCCTGGGCAGAGGCACCGGATCCAGCAGGTAAGGGCTGACAAAGGGCGGGGCCCGTCTCAAACCCCGCTACTAGATCCATATGCAAACCCCAAGATGAAAGCCACCTCGGGGAGCGTGAACCGAACCGTCCTCTTCGAAGAACGCCCGGCGAGAGCGGAGCATCCTCACAGTCAGCCCACTTGAGGACTGTCTGGGCATGCTCCCCTGCCAAACAAGCAACATAAAGCTGATGTATGTCCCCACCCGTTATGTAACGAGGGCAGGGAACAACACAACGCTTGAAATCTTGCTTGCTTGCCATTGGCATGATATATAGATATATATATTGAGCTTGACAGACAATAATAAATATGACAAGGACAGATATACAGAGAGTGCTTGCTTAATCGTCTTGCGGTCTGATTTCAGGGGTTCTTTATAGTTTCCTGGTCCATGACGTCGCCTATGGCGTCTTGTATTCCATTGGACTGATTTTACACGCGCTTCACGACGCAATCAGGACGCAATCACGCAGAGCGTTCCCACCGTATATAAATACATATAAATATATAGTATATAAATTGTATAGAATTATTTATATATATATATATATATATATATATATATATATATATATATATATATATATATATATATATATATAATGTATATATATATTTTTTGTCCTTGCATTCTTTTTTGTGGTTTCCTCTCAGTGACACACCTGACTGAAATGCTCATTATGCAGCTCATTATGCGAGTCATTGTCTTCTCAGGTGTGAACCACAGTATTATTCATGATCATTTACGCCCCCATGCATATTGCCTGGGGCATATTGCCACGCATATTGCCACAAACAGAAAGTGTCTTACAAAATTTAAATCAATGTATTGTTTTATGTGAAGGATTAGGCAGGATGATTTTCAGATCATTTTGAAGCAAAAACTCTAGGCAACAACATCCATTAGTCAAAAGTCTTGTGGACACATTTTTAGTATGTGTTTTGTGGCCTTTTTTTTCAGAAACATACATTTTTAGTTTTTTTTCAATAACCATGAATAAACATTATTCTCTCAAACATACAAACATGTACATACATGATGCTCACATATTATGGTAGCCCTGTTTGTGCTAAATAGAGTGTAATGACACATTTTTGCATTAATATGTTTATAAGCAACTGAAAAAAAACACAAATGTCAGGGCATGTCAAAACCTCTCAAGGACCCCAATAATACTGTAGACCCCAGAGGGTTAAACACGGTCACTCACCAGGCGCAGCTCAACCCCGACTCAGAACTGCCCTCATGCATTATGACTGTTTGACCTTCTCACAATTTATTTTTTATTTATTTTTTTGCAGGGTGGTTGTCACATGCAGGGTGGTCTGCAGTAGCACTGCCGCCCCACCATTGAGGGTAGTGAGAAAGGAAAAACTTTCTGCAGCTTCTGGCACGTTTGGCTTGCAATATTGGCACCAAAATGCTCCATACTGCAAAAGGTTTTTCACACACATCCGGGAAGGCACGGGGGCAGGGCAAGGCGATTACGCGTCGCACTGCGACCCCAGCGTAACCCGGGAAAGGATGGCTGTCAAGTCAGAATCTGATTCAGCATGAGCATGCACACCATTATAGTGGGAGCTCAGCATCATCTTCATTTCCAGAGCATAGCAACCCTCTCTCTGATGCAGCGATTGACGTCTAATCCTCCCCTGGAGCCCCGAATGAAATGCTAGGTCCATCATGAGAATGACCAGCATCCCATCCAGAAGCTGCCAGGCATGCGAGACAGTGAATGTGGCCGTCAACTCGACGGCACACAGCACGCTGATCACTTAACCTTAATGAAAAAGGCAAGACGAACAACATGCTGACGGGGTCATGTTCTCATAAGAGAATATAACCACCCACAAACAGAGTCTCAACATACGATTTCAACTCAACATATTGCGATACGATAGAGGAGTGAGGGGCCCATACGGAATGGTTACCAGGCGGGGAAGCCCTCACTATAATCCTCCGGTCACCCTGGCTATACGCAGAAGTAGCCCTTTTCTGGTGCACCAGAAGAAGAACTAGATTGGGGCATAGGCAAGGGGACTCCACCTCTTTTGAGGCACTTGAGTCTCGACCGCGCATCTAGAGCGCCGAACGTCGCGTGCTGGGTTGTATTATTGTTATTGTATACTTTATTGTCCCCTTAGGGAAATTTGTTTTGGGCACAGTGTATGCTGCATTTCCAGAATAAAAATAAGACATTCAAAAGAAAAAGTAAATCCAATAAAAATAAATTCCAAATCAATCACAGAATAGACCAATCTAAATAAAAATTATAATATAGAGCAATAGATAATGTTAAATAATCAGTCCAAACCAGAGACAATCATAGGCCTTTGTCCTTGTCATTCAAAAGTCCAATAGAAACAGGAACAAAAGAGTTTTTAACCCGGTTCAATTTTCACATTTGGGTTGCCATGACAACCTGCTGTCACTCGGCAGCTCGACGGCACATGGCACGCTGATCACTTAAACCTTAATAAGAAAGGCAAGACGAACAACGTGCCGATATGGTCTGGCTCTCAGAGAGAACATAAACCACCAAGCACAGTTTCAGCACACTTAAGCCCAGGCATGTGAAACAGTGATCGTGGCTGTCACATGAGGATAGGAAAACGACCTCATCCAGAAACACACGGTTTGAATGACGTCTTGAAAAAAAAGACGCAGTGTCAAACCGTGTATGCTCTTTCAGGAAAAACTGCTCTCTCTGGTGCTGCAGCACCCGACCCAGGGTTGACCGCGGCTACACAAACAGGACGATAGTGCAAGCCTGATGTGAGCACTCATGTTCTCATTGAAGGCGCAACATTCTGAGCTGTGAAAACAGCTGTTTTGCCGGCTCTCTGTGAGATTGCGGCCATCGCTGTCTGCACTGTAACACCAACACCACCTTTGAAAAGAGGCGTTCTGAAGAGCAGACTCGTTCCCTTTCGAGGGAACTCTACACTGCGTCGAGAATCGACACATTGGGGACGCTCCCTAAGCGTGCGCCTCTGAAGTATGAATGACACTATTCCAATCCTGATTGGTGTTGCGTCGTGACGTAACATGTGACGGCATACCCGGAAATATAAAGGTGACGCTGACACAACACATACCAGCTTCCGCTCTTCAGCAAGCGCTCTCTGTGAAACTGTCTGTCTTATTTGGTGTTGCTTGTCTGTGACAAAGCTCTACATATGGCGAGTGAACATTACACTAGTGTGTGTACCCCTGCCCTGTATATCTCACGGGCGGGGACACGCATCAGTTGTGTGTGTATAGTTATAGGAGCGCAGCACACACAGGCAGCTCTCAAGAGGGCTGCCTGTGGACACTGTGAAGCACTTCCTAATAGAGTGCTGCGCTCCCGCTCGGCTATAGTATTTTTTGATGATGGCCAGGCTCTCGATCCCCGCGATTCGGCTCCCGCGTCCGTTGAGGCGGCGTGGCGGCTTGGATCGCGGGGATCGCAGAAGGATCTCGCGGATGAGAAACGAGACTGCTGAGGCACTTTTTCGTTCATCATCTGCTGATTCTATAACACTCGTTCATGACGCAGAAGCCCGCAATGCGGTTTCTTCTGCCCGTGACGAGTGCCTGTTGCTCGAGCTATCTGTTTCTGAGGAAGTAGATTATGCTCAGCATCGGGAACGAGCAACATGAGTCACACTCGCCGGCTCATGTTTCTGCTTATGTAGAGCTTGTGGAGGTTGTGATGCATACTGTGGAGTCCAGTCTTAAAATAAATAATTAAATAAATGTATGTATATATATATATATATATATATATATATTAGCTGGCCACAAAATAAGCAGGATGATCCTTGTCAAAGCAGAAAGGGCTAGACGAGAGATTCCTGTAGCACTATTCACAACCTCAGCACCTAGCTGTTTTTCCCCAAATCTTCATAAAGAGATAGAAACTCTCCTGGGAAAAACCCCACTCTTTTTCATATCTCATCACATTCATTAAAGTCCCTGTAAAGTCAAAATTAAGTATGTGTTCTGAGTTTGTCACACCACAGAAAAATGTGTTATTAGCCATCCAGCCAAATTTGAATGATAAAAAAAAGTTTAATACATCAAATACATCAAATAAGCTATCAAAATCATGAAAAAATGAGCATTACTCTCTGCTCTCAAACGCTGGGGGCGTGTCCGCTGGCTGCGCTGAAACCACGCCCACTTTCGGGAAAGCTGTCTACGACGATATTAGGTGATACTGCTTTCGGGACGGGAGGATGAACGCTGGCGGGGGATAGTCGTTTCGGCCCCGTTCACCACAGCGGATTATCAGTGAATCCCAGTTGTCTCTGAGGAAAGTTTATAAAACGATCCTGTGTAAAATGATCACTACAGAGGCGGGTGTTGGCGGTGATCCTCAGCTCTTCATCAAGGTTGGCTCTACACAAAATTAATCCACCTCTTCTTGATGTGATCGTTTTTAGGGATTTAAATAAAGACACCGATCTGTTTTGTACATGATCGCATCCAGGTAGTAGCCAATATGCATTTCCGTGTTGAAGGCATAGCTAGCTAGCAAACAGTAGGCTGTAGTAACTAATAGTACTGACAGTAACTCGCGTTTGAGCGGCGAATGCGAATGGGGTCGGGAGAGATCAGCCTCAGTGGCCTCGGTGTGTCATCAAGTAGGGGCGTGTCCACGAGCTCATGGGCTCCAGTGCGTCATCGAGCCCTGTTTTAGCCCCGCCCAAAAAATCCGTAAAATAGCAATGGTGAAAAACTGTTTAACGGTCTAACTCCGCATTTCAGTACTTCACAGTTCACAGTCTTTGTAATATGTTTTAGCAATACATTTGTAACATTTATAATGTGTTTAGAATTTTTTTGTAGAATTGCCTTTACAGGGACTTTAAATGATTATTTGAATGTGGTGGGTGTGAGAGAGGCGGGTTATGGCAAGAAGCTGTAAATGGAGGAAGGTTTAGTGAGCTATCTTTCTCCTGATGTGGCATCTTCGCTTAAAGTACCGGCGCTGCCCAACAATCGTGCAGGGACACCTCTGCACTGGTTGGCTGGGCTTATATGGCGGTTGGTCAGGCTGGTACGTTCCTGTACTCTAAGACGATTTTGCAGGCGTACCATGGCACTAAACGTACCATAGCTTATTGTAGCAGTTATGATGGCTTTGAAGAGACATCAGTGGCTAAATTTGTCTGGTATAAAAAAAGGGAAAGACAAATATTTCTGCTGAACGCTCCGCTATCACCTTCTGGCCTGTTCTCCGACTCTGTAACTTCAATCGTCGACAGGTTTATAAAAAAAAAATATATATATATATATATATATATATATATATATATATATATAAATATATATATATATAAAAATGTATATGTTGTCACGCCGTTTTGAACGTTTCGGGCTACATTGATTTTCAGCGAACGCACACCGTTATGTTCACCCCAAGAGCTTGCAACCGGTCACCGACTATGGTCACAAAATTTTTCTAGACTTTTTCCTGCCGGTCATCTGCTTCAGGAAGTCGAGAATAGTGCTCGAGAAACACCCGAGGCCGGTCTCAAGGGGCTGGTTCCCTTAGTAGATTTTTGTAGAATGGCAACGCCTTCCAATTATCTATATGGGTCCTGAATATTTTTAAATATGGGTACAGACTGCAGTTCGGTTACCGACCTCCTAAGTTTGTTGGGGTCGTACCGACCGCAGTGGTTCCAGAACAGGCTCGGGTTATGGAACAAGAGGTACAGATTCTACTGGAGTTAAGGGGCCATAGAGAGTGTTCCCCTACCAGACAGTAAGTCCAGGTTTTACAGCCGGTACTTTTTAGTTCCAAAGGAGGATGGTGGACTGAGGCCAATTTTGGTTCTAAGGCTATTGACTTGTTCTTTGAGGAGATCCAGGTTCAAAATGCTTACAATTTCCATTATCGGAAACCGAATCAGATCCGAGGAGTGGCTTGGCATGGTAGATCCAAAAGTTGGGGCTGTCCACTCAGTTGCAGGGCAACCGATGTTGTTCTTGAAGCGGGGCCCGGAAACGATGTGTATTGCCCGCCGTCTATGACGCTTCGGGCCGCATCATTTTCCAGCGAACGCACTCTGCGTCGTTTTTCCTCGAAAAATAAAAAATGAGCATCATGGTCACGAAAACCGTATCGACTACAGCCTGCCGGTCTTCCGCTTCAGGCAGTCGAGAAGGGTGCTCGAAAACCACCAGAGGCCAGTCTCGAGAGGCTGGTTCTCTTAGATCGGGTTCTTCCGTTCGGCCTAGCACTCTCTCCCCGGATGTTCATGTGTAGGTATATGGATGCGACTCTGGCTCCACTGAGGCTTCAGGGCATCCGTATACTGAATTACTTCGACGACTGGCTCTTATTGGCCCAGTCTCGAGGAATGGCAGTTCGGCATTGAGATGTCGTCCTTGGCCAAAATTAGAATCGGGGGTTGAGACTCAACACTAAGAAAAATGTGTTGGACCCAGCTCAGAAGACTGCTCTTCTGGGCATAAAGCAGTTTCAAAGACTGCTGGGCCTCACGATAGCGGCATCCAACATTATCCATTTGGGCCTTCTACACATGAGGCCCCCTTCAGTGGTGGCTGAGAGCCAAGGGTTTTTTCCCTCAAGGGGAATCTGTTCCGTATAATCCGAGTTACTCGCAGATGCCTTCGTTCTCTGGTAATTTGGAAGAAACCTTGGTTCCTATCCCAAGGGCCAGTGCTGGGAGCGTCATGTCGCCAGAAAACCGTTTCGACAGTCGCCTCCCTCACTGGTTGGGGCGCGGTCATGGACGGCCGCTTTGCCAGGGGTCTATGGCAGGACCATCATCATTCTTGGCACATAAACTGTCTAGAGATGATGGCTGTGTTCAGGGCTTTGAGGAGCTTCCTCCCAGACATCAAAGGTTACCATGTCTTAGTACGATCAGACAATACGTCAGTGGTAGCCTATCTGAACCAACAAGGGGGACTCAGATCGCGCCCTCTGTGCAGACTGGCGCATCAGATTATTCTTTGGTCCCAGGGAAAAATACTGTTTATCAGAGCAATGTATATTCCGGGGGTTCAGAAATCAGGGAGCAGACATCCTGTCGAGGCAGGGGCTGAGGCCCGGGGAATGGAGACTTCATCCAGATGTGGTGAAGTTGATATGGGAGAGGTTTTGGACCAATGGAAGTGGATCTATTTGCGTCTCAAGAGACGTCCCACTGTCCACTTTGGTTCTACCTCTCACATCCAGCCCCACTGGGGTTGGATGCCATGGTACAGGCCTGGCCGAGGCTTCGCCTGTACACATTTCCCCCGATCGCTCTGCTCCCGGGAGTCCTGGAGAGGGTCCGTCAAGAGGGCATCAGTCTACTTCTGGTTGCCCCAATGTGGCCGACCCGAGTATGGTTTTCAGACATAATATCACTCCTGATAGCTCCGCCATGAGGAGGGATCTGTTGTCTCAGGCGGAGGGCACAATCTTCCACCCTCGCCCGGAGCTGTGGAAGCTGTGGGTCTGGCCTCTGAGGGGGTTCAGTACCTAAATGCTGGTCTATCAGCCGGGGTGGTTGAAAGCATACTTAGCTCTAGGGCTCCATCTACTAGGAGATTATATGGCCTCAAGTGGAATGTGTTTGTCACTTGGTGTAGAGAACATGAGTTAGATCCAGTCAACTGCCCGGTGGCTTCAGTTCTGGAATTTCTTCAAGATCGTTTCTCTGCGGGTCTCTCCCCTTTCACGCTTCAGTTGTACGTGGCTGCCATTGCGGCTTTCCACTCACCTTTAAGTGATAGGCCTCTGGGGTGGCACCAGTTGGTCATTCGTTTTCTCAGTGGTACTTGGAGGATGAGACCAGCAACCAGGTCCAGGGTTCCTGCCTGGGACCTGGCAATAGTTCTTGAAGGGTTATCCCTGGCCCCCTTCGAACCTTTGCAGTCGGCTTCGCCTAAGGACTTAACGCTAAAAATGGTATTTCTCTTAACAGTCACCTCACTTAAGAGGGTGGGAGATCTCCAAGCCCTGGCAGTGACACCAGCTTGCTTGGAGTTTGCCCCTGGTAGAGTGAAGGCCTTTTTGCACCCGAGTCCGGGCTACGTGCCTAAAGTTCCAACTAATACGGCTCAATCTACAGTCCTTCAGGCATTCCATCCTCCACCTCATGTGTCGGCAGAGGAAGAGAAGCTTCATTTGCTCTGCCCCGTCAGAGCTTTGAGCGTGTACCTTGAGAGGTCCTCTTCTTGGAGAAGGTCGGACCAATTATTAGTGTGTTTTGGGTCACCTAAGAAGGGACTCCCGGCATCCAAGCAAACTATTAGTAATTGGATTATTCAGGCTATTACCTCGGCTTACAAGGTGCGCGAATTGCCTTCACCTTTAGCCGTTAGCCGTCATTCAACTAGAGGCATGGCTTCCTCTAGGGCCCTCCTTTCGGGAGTATCCCTACAGGAGATCTGTGAGGCAGCCAGCTGGGCTACCCCACACACTTTTATTAGGTTCTACAGTCTTCACCTTCCTAGTACGCCTGGCGCACACGTGCTTAGTCCTTGCTGAGTGCCTAAAACAGTTTCACTCCGGGACAGGCCTATTCGGTGCGTGGCTTAGTGGGCACTCGTTCCCCAATGTGTCGATTCTCGACGCAGTGTAGAGTTCCCTCGAAAGGGAACGTCTCGGGTTATGACTATAACCCTTGTTCCCTGAGAACACTGCGTCGTTCTGCCACGCCCCTTGAGGCCTTAGAGCGTCTTGCTTCATCGCGAGGCTGGTATGTGTTGTGTCAGCGTCACCTTTATACTTCCGGGTATGCCGTCACATGTTACGTCACGACGCAACACCAATCAGGATTGGAATAGTTTCATTCATACTTCAGAGGCGCACGCTTAGGGAGCGTCCCCAATGTGTCGATTCTCGACGCAGTGTCTCGTTCCCTTCTCAGGGAACAAGGGTTATAGTCATAACCCGAGACGTTTATCCCCTTATTCTTTTGAAGTTTAACACTGTCAGAAGATTGTAGAACAGAAACAACAGAACCGCTCGCCTCCGAAGCGAAAGACAATATGCTGCTTGTTATACGTTTTAATAATCTCGAAGTAGATTGGTCTCTCAAGGCGATCCCAATTACGTCGTCACGTCCAGGGCCCTTTCAAGATATTTGGGGGCCCTAGGCAAAAGAGTGAAGTGAGGTCCCAAGTCCTCCCTCAGGAAAATTTTTAAAATTCAGATGGGATTTCTTGTATTCTGGTGCATTTTAAGAGTCATGAATTACTCTGTAGTACGCTACACAAAGTGGCCACTATAAAGGTCACAGTGTCTTCAATGAGGCATTGTTGATGGGAATGACACATTTTGATTAATGTTTATTTTTGTCAACAAGGCAAAAACAAGGTAAAAAAAAAGTATAATTATTCATATTATTATTATTCTATTATCATTAGCATGGCAAAAAATCTCATGCGATGTAATCTGGGCTCGTGCATCAAGAGCATTTAGCTCAAAGGAAGTTTTCAAACACTGTAGCTACAACAGTGAAGGGGCGAGACGTTGTAGTATGTATTTTATGCTTAAATTCTGCAAACAGAACAAAGTTGTGTATGACTATTAATTAGATGAACTTTTTCACCCTCTAACAACGCTCACATCTACCGTTGTGTTTGGTCACTGATGTCAAGGTTTATGTTCGCAGAGATGTGAAAAAACGTCAGACAGTTGTATTTGGAGATAATATTGGTATACTTATCGCTGTGTCTTTGGCCTTTTTCCTCTTCTTCTTCTTTCTTTCTCTGTCTTTTGGGAAATCCTGAAGGATATGAGCGCTTCATCATGATGGCATTTTTAAATTTAAATGCCCGCGTAGCGCTGAGTGTGGGAACGACAGTTTCTCTTCCACTGACAGCTAGTGGGGGACCTGATGGGGGGTGCGCGACGGTGGATGTCACTTCAACATTACAGTGATTAGGGCTCTCATAGTGTTTGTCGTTGAATAGGGGGAATCCCTCTAGTTTGGGGGGCCCCTCTCACTCACGGAGCAGTACTGGAGAGTGATAGCGCTGTCTCACTGTGGTGGTTTGTTTACAGTCAGTGGTTGATAGTGTTTGACGAGGGCAGATACACAACCCAAACGAACGTGCGGCCATCGGGGGCCCCCTTCAGCTGGGGGGCCCTAGGCAGCTGCCTACCTTGCCTACCCCATTGCGACGGCTCTGGTCACGTCGACGTTACGCCAAACGTGAGCGACTGATAGGCAACAGTAGCCAATCAGTTGTTTTAATTGTCATATTTGAATTCACGATTTACATAATAAATAGCATGTTATCTCTTAAGCAGACGACTTCCAAAAAATGTATGATAACATTTTTTTAACTTTTAAATTCATACTAACCACCTTTAAAGCAGTATCAGTCTTAAATTTGTTAGCATTTTTTTTTCTGACATATTTTACATAACGTATGCACTTATCCTAAACTGGTATATAGCTCATATGGAATAGCCTAAATGAGATGCAAAATTATTTACCCCGATCATTCTATTAAAATTGTTGCTAAGAATCATTGTGTCTAAAAACAACAACAACAAAAAATCTATAAATATACATAGTATAAATAAATATTATGCATAAAATGCTCCATGCAAAAACGTGTAATATTCTTTTTAAATGGTCTCTTATCTTTGATTGATGCCAAGGTAAAACAATGTAATATGATAGTAGCTCTATTGAATGATAATTAATTATGTTAATTCTAAGAACAGCTGATTTATGAAGAAAAAGAGATGAAGAACAAAGAAAGTCAAATATCTCCCATAATTATTCTAGTTAATCATGTGACCTAAACACCCCCAAGGGTCAGACCGCTAAATATTCATAATTATGTAACTTAAATAATGCAATGATTTTTTTTATTATTAGTATTATTTATTTAAGGGTTGCAAATGTATTTGACTAAATCTTTATTTTTAGTTTTTTTTTGGCACTGTGTTCTTTGAAACTTTCTTATTCACTGCAAACATCAATGCAGTCTATCTTTAGACGAATAAAAACTCCAATAGTCCCAAATTATGTAACATTTTTTCAGGGTTCTGAAGGGGAGCATGAAATATAATAATTCCTTCTTGTGCTCTTATTTATAAACTCTTAAATGAGATGAGGAGGACAATAATGATGTTAACAGCAAGGACATGAAGGACAGGTAAATTAACGTAATGTTAAATGTGTAGGACGATGGCCGACAGCTTGAGATCTAATCTTTTTATGTTGTCTTTAAACACCTGTACAGCTATCAGACGGACACAAATGAAGGTCCTCTTGACAAGAAACAGTAAATGACACTGTAAGTAAAAAAATAAGTGTCCTTGTGCTTCAGTTGTCAGCAATGGAAAGCAGTTTCTGACAGAAGGTGTAATGTGAGAAATAAGCAATTCAAAACACAGACATATTACATAACCCTCTTATTAACGTCCAGTCCGTGTCAGTGTTCATTAGAAATGTCAACACGATCTCATGAAAATGCGCATCTATAACACAAATTGTTTTTATCAATTTATAATTGCAATTTATACGCAAAAAAGAGTTTTTACGTGGATATTTTACCCCTTGGGTAGGATTAGTGGTGTGGAGTACATGCGTATTACACAACATAAAGTGCGTATCATATGCACGTGAAAACTGCCTATCATATGCACGTAAAAACTCTTTTGTGCGTATAAAATTGCACGATAAATACAATTTGTGCTATAGATTCGCACTTTCATGAGATCGGGCTGGAAATGTACCACATTGTATGTACATGTATGTATGTACAGTATGTATGTGTGTATGTGTAGTAGGAGTTTTTTTATGTGAAGTAGAGAAAAAAACACTTCCATTCAAACATCACTGCCCTTTGACCTCTGATCTCTAAGACCAGTGGCTAGTAGTACAGGGCTCGTTCAGAGTTGTACTGTATGACAAGCTAAACTTTTTTTAGTTAATTCGCCATTGAATATGATTTACATGTACTTCATTAGATGCATTAAGAGACAGGTATGATAGTAAAACACAAAACAACTGACTAATTTAATTTTTTAAGTTATCATGATCTTTTTGTGAACACATTATCTGTGCATGTTTCATTTTTAAAAAAAGTTTTGACCTTGTAATGTTTAATCAAAATGTCACCAAAGTCATAACAAAATCACCGGCCTACATATTTTTCTCTTTTGATATTCTGTTACACTTGGATGTACATCAAAAAAAAGTGCAGGTCGTGTTTTTAAAATAGAATAAGTTTTTCAGAAAGCTGCTTTTTTCAATGAATAGCGGCGTGGCATAAAACCCCCCACTGTTTATGTTGTCGCATTGTTTCAACAATTCATGCAATTCGGTTTTTCTTGAACAGTCCTCTAGCTATCTTGTATGTGGTGCCTGAAAGTTCAATTTGTTCAAGAGAATCGGTTCTTTGTCATAAAGCCTCTTCCTCTTGTCTAGTGCAGGAAATTTCAATTAATTCTAATGAATTGGTTCTTCTTAAACGGTCCTCTCTCTCTCCTATTATGTAGTGCTGAATAGTTCAAATCATTATAGTGAATCAGTTTGTTTTAAATGGTCCTCCCTCTCATATTCACATATCTCATCAGAGAGTCCAATTTAATTCTAGTGAACCAGTTTGTTTGAATGGTTCGTGTAAATGAACAGATTTACAACAACAGTGCTCGGATCTAAGTTCCTTAATGGCATTTTCGGCTTGGAATATTTAGCCTAGTTAAATGCAGCTGTACAGAAACTTAAGTTTTAGACTTGGCGTGCACTCTAGTTTTTCCTGTTCAAATTCACTTTATTGTCATTCAACCCTGGGGGAGTGAAATTGTGTTTGCATGTCTTGGCAAAGATAATATTGTATAAATTATATCTAAATTATGTATTGGCCTCTTAAGAAGCTTCAAAATAGCTGGTTTTAGTTTGAAACTTGTAGTATAGCCAACTAATTTTTCATAGTTCCCAGTACTTTGAAATAGCTTTGCAATCTACAGTATCAAACTTCCCCAATGCTGGTATGCTGTTACAAAACAAAACAAAAAATTTTTTCAGTTGGAATTGTTGACTAATTGTGATGAGCAGACAGAAAAATATGTCTTGGCTCATTAGATTCTAAGCTCAAAGAGAATATTTTGGTGTTATAGAAAGGGCCCCGTCTCATTAAGCATTTTTATGTGACGTTATTAGCCCGCACCAATTCTCTCTGCACTGATTTGTCCCCTTTCTGTCCCACTGTGAGCTCTAATCACCCAGTCTCTAAACCCAAAGCACTAACGTCCACACGCCAGCTCTGAAGGAAGCACTTACTCAGCTATAATTATGGTAAGAGTCCTACAGCATTGCTCTCTTCCATGCTCTTCCTCTCCAGCAGGGACCTCAGGGCACAGCGAAGTCAGATTGTTCGGAAACAGCGAGGAGTTGCGGAATTCCCGCCTGGATCGCCTGCAAGAGGCTAACTAGCTCTGACAGTGGTGGGGTCATCTCTGAGGTCTGGCCATCAGCTGGTGCCACACCTAATGCAACCTGAACACTTTGGGAACGGGAGTCGACTGCAGAAATTCTCTTCCTGTGATACTCTCACTGTCTTCCACATGCATGGCGAGAGAGTTTATGCAGAAACATGGGATCGGTAACTATAAAACAAGTGTGTATATGTGTGTGAATGTGGCTATCTTCTATAAGCAGACTGCAACCAATTCATCAGACAAGGAGTTAATGCAGTATGGATGGCCCGTGGCTTTGGGATCATTAAGGACACGTTGTTAGGAAAGATATTGGCTCTGTCTTCATAACTAGATATTGAGGGTAAATTCACCCTTTGTTCGTGTCAGGTGTCTGAGAGCCATTTACATGAATATTGATGTAAACTATCTCTAACCCCAAAAAACTGACCTAGAAACTTCTTAGGAAGTTTGTTTTAAGCCTGCAACACATGCTCACAAATAGCATTAAGAATGTGAAGCACATAATATTCACTTTATTGTGCATCATGTTAAGTATTTTTGTGCATTATCTTATAGGTAATGAAGGCATGCAGAAATGAGGTGCATATGACAGTAACTACATAAACAACGAAGGTTTTCTTTTGGTGTTCTGTTTGAAAAGGAACCCTTGCAATGACATGTGAAATTACAACAAAAATATAACTCTTTCATATTCTATAAATGGATGTAGGCTAAGGCTGTGTTTTTTCCGCAGTTAACATGATTAATCTAACATGATGATAGTTCATGTTCTATTGATGCTTAAGACAAATTCCAGAGCTTAAACTCAGCTACTTCATATGTAATTATGACAGAAGAAATTATTGGTGCATTTGAATTTAGGGCAAATTTACTTCAACTACATTTTTTACATGTGAAAGTTGGTCCTTGCAAACACAATGTGATGGTATGGTTTTTGGGTAAGGTATTCTCACTCCTGAAACATTTTTTTTCTTGAGGGTGCCCCAAGCAACAACCTGCACCGGGGCCCCGAATATCCTAGCTACGGCCCTGTCAGTGACTCTTTATGCAGGTTACATTGTTACACCCGTAGGCGAAGTCATTTTAATCATTCATTCAACTGATTCGTTCAAAAATTATGATTCATTTAGGAGTGAAACAAGTGACTGAATTTGTGAGTCATTAGAATGGTAGTGAGTTTAATGGGCGCTAACAAATGCTCAAGTGTATTACTGCAGTAAAACAATCACAATAAGATTTTTCTAGGCTGGGGTCCATAAAAACAGCACAGTGTTAATAGAAAATGGACTGAGACCTCATCACAGGTAAACAGTGCCACTTTTAGGGCAAGGGATAGTCCAACTGTAAAGATAACTTTTTGAATTGGTTCACTTTTATTCGTCTCAAAAGTGTCTTTGAGTTTAACAGAATCATAAAATAAACTCAAAAGTGAACCAATGCAAAAAGAACACAGTTTTCTTTGCATTTACAAAGTACTTTTCACTGTTTGCTTTTGTGATATTGCTAAATTACTCAGTTTTTCTAAAATGTGAAAAATAACCAAAAAATCATAGGTGTTGCCAGACTTTTTTGTGCTAGTCTAAATGCCAAAATTATATCAAACCATTTTCAGACCACTGAAACTAGCCAATTTTAATGTCTTTGTCCACAAGGGTTTGCTGTCAAGAAAATCAAAGGAAACTTGGCTTAAAAAAAATCTGCTTTTCAACAAGCTTTGAGCCTCTTTAATTGAGGCTGGGAACTGAAGGGCTACAATACAACATGCTCTCAAGGATGGATGTATTGGGTTATTTCAGACATAATCACGCAGCATTTCATAACCTTAAGGTGAATTGTGCAAAGAAATGTTTTCTACCCAGATGCACTGAGCTTCCCATTCAAGAAAAGTCATTACGTTCAAGAGCTGTTATATCATCTCATTACAACCACTCTTGTTGAAGCAGATTCTTTTTTTCCAAACAAGGTTTACAAACACATGCATTTAACGTTTTCAGATGAAGAGCTGAGTCATGAGCCATACGACTGACCCATTGTGACTATCTCTCTCACAACCCGTTTCCTCTGAATGACAGTTGCATCACCCAGCATACATCTGCAGTATAGCTGTACCACTGCTGGAGCTGACATCAGCAGTTCCTGTAATCATTGGACGAGGCGTTCGCTTTCTTGATGAAGTTGGCACAGAGATGCATAATGCGCTTATATGGAGGGAAGGCAAGATTAGCTCACCTCTTCCACAACATCTTTGATTTCAGCATGCCAACATGCGTGATGGTGTGCTCAAAATGTATAATCACATGTCTAACCTGAAATTGTGTGCATGCGGATGCTTTTTGTGAGGTGAAATGCAGTTTAAAGCTGCAGTTGTTGCATAATGTATAAGCAAGTAATTCCATGGCACAACAATACTTCACAGATGTAAACATGGCACTGATTCTCAAGGTATTCAAGAGAAGAAATGATTAGTGGATTTGAATTTGGGGCTAGATTACATTTTTCCATGAAATACTGGATTATTACATTTTCTGAAAACGTAAGTGGTGGTTGCAAATGCAGAAGAACAATCTGATGTTTTTTAATGGTTTATAGCTGATTGCAAAGGTGTTGTTTGTGGTGACTGGCCTATGCATTCCCTTATGAAAATAAAATATATTTTTCCATATATGAATGATCAATATATTAAACGGTTAAACAGTATATTTGAAAATAAACAGAATAATATATTGTGTTAATATATTACAATATATTGAATAATAAATAAGGAATTGCCGCTTTCCATATATTGATATGTGACAATCTATTTACATATATATTATAATGCAGGTAATTTTATATTCAGTAATACACTTTATAATATATGGATGTATATGTGATCAGATATAGTACTGCATGTGTAATATATTGCAGATATATTTACTCATGCAACAAACACATATATAGAGAAATATATAATGTAATATATTCATTATGTTTTTTATTATTTGCATTATAAATGTCTCATATTTTCAAGCTATATAGCAAAGGCACAAGCACATATCCATGTACTAAAGTCATTAGCCAAGAGACTATCACTGTGCTGAGAAGAGCACAGCCATTACTTTTAGATTTAGTAATTATTGTCTTAACTATCTTCGGCCAATCGTCAACCGAAACCACAGGCTCTACTCGTCAGCACAATGGTAACCCTAAAAACTCAGACACACTGCAAAACCTTTTAAATTCCAAAATAATAGAAAATTAAACACTAACAGATCTTTCCCCTATATTAATATTGAGCAAAACACATTAAATGTCACTTAATTTTAACATTTGCTCTCCTTTAACAGTCAGGAGCAAAGCATGCTGGTAACTAGAAATCGGTTGTAACTCATTCCGTGATAGGCTATAAATATGTGCGAACATACATTCGCATTTATATGGGAACATGTGCAATATATGTACACAATATCTTTGTGAATATTACATGTAATGCTCTTTTTGTCTTCATTTACAAATATTTTATGTATTAATATATAGACATGGTTAATGCATAAATTGCAGTATATTGAATATGCACTAGTTTCCCATATATGGAAATGTATTATGTAATATATCACATTATATTTTGCAGTACTTTCCCAATATATTTTTGTTTCGTAAGGGTTAGTGGTGGCAATATTCAGTAACTCTTTTTGAAGAGGTGCTTCTCAAATGGAAGGCTGCATCTTAGTGAGGCCATGTCCTTCCTAGTCCAGTCCTTCATAGGCTTGTAGACTAGAGTCCTACTCAGAATGAGACGTCTAGTACTGTAAGTGCACATAGTCACAAATGTTTCCGCCCTCAACGTCACAATGCGAAAATATACCATTAAAATTCTAATTTTGCAAATACTTTATATTGATAACCTTTATATTAACTAACTTTCTAATCATACAGAACAATTAATGACATACATCTGTAATCTCCTAGTGGTTTACATTACACACAGTTTAGCATTATGTGATTATTATACAACAAAATAAAAGAAAACAAAATACCTCTATCTCCCCCCAAAAAAAAATATTGCATTACGTACTGAAATCGGACAAGCTCGGTGCCAAATCATTTTCTGTTAGTTCTTTTTTTGTGAATTGGAATATGTACAAAGGATTGGGGGTGATTGGTGGACGCGAAAGATAAACCTGATGCATCCTTCAAAACAGGCTGGATGAAGGACACAAAAAAAGCCTGACTTCAAAGGATCCTTTCAATCGACACGTCCTTTGACGGAGCTTGATGACGTGGCAGCC
Source organism: Tiaroga cobitis (assembly GCA_030578255.1). Classification (NCBI taxonomy): domain Eukaryota; kingdom Metazoa; phylum Chordata; class Actinopteri; order Cypriniformes; family Leuciscidae; genus Tiaroga; species Tiaroga cobitis. The sequence continues at coordinate 13,298,462 of CM060608.1, forward strand.
GAGATATGCAGCATTACAAGGACTCAGCCTTCTGATTGAGAAGCACCCAAGGTTACATTATAGGCGACGACAAGTGACTGTGTCAATGAGTCAGTTGATTGGTTCATTCAACCAATTCATGCAAAAATGCTGATTGAACAAAGTGTTATAAGGCATGAACCAATCTAACCAGCTACAAGGTGAATCACAATAACATTAAAAACATGTATTTGAAGCAATACAAGTATTCAGAATCAGACAAGAAGACAATGTTCAAGACTGTGTACTTAACGATGAAGAACTAAAAATTATTCGTTTAAAGTTGTTGATTATATCTATATAAACAATGTATTGCCATATCCATACTTTAGTTTCAAAAAGTGTGGTGGTTTCCTGTACCTTAATTGCTAGGAATGAGAGTTTTATGAAGTCTCCATAGAGTTCCAGGAAGAAGAGAAGCCAACACACCAATTACTCCTGTGTTAATTCCTCTACCCGTCTGTCATACACCCCAAAGGGATTTGAGAAACAAGGGCTCCAAAGCAATCGGAGCCATTTCCAATCCGGTGTCAGGTTTCAAACACACCTGCAGCAACTTATAATATTGCGTTTCACACTAATCACATTTGTCATATATTCCCAAGTACTTCGTTCTGTGACTAAGCCACCATAGCTTCGCTCAGAACCAGATGTGTACATCTGTGTGTGTGAGATAAATTGCAGCTAGTTTTAACGTTTGTGGTGATCATTACTTCTGTGAGTTACTTCGGAAGGTATTGAGTAATTCTAATGGGTGCTCAAGTGTATTACTGCGGTAAAACTATACACCTCTGCTTCTTGGAAATGCTCTGAGAGATATCTGAGTGACTGATAAAGTGCTTTTAACAGAGCAGAATCTCAGGACTGAAATCATATTATAAGGCATCAGAGTTCTTAATCTTGATTGCTTTTTCTGATTTTTATTTCAGTCACTATACTGTATGAGGACATGCACAAAAACTGATCTTTATGGGAAGACTGTATATATAATGTATTATAAAGTTATGCATAATCCATTTTGGGACGTTATGTACTCAAAGAATACTGCTAACTTAAAAAAGAATAGTTCACCTTAAAATGAAACATCTGCAGTAATGGAAAACATTCATGACTTACTGATCTTTTTTTTTTTTTTTACTAAACAAATATCATGCGTTCATATATATCATATATTAATAATATAATAGGTATGGGAACTGAAAACCAGTTCCTTTAAAAAAAAGTAGTTAGACGGTTAGTGGCTGTTTATGAGACAATGTGTAATGTCACTGCTTTTAAATGCAAGTTCTGGAAGATATCAAAATGGAATCCTAAACAATGTCTGTAATGCCTTATAATACACATTGCAATTCATATCTTCTCATAAATAATTAATGTTGATGGAAATGTGATATAAATAAAAATGTTGTTTGGATTTTGTTGCTAATAATTGAATTTAAATTTTAATAGAGGAAATGGAAGCCAGTTAAAATGAATGACGTTTATGTGCCAATCTCTTTGATTGACAGAAGAATGTTTACATGAGGCATTTTTCTTTGATCTTGTGCCTCTTAAAGATGTTTTCCGTTCCTCCGCTCAGCGAAGCGTGAGCAACACATTTTCAGCCAATGGATGCAAAGCGTGTATGTGTGTAATCAAGTCTGTCAAGTATCTCAGCATCATTCTCGGCTTGAATCACACGAAAACAACATCACTAAAATCAGACACTAATCAAGGCCTCAAAAACCAGATGAGTTAATCCTCCAGTGAGTGGCTGTCTTGAATCACCCTTTTCAAAATATCAAAGCATCAAATGAGAGGTTTTATGCCATTATTATGCTGTAGTATGCATTTATTGGACCTTATCTGTTTCACTGTTGTATTGCAGTATTTCTTTACCGTCTACTTATGTTGTAACATTCCTCATTTCCTGGTTACTTTAATCACATAATCTTAAAGAAATGTCAGTTTATCCATAAGGATTTTATTTGATTCTTAGAATTCTATTGGATATTGTTTTCTTTGACAAAACACAACTTGAACTGGAATATTGTCTTCCTTCTGGAGTTAAAGGAAAACCTAGGGGAGTATTAAATATATAAAACTATATATATATGCATATTTTTTAATTCCATATAATGTTTTAAAGGGGCACTTTTTCATACTTGTAGTTCCCTTTCGAAGTGGAACTTAACACTGCTTCTGGATCGATAGATCATTCTTATTGGACCCACCTTATGTTTTTAAATGTAATTGAATGTGTCTAGCTTACTATTATTATTATTATTATTATGTAATGGTAACATTTGAATGTCAATATCTCTTGAAATTCTCATAAATCAACTGGACATTGAACTTTTTGAGTTTAATTCTTAAGGGTGATTCTCATTAATAATGTAAAGGCTTCATTTCTTTAAACAACATATCATTTTATTTATTTTCATTTTGAGGTGAAATATTGTCCATGGTTTTATTTATTCTATTTTGAAAATCCCCACGAGAGACTTTAAAAAATTTATGATTTACATTATGATTGGAATCCTAAATTTCTTATTGCATTTTGGGGAGTATTGGGATTTTTGGCTATAGGGCTGATATAGGAAATAAATGGGAATTCATCATCAGACAGCTGAGGTAGACAGGGTAAGTGTAGATGATCTTCCCTTGCCTGTGACCTTGGCCGAGCTCTCAAATGCACTAGGTAATGCACCAATACCTTGTCAACCCTACAAACCATCACTCTTTCAATCACATCTCTTTCTCAAATCACATTCCCTCACCCAAAAACACACAGCGAGGACAAACGCACCAGCTCCTGCACTCGGCGGTGTGCCCAGACTTTAGATGCCTCTCCAGATTACCAGAGCTGCAGATCTTCCCGAGTCTGGGGAGCTGATGCCTGACGATGCGACCTGTCACGGTACTTCTTTTTTCATCGCGTCCCTCCAGGCTCCAGATCGATGGCTGCACTAAGTCACTGTGGCGATTGCCGGGTTGATATTGATCATTTATTATTTAATCTAAGCCCCATGCAGAGGATAGACGGGGAGAGTGTGTGGGATGAGACACCGCGGAGGGTCTGATATCTTATCCAGTTATACAATAAACACATAGCTAATGGATTTTAGCACCATTAATAGTGCTCAAGCATGAGTAATAATGACTGTATCCTTAGTGTTAATCATCGATAGGGAACAGTTATTCTGTTTAATGGTTGTGCACCCACATCCGATGCGGAACCTAGAGGGCTGCTCAACAGATAATAATGTGTGCACATGAAATATTGATTTGAGTTTAAATTTATTTTTAGCTTACCTGTATATGGTTCCCTCTAAGAAAATAGGATAATAATGTATACTTTTGTAACCAGCATACCTCGAGAAAGCAAGGTTTGGGTTAAACAACCAAGTGTGACGGTAAGTTAACCTTGCTCTCTGGAATACCTCCCTGTTCACATGCACTGTTATTTATTTATTTTTTTAACTCATTATATGACATTTTCTCAAAGTACTCTTAAAGTTTAAACCAGATCAGATCACAACATAACGCGAGTTAATCCTATAAGAAGCGTCTTTAAACATTTTAACTCGTTGAAGGATTAGTACCAAATCTGAAAAAGAAAACTTTTAAATCATATTACCTCTGCACTTCGGAAACTGTGGGCTTCGACACACACACACGTACACATCTTCGGTATGAGCAGGGGAAGTATGTGGACTCAACATTAAAGGTGAATGATGCAACATAACTTCTCGGTTACGGATGTAACCCTCGTTCCCTGAGTAGTGAACGGAGACGTTACGTCGGATGACGGAGAATGGGGGTTTCGCCAGAAAGCCTATCATCTTCGAGTATTATAAAACGAGCCAATGGCAATGAAATGCCATGGGTCTGCGGAATTTGCATAGCGTATCTCCGCCCCACCGTGTGGGTATTTAAAGAGAGACACCTGCAACAGCAGATCATGTCTTCGCTGAGGAGCCGAGACTGAACTCAGGCGTCTACCCAGCGGTACAGCGGAAGTGGCAGGGAGACGTAACGTCTCCGTTCCCTACTCAGGGAATGAGGGTTACATCCGTAACCGAGATGTTCCCTTTCGTAGTCACTCCGAGTTACGTCGCATGACGGAGAATGGGGGTCCCCGTGTAATCACGCCACCTTCACAGCTTTCTTCCAGTGCCCTGTGAAGTCTGACCTCCCTGTCGTGAATAGGCACGGACGAAGGAGTCCTACTTATACAGGAATACCAAGGTACACTGGGAAGCATATCTGAGGGGAAATATGCCGCAGCACGCCTACCCGTAGGGAGGACTTAAGGATACACATATGGCCCGAGGGGGCTTCATATGGAGGAACACTGGAGTGACCAGCCCGTGGGGTGGCAACTTTCAACTCCAGGAGTGGCAAGGTGGCTTGCCGAGGGAAAGACACATGCTCAATGAGGCTTACAGTGGAAATACACGTGTGGGGGTTACTCAGGGGAGGAACCATGCACACGGAGCCACCTAGCCGACGCACAGGCAATAGACACTGGCGCCAGCGTCAACAGTGCTGGAGGAACTCAGGGCTTCAGAGAGGAAGGCTCACCTGAGGAAATATCGCACGTATCCAGTCCGTGGAGTGGAATGGCGAGCAAGCGAAGACACCTGAGCGGGTCCAGTACTAGCTGGTTGAAGCGAGTACACGAGAGGACACAGGCTCCACTCGGAGATTATAGAATCTGGCGAATGTGTTGGGTGTCGCCCAGCCTGCAGCTCTGCAGATGTCTGCCAGCGAGGCGCCATGCGCTAGAGCCCAAGAGGAAGCCACGCTTCGTGTGGAGTGCGCTGTCACACCAAGGGGGCACGGTCGGCCTTGCTGTTGGTAAGCTAAAGCAATGGCGTCCACTATCCAGTGAGACAACCTCTGCTTTGAGAGAGCCTTTCCCTTCAGTCTCCCACCATAACAGACAAAGAGCTGGTCTGAGGTCCTGAAACACTGCGTCCTGTCTACGTAAGCACGGAGAGCGCATACTGGACAGAGCAGTGCCAAGACTGGGTCTGTCTCCTCCAGGGGCAGCGCTTGCAGGTTCACCACCTGGTCCCGGAAGGGAGTGGTGGGAACCTTGGGCACATATCCAGGCCGAGGTCTCAGGATCACGTTCGAGTGACCCGGCCCGAATTCCAGGCACGCTTCGTCAACGGAGAATGCGTGCAGGTCCCCTACCCTCTTGATGAAGGCCAATGCAACCAGGAGTGCTGTCTTCATTGATAGGAACTTAAGCTCAACCGATTGCAGAGGCAGGGCAATTAACACCACTGAGAGGTCCCAAGAGGGAACGAGAGGAGGGCGAGGAGGATTCAGTCTCCTCCTCGCTCCTCTCAGGAACCTGATGATCAGGTCGTGCTTTCCCAGAGACTTACCTTCAACTGCATCGTGATATGCGGCGATAGCGGCCCTTCTCAGGAGCGCCGCTTGGCCTGGTGTTTAGCAGGGTGCGGGGCTGGAGAGGGCTGTGGCGCCTTCCTGCGGCTTCCTCCACGACGCGGCCCGGGTGAAGGCTGCTGCTGGGGCCGTGCGGGAGGGGCGGGAGCCGCAGGAGGGCGTCCTCGGCGGCGAGCAGGCTGAGGCGCCTGAACCGACGGCTGGGTGGAGGCAGCAGCGGGCCGTCGGGGCAGAATATGCTTGATCGCCTCAGACTGCTTCTGTGCGGTCGAGAACTGCTGGGTGAAGTCCTCAACTGCTCCGCCGAAGAGGCCGGCCTTGGATATGGGGGCGTCGAGCAGACGAGTGCGCTCAACGTCCCGCATATCGGCCAGGTTCAGCCACAGGTGGCCATCACCTGACCCAGGGAGCGTGAGGCCACTTTCGTCGCCCGGAGAGCGAGGTCAGTGGCGGCACGCAGCTCATCAATGAGCCTGGGGTCAGTCCTGCCCTCGTGCATATCTCTGAGCAGCTGGGCCTGGTAGACCTGCAAGGTGCTCATCGCATGCAGGGCGGCGGCCGCCTGTCCTGCAGCTCTGTGAGATCTCGCCACCAGGGTAGACGAGAATCTACAGGCCTTGGGCGGGTGCTTAGGAGTGCCACGAGAAGAAGCACTCTGAGGACACAGTTGCATCGCAACAGAGCGCTCAACCGGGGGAATCCCAGTGTACCCATGGGCGACCGCGCCATCGAGGGGAGGAAAGGCGGAGAAAGCTGTTGAACGCTCACGGGAGGTCAAAGGAGCCTTCCATGACTTCGACAGATCCTCATGCACTTCCGGGAAGAATGGGATTGGGGTTGGCCATGGCTGTGAAGCGGCAGCCGCACCCAAAAATCAATCATCCAACCGCGAGCGCTCGGGGCCATATCGACCGCACCCAGAAGATTCCACTCTAGCCCGATGCTCGCAGCAGCCCGGGAAAGCATGGCCATCATCTCAGGATCTGACACGGGCAACGCTGGCACTCCCGAGGAAGGCAACACAGCCGCATCATCACTTCCCGATGACTCATGCCCGCCTTGTGATGCCACTGGCAGAGCAGACCCCCGTGGAACGCTGGTCCTTCCCTGGTCTCCTCTGTCAGGACGCGGAGCATGACCGCGCCCCCGCTCAGGGCCGCTATGCCACCCTTGCCTGGGCCGGTCATTCTGCTTCGCTGCCCCTCCGGGGGGACGTCTGTGGTTCGGATGATTCCGCTGGTTCAGTTTTTGGGAGCTTGGTTAGAGCTTCCCAACCTGTCCCGCTGGGTCGCCCGAACTATCAGGCTCGGTTATGCGATTCAGTTCGCACGGTCTCCTCCCCGCTTCAGGGGAGTCCGCTTTACTGTGGTCGGTGGCAATGCCCCGATCATGAGAGCGGAGGTTGCCACCCTGCTGGCGAAGGGTGCAATCGAGACTGTCCCTCCAGCCGAGATGGAGTCAGGGTTTTACAGCCCGTACTTCATTGTCCCCAAGAAAACCGGTGGGTTACGGCCAATACTGGATCTGCGCGTCTTGAACCGCTCCCTTCACAGGCTGCCATTCAAGATGCTCACGGCCAAACGCATTTTCGAATGCGTGCGGCCACAGGATTGGTTTGCAGCGATAGACCTGAAGGACGCCTACTTTAATGTCTCAATTTTACCTTGACACAGACCGTTTCTTCGGTTTGCTTTCGAGGGGCAGACATACCAGTACGCGGTTCTCCCATTCGGGCTGGCTCTGTCTCCTCGCGTCTTTACGAAGGTCGTCGAGGCAGCCCTTGTTGATTGATTGATTTTATTTTATTTGTCCTCGAGAGGAAATTTGTTTCCACCATCGATGCGTATAATACAAAACACACATAACATACTGAAAAACATAACATATAACCTCTACAAAACAAAACAAAAACAAAAACAAAAAGAGAGCATACCTGACATATCACTGATTCCCTATGTATTTAGGGCTCGTATGGATACAGGAATAAAACTTTTACTAAACTTGGCTTTTCTACACATCGGTAGCCTATACCTACGGCCAGAAGGCAGGAGAATAAAATATTTATACAGAGGATGTTCTGGGTCATTTATGATTTTTTGTGCCTTGCGCAACGTTAATGTCGAAACGCTCTCCGATAGATTAGGCGTAGGGATACCAATAATTTTACTTGCTAATTTAGTTATCTTTAAAAAAATTTTGCTTATTAGTAACTGTAAGCATATAAAAAAAACAAATGGCCCCATACGTAACGACTGGCTCAATAATACTGCGATACAGAATCAGAAGAAGTCGTGGCTGAACAGACACGGGGGTTCGCATCCTGAATTACCTCGACAACTGGCTAATATTAGCTCACTCTCGAGATCAGGTTTGCGAACACAGAGACCTAGTGCTCCAGCACCTAGCCCGTCTGGGCCTTCGGGTCAACTGGGAGAAGAGCAAACTCTGCCCCGTGCAGAGGATCTCTTTTCTCGGTATGGAGATCGACTCGGTCGCCATGTCCGCGCAGCTTACGAGCGAGCGCGCACACTCACTGCTGACTTGTGTTCGACAGTTCGAGGGCAAGAGCGCGGTCCCACTGAAATTATTTCAGAGGCTCCTGGGGCATATGGCATCTGCAGCCGTGGCAACGCCACTCGGATTGCTTCATATGAGACCGCTTCAGCTGTGGCTTCGCGATCAAGTCCCGAGGTGGGCATGGCATCATGGCACGCTCTGAGTCCCAGTGACTCCGACCTGCCGTCAGACCTTCACCCAGTGGCGGAACCTCAGCTTTCTACGGGCCGGAGTTCCCCTAGAATGAGTTCCCAGGCATGTTGTTGTCTCCACAGATGCCTCTGCCACGGGCTGGGGCGCCATTTGCAATGGACATGCCGCCGCGGGATCCTGGACAGGACCCCAGCGCCAACTGCATGTCAATTGCCTCGAGTTGCTGGCAGTGCGCCTTGCCCTGCACCGTTTCCACACGTTGCTCAAGGGTCAACACGTACTAGTCCGTTCAGACAATACCGCGACAGTAGCGTACATCAACCGTCAGGGTGGTCTACGCTCCCGCCGTATGTCGCAACTCGCACGCCACCTCCTCTTATGGAGTCAGAAGCACCTGAGGTCCCTTCATGCTATTTACATGCCGGGAGATCGGAACTTTGCAGCCGACGAGCTGTCACGGTTTCGGCCCATCTCCGGTGAATGGCGACTCCATCCCCAGTCGGTCCAGCTGATTTGGGACCAGTTCGGGGACGCACAGGTAGACCTGTTTGCCTCCCACGACTCATCCCACTGCGCCCTGTATTACTCTCTGACCGAGGGCACGCTTGGCACGGATGCACTGGCGCACAGCTGGCCGCGGGGCCTCCGCTTATAGGATAATATATCGCAAATTCCTCTGAGAAAGGACCTCCTTTCTCAGAGACGGGGCAACCTATGGCACCCTCGTCCCGATCTTTGGAACCTTCACGTGTGGCTCCTGGACGGGACGAGGCAGGTTTGAGTACCCTGCCACCTGCGGTGGCGGCTACCATCACTTCCGCTAGAGCATCGTCCACGAGACATGTCTACGCGTCGAAGTGGAACCTCTTCGTCAACTGGTGCTCTTCTCACCGAGAAGACCCCAGGAGATGCTCGATCAGTGTCGTGCTTTCCTTCCTGCAAGATGGGTTGGAGCAAAGGGTGTCTCCCTCCACCCTGAAGGTGTATGTGGCTGCTATCGCAGCATATCACGATGCAGTTGAAGGTAAGTCTCTGGGAAAGCACGACCTGATCATCAGATTCCTGAGAGAAGCGAGGAGACTGATTCCTCCTCGCCCTCCTCTCGTTCCCTCTTGGGACCTCTCAGTGGTGTTAAATGCCCTGCAGAGGGCTCCCTTTGAGCCTCTGCAATCGGTTGAGCTTAAGTTCCTGTCAATGAAGACAGCGCTCCTGGTTGCATTGGCCTCCATCAAGAGGGTAGGGGACCTGCACGCATTCTCCGTTGACGAAGCGTGCCTGGAATTCGGGCCGGGTCACTCTCACGTGATCCTGAGACCCCGGCCTGGATATGTTCCCAAGGTTCCCACCACTCCCTTCCGGGACCAGGTGGTGAACCTGCAAGCGCTGCCTCTGGAGGAGGCAGACCCAGCCTTGGCACTGCTCTGTCCAGTACGCGCTCTTCGTGCTGACGTAGACAGGACGCAGTGTTTCAGGACCTCAGACCAGCTCTTTGTCTGTTATGGTGGGAGACTGAAGGGAAAGGCTCTCTCAAAGCAGAGTTTGTCCCACTGGATGGTGGATGACATTGCTTTGGCTTACCAACAGCAAGGCCGACCGTGCCCCCTTGGTGTGACAGCGCACTCCACACGGAGTGTGGCTTCCTCTTGGGCTCTAGCGCATGGCGCCTCATTGGCAGACATCTGCAGAGCTGCAGGCTGGGCGACACCCAACACATTCGCCAGATTCTATAATATCCGAGTGGAGCCTGTGTCCTCTCGTGTACTCGCTTCAACCAGCTAGTACTGGACCCGCTCAGGTGTCTTCGCTTGCTCGCCATTCCACTCTATGGACTAGATACGTGCGATATTTCCTCAGGTGAGCCTTCCTCTCTGAAGCCCTGAGTTCCTCCAGCACTGTTGACGCTGGCGCCAGTGTCTATTGCCTGTGCGTCGGCTAGGTGGCTCCGTGTTCATGGTTCCTCCTCTGAGCAACCCCCACATGTGTATTTCCACTGTAAGCCTCATTGAGCATGTGTCTTTCCCTCGGCAAGCCACCTTGCCATGCCTGGAGTTGAAAATTGCCACCCCACGGGCTGGTCACTCCAGTGTTCCTCCACATGAAGCCCCCCTCGGGCCATATGTGACGGGTAGGCGTGCTGCGGCATATTTCCCCTGAGATATGCTTCCCAGTGTACCTTGGTATTCCTGTGTTAAGTAGGACTCCTTCGTCCGTGCCTATATCACGACAGGGAGGTCAGACTTCGCAGGGCACTGGAAGACAGCTGTGAAGGTGGCGTGATTACACGGGGACCCCCATTCTCCGTCATCCGACGTAACTCGGAGTGACTACGAAAGGGAACGTCTCGGTTATGGATGTAACCCTCGTTCCCTGAGTAGGGAACGGAGACGTTACGTCTCCCTGCCACTTCCGCTGTACCGCTGGGTAGACGCCTGAGTTCAGTCTCGGCTCCTCAGTGAAGACATGATCTGCTGTTGCAGGTGTCTCTCCTTAAACACCCACGCGGTGGGGCGGAGATACGCCATGCAAATTCCGCAGACCCATGGCATTTCATTGCCATTGGCTCGTTTTATAATACTCGAAGATGATAGGCTTTCTGGCGAAACCCCCATTCTCCGTCATCCGACGTAACGTCTCCGTTCCCTACTCAGGGAATGAGGGTTACATCCGTAACCAAGACGTTTTGTTGTTTACATGGAGATGATAGCTGTATCGTTTTCAAAAAGTTGAGTTTTTAGTCCCCCAAACCAAAGTTGTCGTGTAAATGAACTGCAACAATGCATTAAAAAGATTTCAGTTTTAAGTTGAAAATGGTCTTGTGTAAAGGGCCCCGACTAAAATGGTTTAGTAACCGTTTAGTCAGTGTTTAACTTGTAAATACATCAGCGGTCTTGATCAATCTGTCTGTCTGTCTAGTCTGTCTGTCACAATAACATTTAATCATGTTAATAATATAAAAAAATAAGAGAGACAAATATCACAATTCATGACTTATGCAGTACAATCCATGACTTCAATACAGATTCAGATGTTTTGTGATTTACATACGTAGCATGCAACACCAGTGTGCATCGACTGTGAAAAAAATATTAACCAGCATTTTTTGTTTTGTTTCTATGTGCTGAAATGGATGATATTACAATGATGAACAAAGTATGTTTTTGTTGAGACCGAGAGAGAATTCATTCAACTGTAGGGGGCTTCATTAAACCATCTCTGTAGACTTTAATCTTTTGTGAAATACAGCACATTGATTTGTCTTTTAAGGAAGAACTGATGAGCCAAGACTAATGATCTTACATGATCATTGACTTCATCACTGTAACTTCTAAATGCGTTCATCTTGTCCCATTTCCCGCCGTTTCACTGCGTGTGACTGGTTGTTCGAGTGACTGTCAGGCTCGTGTTGTTGATCAGATTCCAGTTCTCCTGTAGGGACGTGCGTGTTCAGTACGTCACCTTGTCTTCTGACTCCCCGAGGGCTCAGAGAGATGGCACATATGGCTGTCCTGCTCTCCCCGCTGTCAGACTGGAGCACCACTCCCTCTATCATCACCTTGCTCGTCTTCTTTACTCTCTAATCCGCTGTCAAAACTCACCGTCCCATTTCTGCTCTGATGCCTCAGACAATCAAATATTCATACTGTACTTCAAGAAGCAATCTACTGGCCTTTTTAAACTTAATGATCTTGCAAAACAACAGGAAAGTCATTTATCCAAAAATGTTTGATTTCATTACACTTTTGGTCTTTTTGGCTTTATGAGACAGGGCAGTATGAAGTAAAGCTGCAAGAGGTATATAACCATATGTATATATGTATATGTATAAGTATATACATATATATATATATATATATATATATATATATATATATATATATATATATATATATATATATATATACATATATATATACATATATATATATATATATATATATATATATATACATATACATATACATATATATATATAGACCTCCAAGGCTAAAAGCCACCTCTGTCAAAAATGAAATAATATTGAGTGACTGCTCTCCGCACATAGTATACACGCTCATCAAATACTTTCACTTCAAACTCACTTAATCCCAGCCTCAGCCCATTCAGAAATGCCAGTACTTGAGTAGAAACCTATACAAAGGAGCCTGATAAAAATGTCAATTTTAAACAAAAACTTTAGACGGACTTAGAGGCTTTTGCATCTGAAGTCTTCATATATGTATATACAGTATGTGCGTGTGTATATACATATATATATCCCTCCTATTATCTTTGGGGTCAATTTGACCCATTTAATGTTTAACGTCTGTAAATAGGTGATTTCATTTATTATTATTTTTTGCCTAAGATTTAATGACTTTTCCTAATTTAATGGGGACAACTCTGTAAACATAAAATTAACCTGCTGATATTTTTTCAATGTCCTGTACACATTTTGTAGCATCGGTGTTCCTTGGGGTCAATTTGACCCCAGGCTCTTTTAGCTGTATAATAAAACAGAAGAAATATAAAAATTATGTTTGGGGTCAATCTCGCAAGAATGATGTTTCCCCTCCCCCATTTCACGGGAAACATCAAAGTTATCACAAAAATGATGTGGCACAGGAAAGAATTATTAGTTCTGATGAGAATTACATCACATGTCATGTGAACTACTAGTGGTTCTCGCAATACGGATATGGTTATGTTAGGTTAGAGCCCTAGAACAGAGAGAAGATTTTTTTATATAATATTGAATACCGGTATGTAAAATTATAATGAACATTATAAATTCTAATTATAACATGTTATAGTGACCTCAATAAAACAACCAAAACAAATGTGTGTGAAACATGTAATGTGTGCAGTAGCAAGTTGATCTGCCAGTCGCAGGTCTTTCATGCGGAGACTCTCCTCATATTTGGCATCATTGTGTTCTGTTAGTGTCATCATCATAGACTTTAAGTTTGTTTTCATTCTTATCATGTGTTCCTTTGTTAAGTTTTACCTCTCCTCATTTGTGTTCATTGGTTTCAGCTGTGTTCTATTAATTATCCTTGTTTGTGTTTGCTATATTGATCCCTCATATTCATTCCCTGTTTGGTCTATATGTTGCATTTAGTGTGTGTTGCCCTTCCTGTCTGTTTATTGTTTTGTATTATCATCATTAAACTTCATATTGGAACTTTATTCTTCATCTTCGTCTGCCTTCTTGCAACCACCCGTGACAATATTAATGCATAACGATGCATTTATAAGTGAATGGCCAAATAGATTTTTATAAAAGGACATGTTGTTGCAGATGATATAACACAGATAACATTACATAAATATATTTTTATCAGCTTAAATGTTGATTTTTAGTAACTTAAACCCCTTTATCTACCTCTACTTAACCGTCGGACACGTGTTTGTAGTTCTGAACTAAATCCTCCTCCAAAGCGCAATGGGTTGTGGGCAATATTAGCCGTTATAGTGTGCACGGATCCACACTTCAAAAATCTACCGTAGTAGAAATAGTAGACTTCTGGCATACTCTTTTCAACATACTATGCTTTGGGACACACTTATTTTAAGCTCACATATTATTTACGATGGATAGTATGGACATTGGGATGCAGGGTAACTGAACATAATTATTACATAAAATGTGTCTCACTTCGAAGGCCGCGCCCTCCGGAGGTCGCATTTGTCAGCCAGATACGTCATAAAAGATGTCTTATTTCAGAACAGTAACCATTATAAAAGTGACATTTATTCCTAGTGAAGCATAAATTGTTGTAATTTCTTAATGACTTTGGAATGTAATGGTCAGTTGACTGAAATGAAGCAGCCACAATGATGTAAAGTATGCAGCCGACAAATGCGACTTCCAGAGGACGTGGCCTTCGAAATGAGACACATCTTCTGTGCATGGCAACGGGTATATTAACCACTTATTTATTATTACTTACAATAATAAACATTTTATTTATTATAATATTTTAAATATTAGTATTATAATTTTTCTGTGATACCACCCAATTATTAGAATTCATTGAATGATTAATTTTTTATGATTATTTATGATTATCATTATTACTATGGGCTTTTTGCTTTTTAATAGAAAGGATAGTGGAGGGGATATCAGTTCGAATAGAAGGCAGGCAGGAATTCTAATGAACATCGTTTGCTTTACTTATTCATGACTCCTGTTGGAAATTTGGAGGAACTGCAAAGCATAAAACAGTTGCTTACACACACCTGCTCTTACCTTTACTTCTTTAAGTACGTTCTTTACTGGAGTTTAATTCCAAGCATCCCAACCCCTGCAAAAGGCCATAATGTTTTCCCTGGTGGCTTGACAGATTCTATTTTCCAAGTTCCTGTAAATTCTCAAATGTTACTTTCTGTAGTTTGTTTCTTTTGTGTAATCTTAACGAAAATGTTCTTCACCCAGCCCCCCCCGACCCCCCCCCCCCCCCCCCCCCCCCAACCTCTCTCTCTCTCTCTCTCTCTCTCTATTCATGACTGGGGGGGGGTTGTCTCTTACTGTGTATAAATATTTATCTATGGGATCTGGAGCTTTTGGTGTCCCTCCCTCCCTTTTCTCCCTCCTGCAGTGGAGCCCCTGTGTCTGAAGCTGTGCATATGAATTCTGCCTCCTCCGGCACTGCTGTATCTGTCTCCATCTTATGTGCACCACTCAGAGGGATGTACCCACCCCATTATTTGTTCTTCCTCATCCTTTTTTATTCCTTTCCCTACAGAGAATGGGCAAACTCCAGGCCCTGTTGAATTCCAAGTACATCAGTGGGACCTTTGGGATGTCGGGCCACCCTCCACTACCTTCCTACCTCCATATTTTTCATCTGGAAGTGTCCCAGCGGTGCTGTACTATTCTTGGAAAAACCGCACGAACTGCAGGGACTTGTCATTTGCTGTAGGGGTCCATGTGTCGTATAGTCGGTTTGGTAGTGTTGTACGAATCCTCTTTGTGGCCTTTCCCATGTTGTTTGGTATGTAGCTGCTATTTATGGTGGGGGTGTCTGTTGGGGCTGGCAAGAGTTGTTGATTGACTAAAGTGCGGTCATTTGAGGAGTATTTGTAGGGAAGGAGAGTTGCTCTTTTTTGAGAGAGAGAGAGAGAGAGAGAGAGAGAGAGAGAGAGAGAGAGAGAGAGAGAGAGAGAGAGAGAGAGAGAGAGAGAGAGAGAGAGAGAGAGAGGAAACAGGAAAGAGTACACAAGCGTGGCAGAGAGAAAGAGCAATGTAGAATGAGAAACGACATGACATGAAATGTGTGAATTTGTTACATTCTTCCTTTTCCGCAGATGCACAGATCTTAGTTGACAGTAAATGGGTCAATGCAATAAATGTTAAAATACACACACAATTTTGACAATAAGGACCCGTAACTTTCACACGATATGAGGAGGGATACAAGAAAAATACTTTTAACACAGAGAACACAGGAATTACAATGGCAATGAATAATTCATCCATCTAGTAAATGTATTTTAATTTGTATTGTTAAATTAATAACAATGGATTATTATCATTAATAATAAATATTATTAATTGGTGATTGATAAATAATTTTAGGAATTAATTTCATTCATACCTCTGTGAAATACATTTTAGGTAAATCAAATGCAAGTTGCTATTTATAAGAACAAGGTTAAATGGGTGGATACACTAGATTTTGTGTTCCGCTCGCCTTTATTCATATGCATATGAGACTGGGAATGCAAACATATGCGTCACAGATGGAAAATGCGTCATATTTAACCATATAAAGCCTAATGCATCAGATTTGACACATTTCCAAGGCTTCTACATTTTCAACATAATTAAAAACTTTGCAGAAAAACCTGTTGTACAAAATCTTCTATGTCTTATGTTATATATCTTATTGATACTAAGATATATTATGGGGAAATAGAGTGACAACTATATGCTTTTGTATAGGTAGGCTATACTGTTATCATCTCATTGATTTACATTACAAGCTTATCAAAAACAAAAATTGGCCATAGAAATATCAGCAGCCAGCTGAAACAAATTGCAGTGTTTTTTCCTCCTCAAGTGCGAGTTCCATTTTCTCCTTTATCATACAATATGACCCATAAAACCAGGGCCCGTATTCATAAAGATTCTAAGAATCCTGTCAGTAAACTCTTAATTTAGCTTAACAACTTTTACGTAGGAGTCTTAGCTTAAGAGCTATTCGGGACCGATCTAAGAGCAACTCTGAGAAAGGAAAAGACAAAAACTTTCATCTTAGTGAGGAGGCGGGGTTGACACCGTTGCTATGTATGACACAATCCTTCGAAGACTGTGATTGGTTGGTTGTCCAAGAAGGAAAAAAAAAAAGAGTTATTTTAAGTATAGGGTCTATTCTAAGCCTTCACTTTGAAATTACATGTAATTTTTCCTATTTGACCGTTCTCTCTCTCTCACACACACACACACACACACACACACAGACACACACAGCTGTGTTTTTGTGATATATGAGGACATTCCATAGGCTGTAACGATGGTTCGCCCGGTAATAAGTTCAGAAATGAGGTAAGTTCGTTCGGGCGCCAGACAGGAATAATCCTGTCAATATTTTTTAGAACAATAACCCAGATAGCTTGGATGCCACCAGTTACATACACGAAATCAAAAAAATAAATCAAAAGGCAGTTCAGATTTAGGTTAGAAATGTCTGTATTTCACACAAAAAAGAACAAAACAAAAAAACAATATGCAACCACTTTAAATTGTCCGTAAGATCATCTGACGAAGACCACAGATTCAACAGTTTATCCATCGTAATGGAGAGCGTTTTTTTTCTCTCCCCGCATCCGCTCCAGCAGAGGCACAGCGTTTTACCCGCTGACGATTTGGTCGCCGCCTTCCAGGTAAGTGAAAACAACACCTTCCTTTTCGTTCTTATTCCACCGTCCAACTACCAACAGTTCGTTCAGTTCACGTGGTTACTTTCAGTTTGGCGTTCGACTGTTATTGAGGCTTTCTGGTTCTCATCTCGATAAATCCCACTCTTAACAAAATTCACGTCTTTTTAACACTTTCTCCTTTTTTCCTTCTTCAGTGTAAATCCCTCCTTTTATGTGCTAACCTCATTTCCTTTTCCCCCATTTAGCAACGGAAATGGGCGGGGACAAACTTGATTTAATTGTTTAATTTGTTTGTGTAATGTTTCAGCTCCGCCACACTCCTCCCCCCTGGGAAAAAAACAACTCCAGGTTGTTTAAAGGGTAGCATTGTCAGAAACCAAGAAACTCCTCATCTTCGTCAGTGGATTCATGGAAAATTTCCAAAAGTTTCGACTTTCCCAGGTGGTTTAACTCATCAGCAGTAGGAAAACATGGTTTCAAGTTACATACATGAACGGTACGTACATCCTCACCAGTGTCTTCTAGTGCCACACGATAATTCAGTGGTCCTAGCTGTGTTATTACTCTGTAGGGACCTTTCCATTTGTTGGCAAGTTTTGCACAAAAATGGTGAAGTGCACTTGATTGCGGGAAATTTCTCACCCATACACGGTCTTTTTCTTTGTAGAAGACATCTCTTCGGGTCTTGTTGTAGCTACGAAGCTGTCTTGCTGAGGCCTTTTTGGTGTTTTCTTTTGCTCTAGCTTGCAACTCGGACAGATGTTCTGTGACATCGTAAGATGGAGCAGTTGGAGCAAGATTTTGCCCATGGAGCAGCTTGTCCATCGGACCCTGTAATTTTCTCCCTAGGTGAAGCTCGGCTGGAGACATACCGGTGGTTTCTTGTACCGCTGAATTAATGGCAAACCGTAACTCAGGTAAGTGTTGGTCCCATTTTTTATGATTGTCATCCACATATGATGAAATCATCTGTTTTAATGTTCTGTTCACTCGTTCGGTTAGGTTTGTCTGAGCGTGGTATGCTGTTGTCATCTTCTGGGTGACTTTCCATTTTGCACAGATGTCTTGAAAGACGGCTGAGGTGAACTGGGTGCCTCGGTCAGAGAGGATGAAATCAGGTACTCCCCATCGAGTAAGGATTTCTTTTCTGAGGTGAGAAGCAACAGCTTGTGCAGTGGCCTTTCGCAAGGGGAAGAGCTCAACCCACCGGGAATAGTAATCCACGAACACTAGTAGATATTCATGTTGTTGGGAACTGCGAGGCAGTGGACCCATGAGGTCTACTCCCAACATCTCGTTTGGACGACTGGTGGTGGTCTGTTGAATTTTCCCAGCAGGTTTGCGGTTCTCATTCTTCAAGGTTTGGCATTTCATGCACCTTTTTACATACTGTTTTACAGATGTCCACATGGAGGGCCAGAAAGCGACCTGACGCACCCTCTGGTAAGTTTTGCTAATTCCTAAATGGCCACTTAAGGGATGCACATGGTAATGCTGTAGAATTTGTGGGACCAAGGTGGCCGGGATATAGAGTCTGTAATGTACTTGCCCATTAGTCAGATGAGTTCGATGATACAGCTTGTCTTCAATGACCTCATATTGGTCTTGCATAGAGGAATCATTGTCGGCCAGTGACTGGAATAGTGTGGTAATTACCAGATCTTTGTGCTGTTCTTCCCAGATGTCTACTGTGGAAAGTGGAAATCCAAAGTCCCCCTTCTGATTGGAGTATAAGTGGCATCCAGGTGCGGAATACATCCGGGATAACGCATCTGGAGCTTCATTGAGTTTTCCCTTTCGATACTCAACCACAAAGTCAAATTTTTGCAGACGGAGTGCCCAACGGATTAGACGTCCCGTGGTCTTTGTGGAATTCATGACCCACTGTAGAGCCGAATGATCCGTGACTACTGTGAAGAGTTTCGGTTCCAGGTAGTATTGCCATTTTTCTAGTGCCCATACTATTGCCAAACACTCTTTCTCTGTAGCTGAATAATTCATCTCAGCTTTGGTTAACGTTCGGCTGCCATAGGCTATGACTTCTTCCAAGCCATGTGTTTTCCTTTGTGTCAACACTGCACCAAGTCCTGAATCACTGGCATCAGTGTAGATAACAAAAGGAAGTTGAAGGTCTGGATGACCCAGGATGGGGGGTGAGGTGAGACATGTCTTCAATTTCTCAAAGGATTGTTGACACTGTGGTGTCCACTGGAATTTTCTTCCTTTCTTCTTCAAAGCATTTATAGGTTCAGCTATCTGAGAGAAATTGGGCACAAACCTGTGGTACCATCCTGCCAACCCGAGAAATCGTTGAACTTCTTTAAGGTTCCTGGGAGCAGGGTAGGAGCGAATGGCCTCTACTTTGCTGGGGTCAGCCGAGATGCCTTTTGTGTTTACCACATGTCCCAGAAATGTTAACTCCTGAAGGCAGAATTTACTTTTTTTTAGGTTTATGGTTAAACCGGCTGTGTGCAATCGGTCGAAGACAGTCTGAAGATCATAGAAGTGCTGGGTGACAGATGGTGAATAAATTATAATATCATCAATATACACAAAACACATTCTTCCTCGCAGCTCACCCAAGACAGTCTCCATTAATCGCTGAAATGTCGCTGGAGCATTCTTCAACCCAAACGGCATGACATTAAATTGGTATAACCCAGATGGAGCGATGAATGCAGTCTTGGACTTGCTCTCGGGTTCCATTGTCACCTGCCAGTACCCACTATTGAGGTCGATGCTGGAGAAAATACCTGGACCAGAGAGGGATTCCAATATCTCTGTGATATTAGGTAGAGGATAGGCATCTCTCTCAGTGATAGCATTGACCTTCCTATAGTCTACACAGAATCTCTAGCTGCCGTCTTTATTTGGGACCAGGACAATAGGTGAGGACCAAGCAGAGTGTGATGGTTATGTGACCCCATTCTTCAACATTTCTTTAACTTGCTCTTGTACCACATCTTGTTTCTCTGGTGTTAATCTGTATGGACGCTGTTTGATGGGTACAGGATGGACAGTATAAAGACAATGCTGGAGTACTGTTGTTCTTCCGAGCTGGAGGGTACAGACTTGAGGATTATTCTCTAAGAGGTGGAGCAGTTGACACTTTCCCTCAGGTGGTAAGTGTGCTGTATCTACCAGGGTTTTCACTAATGTTTTTTCATCCAGCTTATCTGGTGACTGAGTCACCACCCGTAGCATTTGCTGCGGAGGAATAGAACTGAACAATGTGAGAGTTCGCTCTGCATTTTTATGTTGTGCTTTCTTTTCCAGATGCTGGATACATCTAGCGGGAACACTAGCTCGTCCAGGCTGAAAAGGATAATTCTTGTTGGGAATTGACTTGAAGGAATATTCTCCATCTGCAACATTGATCTGGAGACCACTGGTGAATATAAAATCCAATCCTAAAACCACAGAGTACGCTAGAGCTTTAGCAGAAAGGATGGCTGCCGGTAGGGAAAAAACTTGGTTATGGAGTGTCATCTCGATGTTTGTCCATCCTACAGGTACAGCGGTCTCACCATTTGCCAAGTAGAGTGGACCAAGAGCCCATGTCCGGAGTGGATCAGAGAATGCAAGCTCTGTCCATAAGCTCTCGTGTAAAAGAGTATAGCTTGCCCCGGTGTCGACTATAGCCTTTCCAGTCCATCTGCCAATGGTCATCGGGACGACCAACTGTTGAGGTATAGACTCAAGTTTAGAAGTAAAAGATGCAGTCACAGTAGAGGGTTGGAATGGAGGTGTGCCAGACAAGGCGTTGTTTGATGGTGCTCCTCCTGTTTTTTGTGCTGGAAAATTTTGCTTGTTTCCTGCAGGATTTTGAGTCGATGTGAAAGGTGAAGTGGAGTATTGTGGACAGTTCCCAGGTGGATGCTGACCTTTACATCTCCAGCATTGGACGGCGGGTCTTTCCATTTGGCGGTTAGGGGTAGGTTTGTGTGGTATAGATGAAGTCATGGTCCGCCCTTCATAATGCAGCTGATGAACATAGTCTTTTTCTAGTTGATGCCCAAGTTTTACCAGTTCATCCACTGTACTTACTCTGCTGCGAAGTTGACTGGCAAGGAATGGTTTAATGTTTTTTAGTATCATTTTAACTAACTCATACTCTGTCAGTGAAGGTTTCCAGCGCTTACATAGAGCTCTGTAAGTGAAAGCGAAATCTCTAATGGACTCCTTTTCCCCTTGAATTCGGGTGCGGACACGCTCAGCTAGCTCGTCTTCATAATCCTCAGAAAGAAACGCTGTGAGAAATGCAGATTCAAACTCATTCCAGGTTGAAACAGAGGATCTAGCCACTTCCCACCAGTCCCGTGCTGTTCCATAAAGGACAGTGCGAAAGGTTGCCAGAATGTCTGTATCCTCTAAGGGGTGTAATGCCATAAAGTCATGACATCTTGTTAAATATAACAGAGGGTCACTATCATCTGATGGTCTGCCAAAGGTGGGAAAGGTTAGTTTCAAATGATCACTCTTGACCACAGATGTTGGGTGCAAAAGAGGTGGAAATACAGACGAGGATGTGTGGGGTTTTGACATTTCACTTTCGGCAGCAGCGGAGTGAGGAGGTGATTTGAGTGTCATCGGTGGAGGGTCAGTTTTCGTTTTACCAGGGAACTTGAAGTAACTGCTTATTTCTGATTTCAGCTCTTTCAAGGAGTCGCTTACGGTATTCAATTGGACGCTACACTGACTGACCTCCTGGAAAAGTTGGCCACAATCCTTTTGAGTAATGTCCTGCATTTTCTGGATGTCTTTCTGCACCTCTAGTTGAAATTGTTCCACCAAAAATCGGACTTCAGAGATTAATGTGTGCTCACTTTTCTGTAGTTCTCCTGTCACCATCACCTTCATGGCCCTTGTCAGCTGATCAGTGTCCTCTTCATCATGTTGTCTTTTAGCAGTGATCATGGCCTGAAGCTGCTGATGGTTGGATTTGATCTTAGCAGTCAAAGTTTCAATCTTGGCATCATGCTGTGAAGTGGTAGTTTCAAGTTCCTGGGTGAGTACTTTCAAAGCTTTGTCCTGCTGTTTGAGACAATTAAACAGGACATCCCAGTTCCCTTGTACGTGCTCTGATAATTGATACATTCCTCTGCCAGGTGTTGGAAGAAATGTAGGCAATTCCCGCGGTGTTCCTAAAGGAGGTGTGAATTCCGTGGAAGTGCACAACTGCATGTCAACAGTCGGTGGAGGAGGAGTCCTTTCTCCTGGTGGTGGAGTGGAAAACCGCACATGGGTTCTTGGAGTAAGAGGGTGAAACTGTGTGGGGGTGGAGTAGAAAGTGGGACCAGGAGGCGGCTGTCTGGGTTGCTGTGGAGTTTGTTGCACCAGGGGCCAGTTGGGTGTTGCAATGTCTGGAGGATCAATTGCCACAAAAGTGGATTGTGGTGGAGGGGTATGGGCCATGGTTGAAGTGTATGTGTGAATATGGCAACGGTCAATATGAAATGTAGAAAATAAAAAAATGAGAACACTATTTAACCGGCCTCAAATTATTTTGGGCAAATGGGGCACCAAAATAACAAAAGAAAAAGTGGTTACATCACAGAAGTTTTTTTTTTTTTTTTTTTTTTTTTTTTTTTTTACAATTTGGCTGTAAACGTTCCAAACAGTCTGTTGGATGGACCACAGTTCAATTCAACCAAAGTTCAAATGACCACAAAAAACGGTTAAATGTCCACTCTGATAGTGCCACGGTTCCCAAGCAATATCCGATGATCACAAGAAAAAAAACCCAAAACAAAACAGTTCAAAGAAATAGTAATATTCAAATTTTCAGGTTTCAAGTCCCAAGTTTAAAGTTCATGTCCCTGTTCGGGCGCCATTTTCTGTAACGATGGTTCGCCCGGTAATAAGTTCAAAAATGAGGTAAGTTCGTTCGGGCGCCAGACAGGAGTAATCCTGTCAATATTTTTTAGAACAATAACCCAGATAGCTTGGATGCCACCAGTTACATACACGAAATCAAAAAAATAAATCAAAAGGCAGTTCAGATTTAGGTTAGAAATGTCTGTATTTCACACAAAAAAGAACAAAACAAAAAAACAATATGCAACCACTTTAAATTGTCCGTAAGATCATCTGACGAAGACCACAGATTCAACAGTTTATCCAGGCACAGAAACAGATCTTCTCAACAAAAAGCAATATCAAAAAATGTCAATTTTGTTTTCAGGCAAAAAATAAAGAAAAGAAAAAACCTCATAAGCCAAAACAAACCGAGCCAAAATAAAAAAAAAGATTTACTCACTAACTTAGTTTGTGGGGAATCGGAATAACCCGGCTGTGGAAAGTGCAGAGGTGAATTTGTGTGAGTGTTTGGGAAAACCAGCCGTGAATCCAGCCACGCCGTAACCTTTTGCAATGGTGAAGATCTGTTAGATGGTAGATGGAAACAACCCAGGATCCAGACGGTCCTTAACACAGCTCACTTGGGGTTCTTTTACACGCTCCGCGCTGAAGACATCGTAATGGAGAGCGTTTTTTTTCTCCCCCCGCATCCGCTCCAGCAGAGGCACAGCGTTTTACCCGCTGACGATTTGGTCGCCGCCTTCCAGGTAAGTGAAAACAACACCTTCCTTTTCGTTCTTATTCCACCGTCCAACTACCAACAGTTCGTTCAGTTCACGTGGTTACTTTCAGTTTGGCGTTCGACTGTTATTGAGGCTTTCTGGTTCTCATCTCGATAAATCCCACTCTTAACAAAATTCACGTCTTTTTAACACTTTCTCCTTTTTTCCTTCTTCAGTGTAAATCCCTCCTTTTATGTGCTAACCTCATTTCCTTTTCCCCCACTTAGCAACGGAAATGGGCGGGGACAAACTTGATTTAATTGTTTAATTTGTTTGTGTAATGTTTCAGCTCCGCCACATGACTTTTATACTGGACAAACTGTATATTCTATCCCCCTACACTGCCCCTATCCCTAAACCTACCCATCACAGGAGACATGCTGCATTTTTACATAAAAAAAAAACACATTGTTTTTTATGTTTTTTAAGCTATTTGAAATATGAGGACTCATGCAATGTCCTCATATATCACGTGTAAGTTGTAATACCAGTGTAATATGCATGTCATTATACACATTTGTGTCCTCATATATCACAAAAACAAAAGCACACACACACACTATACTGTATATGTGTATATAAATCGTTTTTTTTTTTTTTTTACCATGCTGTTAATTTCTTGCTGTTAATTTGATTGGCTTAGAATGATAAAAATTGTTCCACTCTTTCCAATTACACTGATTGCTGGCATGTCTATTTAAGTGGTGGTTTTAATGTTGGTTTTAATGTAACAAACATGGAATCAAAACCAAGGAGGACGAGAGAGCCCGACTGAACCGAGGAACAATGTTTACTGTTAGCCCAGTTAGTGGATGAACACAAGGCCATCCTTAAAGGAAAATTCGGGCCGGGTGTCAATCTATAGCGTCTTATTAACTCACTGACATCCATTGTCTGCAACACATTTCTTCTCCCTCTTCGTCTTTCTGCCATTTTCTCCTCTGCTAAAGAAACTCTTAAAGCCTCTTAAAAGTCCTCGTCCGTACTCCTAACAATTTTGACCATAAGACCTCTTTTAAGGGTTAAGATACTTTCTGAATTACTTTTTTCTTTACTAGGATTTTTTCTTTAAACACCCACATTTCTAAGCATTTTCTTCGAATTTTGTCACTAGGAGCGATTCTTTATGAACACGGGCCCTGATGTATCAAATTGATACTCAACAAAAACACATATGCAAACCTTTTTCGTTATATATATACACATATATTTATTTTTTTATTTTTTTATTTTTTGTCTAAAGGTTGAATAAACTTTCATTTTTTTCTGACAATCATTTCATATGTTAGGCTTAACAGGGTTAAAATTCCATATCAATTGCATTTAACTGGAGTAAATAATATTTATTTAAATTCTGGTTTTATGAAACTGAAAAAAGTGCCTTGACGTTACTCTAATAACATACACTTGATCTGAATCAATACATTTTCTTTTCTGTCTTGTCATTGGTTTGATGTAAATTAGTTTAGTCGACTGGAAGTAAAATTAATTTGTGACAATTTTGGCATTCTGTGCAAGCCACGTGACCACTGATATCATCAAGGTTTGGTTTGAGAATTTTCTGATTGGCGGCCATGACAAATCTATAAAACCGGTGAGTATTTCTACAAATAGTTTTTATTATTACTACAGATGATGCATACGATATTAAAGTCAGCGTCAATGGATTAATGCATGTGTTTTGTTGAATATTTGTTTTATTTATCAGTAAATGATGGATATAGTCATTAATGGATGCCTTATTTTTTCATATATAGGTTATCAACAATATAAAGTGTCAATCAATATAAATTTTGTTGTAGGCCTATCGTTTATATCGCACCGTATAAATACTGTATGTTTTTAGTGGGTGAATTGTGACACATTAGAGGGATAAAGAAGCATGGATGAATAAAAATATAAGGAACAGACAGTGCTTGAAACTTTAAAAGTGCATTAAGACGTGAAAGCGAACTCAAGTCGGCACTCGCACTGTCAGCAGGCGATTAGCGAAATGTTCCGGTTCGTCGCATTTGAATGGTCAAATACACAAAATTAAGTAACAAAAAATTAGAAAATAAAATAAACATGAAAAATTATGCAGAGAATTCATAAAGACAGTCGTTTATGTCTTAACTGAATGTAAACAGTTAAGAAAAATATTTTATGTGTATCAGTATATTAGATTTGTGGATTCGGTCTTAAAGTGACAGCAGTCTAAGAAACCTGCTGTCGTCTATCATTAATGTTAATCAGAGAGAATTTCTCACTGCTCTAATTGAATAATTTTGTAGCTTTAAAAAGAGTCAATGTATGTTTAATTCATAAAGTAAATACATTTATTTTTGAATTTGTTGCATTTTACTGACTGTTTACTTGTTTATGCTTATTTCCTTTAATCCAATAGGTAATGGCTATAATTGTCTTTTTTGAAAGAGATTTTGGAGATGTTGTAATCAAGTCACATGACAATATTAAGTGTGTATGATCTTCCATTAAGATATATTGTATGTCAAGTTAGATTGAAGGCCTATCTGCTGTACTTCATCGATTTATGAATTAAGTATGATTTGTTTTTATAATGCTATTTATTATAATTTAAAGTAATGCTAGACCTGTAAGTAAACACTGAGCAACCACTCACGACACCCTTTAATCCGAATAGCAATGCACTAACAACCGTTCAGAACACCTAAGCAACCACCTAGAAACGGAAATGTGAACGTTCAGAAAATGTAAAAAAAAATCCACTTATAATTAATCATATCATGTTGCAAGATGTAGTGTAGTGTAACATGAAGTGTGACCACCCCTAAAGTTTTAATTCCCAATGAATCAGTCCTCGAGACCGAATATCTATTTTCTCTCTCTGATTCTCTCGCTTCCCCTTCCACCTCCTCTCTTTCCTATCTCTCTCTGTTCTCCTATGGGCCTCTGCAAACACAGGCACAGGATGCTGTATGCTAATTTCAGATTTAATGATTAATTAGTTGCTGGCCTGCTTTTCTGCAAGTACGGCCACAGATAAAAAAAAAAAAAACTTACTTTGTTTTTGGAGTGCGAATGGTGTTTGCATGAAATCATACATGTGAAATGAGCTTTCTCTCACACACAGAAATTTGGTGCTGAAATTTGGATGTCCCATGAGCATACACACAACTCAGATGGAGGCGAGTGTGACTGTATGTGTGCTGCAGTTATTATGTAAGCAGCTCAAATAACCCTGGCATCTCTAAGAGAATGAGTGTGAAGTGGAGTTGTCCTCTTAAAGCCTGTGACATAGTCAAGCACTCTTCTTAGAGCGTTTGGAGTATATACTACAGCCCGCCTCCCTTCCTCTCACATCTTCCCTGCAAACTAGCGCACATCAAAACAGAAAACCCAGTCATCCACAGTGAAGCCTGCTACCAGAATGTTCCAGTTGATGACATTTGACAAGGATAAGGGTTAAACTGGTCAGTGGGCTAGAGGAACATTTTCCTTTTTAAAAGTCTTGGTTTTGTTTTTTGGGTCTAGAATGTTTCATGCTTGAATGTTCAAAAAACACATTATTTTTTTCACATATTTTACTTTATTGCAGCACCTCTCTTCCCAGTCTGTCAGTAACACTCTGTTAAGTTCCTGTCTGAAGCCCTTCCTTCTGAAAGCAAAATGTGCACAGATTGGTTAGCTGGACCAGTGTGTTGTGATTGGTCAACTCTTTTTTGTGTGTGTATGTCTTAGACAGGAATTATTTAAAGAAGGGATTTTTTTGTGTGTGTGTGTGGCGTGTACCTTCCCAAAGAACTCAAGACTACAATCAAAGCATTTCAGGGAGTTCAGAAACAGTACTTGCACTGTAAAAAAAAATATGATCAATAAGTTATGACGTATGTTTTTTACATTGCTTTAACTCATCAAAATAAGTTAAGCAACTTTTTTTATAAGTTGTACAAGATTCAACTAATTTTAAGTTGGTTTAATGTAATTTAAGTTGAAATGACTTAAAGGGCCCCTATTATGGATTTTCAAAAATTATCTTTCATGTAGTGTGTAACATAGCTCTAAGTGAATGAAAACATCCTGCAAAGTTTAAAATCTGAAAGTGCACCGTATATTAAGTTATTGTCTTTCAACAGTAAGAGTCGACTCTGAGTCAATGAAATTGATCGTTTTTTCAAACGAGTCATAAGCCATTTCGTAGTGACGTCAAGACGAAACATTAGAATATTGCCCGCCCATGTATTTCACGCGTAGACACCAGGGAAAACTTGAATCTCTAACCGGAAGCTGATTCCTGTGGGTACTGGACAGCATCACGCGAGAATACGGCGCTGTGCTCTATAATGTGAAGGTAAAGCCAGTTTTTTTTCACTGCACAAGGACGAGCATGTGAAGAATCAGTGGTTAAAATGCATCTTCACCACGATATCACAGCAGTATAATCCTAAACTTTTGCTGTGTTCGCTTTATTTTACTGACGACTGCTTCTCAAATCTCGGAGTTCAATGCCGGATTCTCAAACCGCTTGCTCTTGAAAGATGGTGTTCAAAAAACTTAGTTTTGAGTTTTATATTGTGTAGGTCTCCTGCTAACTGGCTAACTCATGCTATCACTGTTTTACTGAAATACCTCTGCTAATCAGTTGTGGGCCACTATTACCTAAATCTGTGTCTATTAATGCAGATTGTCTGTCATTCTCACTACTTTGAGGAAATATTTGTTTTACCAGCGTTTATGTTACATCAGATCATTCACTCTAGAGCTTGGCTAATGTACATTGCAAAACAGTTAACTGCATGCACTGTTATTGATACCGTTTCCACGTGTTCACTAGCCTGGGTTTCCCCATGCTGCCTTTGCACAGCGCGATTTTATTCACGCTGCTTGGCAGCCCGGATTCCATGGACCAGATTTTCGCCTCAGCGAGGGGACCAATCACAGAACGGGGAGGTAGCAGCAAGATGACGACGACGTCTATGCGACACACCGAAGCAGTTTGTTTATACCTATGGATCAAACATGGCAGCAGACGTGAAGTTACGAAAAAAGAGCAGCGTTAAACCATTTCATAACCAAGAAACGATTTGAAACGATTGAAAATATGAGCAACGTAGCTCGATTGAAACTATGAGCTACGTTGTAATTGAAACGATTGGCTATGAGCTACGTACAGGCGCATTTGATAGACATTCGTAGCACCCAATAAACGGCTCTGGGCATTCGTAAACCATGCCTCAAATATGAGAAAATGAACATGTGGTTCTCAGACCACATCTCAATGAGACGTGGTCTGACGTTAGCCAGGCTACCTGTTCACCGCAATATATTAGAAACATACTCGGTAAATAAATTAGTACAACTAAAATAATCAGTCTGTTGATGGACATGCACTTGTCAATGGTGAGGAAGTAGTTACAGTTGCAGCATCTTATAATGTACCTCAAACTGAGCACCGGTAGTGTATCACTGAGAAACGTCCTGCTCGAGTCGTCTTTGCGATGGAGGTTCGGGTTGGATAACTAGCTCTTCCAGTGTTTAATCATCGACTCGTGCTCGCATTGGTCAAATCGACGTGATTGTTCGTTACTGTGTTTAGTTACAGTGTAGGAAGCCTCAGGACACGCAGAGCTGACGTTGTTATGGCAATGGGCGTCTTTGTTTTCGACGCCCGCGCTGTACACGGTAGACCAATCACAACAGACTGAGCTGTCTGGCCAACCAGAGCAGAGTAGCTCGCAGAAAGGAGGGATTTAGAGGGATTGATTCATTTGACGAGTCGTTTGAGATTCATTGAAAATGTGATGATGTGCAAATGTATATTATGAGGAAATTAAACAGTTTTTTTTTTTACCTTTGATGCATCTAAACATGTTGTAGGAGACTCCACAACAACATTAGGAAACTTTGAAAAAGCATAATAGGGGCCCTTTAAACATCCAAGTTGATTGTACTTACAAATGTAAGGCAGCAGCCTTTTTTATAGTGCTGATATAGAAAATAACTTCATTA
The DNA here is from genome assembly GCA_030578255.1 of Tiaroga cobitis. Taxonomy (NCBI): domain Eukaryota; kingdom Metazoa; phylum Chordata; class Actinopteri; order Cypriniformes; family Leuciscidae; genus Tiaroga; species Tiaroga cobitis. Next base: position 13,328,005 of record CM060608.1, read on the forward strand.
GGAGTGTGCTTTGCAACTTTGCATACCTCTGTATACACATGATGCTCCATTATGTTCTTCCATCTGATCTGAGTTTGAGCCGATTGATCTGGACACATGCAACAAAATTGTTGGTCATGTAAAACCTACTATCTGTCAACAGGATAGTATTCCACCTTTTTTTCCTGAGACAAATTATGGCCACAGTCGGCCCTGGCCTGTTAATTTTAATTAACAAATGCCTGTCAACTGGTTCCTTCCCAAATAGCCTGAAAGTTACTGTGGTGACGCCATATCTTAAAAAAAAAAAAACAATCTCGACCCCTCCTTTCTTTGTAATTTTCGTCCTATTTCTAACTTACCTTTTATTTTGAAGATCCTTGAGAGAGTTGTACTTACTCAACTACAATTATACTTATCTGTAAATTCTCTCCACGAAACATTTCAATCTGGTTTTAAAGCTTTACACAGAACTGAATCCGTTCTTTTAAGAGTTTCAAGTGATATTTTCACTGAAACTGACTTTGGGAAATCACTGGCTCTAGTTTTATTAGATTTGAGTGCTGCATTTGACTTAGTTGATCATGAGGTCCTGTTGCGACGTCTGGAGTTATCCGTGGGCTTTCGAGGCACAGTCTTGCAGTGGTTACGCTCTTATCTGACCAACAGATGTTTTAGTGTCCGTATTGGGCATCAATCCTCCTCTAGTGTACCTCTGAACTGCGGAGTCCCACAGGGATCAATCCTCTGGCCCGTATTGTTTATTCTGTATTTGTTACCTCTGGCTTCCATCTTTAATAAATACTGAGTATCCTTTCATCTGTATGCTTCCAATGGTCTTCAACCCCTGTTTGCCTGTTTAAATGTACTTAAGCGATGTCAAGCGTTTTTTAGGCCAAAACATTTTTTGTCACATACAGCAACCATCTCCTCACTATCCACTAGCTGCCTGTCCCCTGAACACACTGTAAAAAAAACACGGTCTCTGCAGACACCCCAGGCTCCACAAACGACAACAAAAACAAACTCCGGCAACCCGCTCCACGAAACATAACAAACTGTTCCAGCCAATAACCGACAAGAAGGACTTAGGGGTGGGGTTTGGGGGGTTAGTGCGCGGATGAGGAGGAGGGAGGGTCTAGCTAGCCTCCGTTTTGTTTGACAATACTTTAAACGTCAACAAGAAGTGACGTCACCCGACATCGCTTAGAGCACATTTAAGTGAACTTAAACTTTGGCTTTCAAGTAATTTTCTAAATCTAAACGAAAATAAAACTGAAATAATTATCTTCGGGCCCAAGGCAAACTGTGTGTTTGATGTTGACCGTGGTACTCTCGCACCGTATGAAACCCACTGTGCAAGAAATCTGGGCTTTCTGTTTGACCACAACTTAAAATTTGAGAAACAGATCAGTACTGTTGTAAAGTCATGCTTCTTTCACCTCCGTCAACTCACTAAAGTGAAACCTTTTTTAACTCAGAGTAATCTCCAAACAGTGATTCATGCATTCGTAACATCTCGACTAGACTATTGTAATTCTCTTTATTTTGGTCTATCTCAGTCTTCTCTCTCTCGCCTACAGCTAGTCTCCTCACTGGGAGACGCAAGTATGAATCGATCACCCCTTTCTTATCCAAACTCCACAGGCTTCCGGTCAAATTTAGAATTTATTTTAAAATTTTATTTTTTGTGTATAAAGCTCTTAAGAATTTGTCCCCTCAGTATCTGACCGATCTGCTGTGTCTGTACACTCCTTCTCGTACCTTGAGATCCAGTGACCACTGCCTTCTTATCGTGCCTCTCTATATCAGACTGGCTCCCTCAGTTTCCATATTCAAATCTTCTTTGAAGACTTTTTTATTTTCTCTTGCTTTTAATTCTCCCTGATTCTTAGCTGTTTATTTGTACTGTCCTGAACTGCATCATATTTTCTGCTTAGTACAGCACTTTGGTCAACCTTGGTTGTTTTTAAATGTGCTTTATAAATATATATTGTATTGTATTGTATTGTATTGTATTTTTCATAATCAAACAGCAACATTACACAGAAAAGAAAGTTGAAAATGTAAAAAGCATAATAGAACCCCTTACCAGGAACCTCATCATAGCCCTCAAATCCAATTCATGCTTCAGTGCAATTAAAAAAATAATGGAGAAATACTTGTGCTAGATATGGGTGTGCTATATGAGAATATACATTTCAGTATGTTTTTGCTGTAAATTAAACCCTAAAACATGTTTTATATTATATAATCATGCTGTCTTTTCAATGATCTGATGACTTAAATATTTTTAAATAAAACTTAATGTTTGGAAACCAAAAGGTCTGATTATTTACAACAGATGAGATGATGAATTCTGGCATCAGTGCATGAACGGCTGCTTCATATTATATAACAACTCAAAACAGTAATGGATTATAAATATGATGGGATGAGCCACATTTGAGGCCACTGTAATATAGCAAATGTGACAAGTGAGTGTTATGGCTTGAAAGAGCCATATGGGTTTGGAACAACATAAGGTCGAATAAATGAAAATGAATTTTCATTTTTTGTCAAACTGTTCCTTTTAAAGTGTTTGATGTTTACTGAATGTTCAAACCAAAATGATTGTCACACACAATGTTATTAATGAAGCAAGTATTATTATTTGCCGAGTTATGATTATGTGGTGATGGTGGTGTTATAAATAGTTAAAGAAACTTTGTACTCAATTATTCTACTGATTCCAAAGGCAATGACTACGCCACCTGGGATTAACTACCCGGGAAAGACCCAATGGCCCACAGGTCATTGGGTGATTTCTCACAAGATGACCCACAAAGGAAAAGACAAACAAACAAAGAGCTGGGGCTTACCAATAGGGAGGTAGGCTGATGCCGGACTTCAATAATGCCTGTAATAATAATAGATACCCACACCTGCACCAAACCACACTTACACACTCTTAAGAAATTCACTGCAAATCCATACCACTTTGGTGAGAAGAGAGTTTTTTGCCACACAGGAACATCTAGCCTGCCTTCTCCAGGCCCCCAGCTCCAGCAAAAAGGAAAGAGAAAAAGCAAGATTAAGGAAATACATCATTCAAGTCAAGTCAAGTCACATTTATTTATATGGCGCTATTTACAATACAGATTGTTTCAAAGCAGCTTTACAGAGATGACAGGAAAATAATGCAAAAAAGTTTGTTTTCGGAAGAAAATAGCGTCACTGTCCAGCTTAAGTAAGTTCAGTGATGTTTCATGTTTGATTTAAAAAAGTTATTAATTTAGTTAATTTATATATATATATATATATATATATATATATATATATATATATATAACCGCTCTGGAGTAAACCGTGATGTCATTGTCCTCAGTTCAGTTCTTGTATAATAGTGTAAATCCAGGCAGATCAATATTATTGTTGAATATTAAATTAAATGTTACATTTAATGTCCCCAAATAAGCAAGCCAAGCCAATGGCAAAAAAGGTGGAAAAAGGCAACAGTGGCAAGGAACCAAAACTCCATCAGGTGGCAGAATGTAGAAAAAAAACCTTGGGAGAACTCAGGCTCAGTCCAGGGGCCAGTTCTCCTCTGGCCAATGAACGAAACAGTGTATGATTATGATTCAGGCAGCATTATAGGTCAGAAGTCAGATTGGCTTGGAACAATCAGAATATTTTCCAGTTCCATCTGGTTGAAGATCGGAGTCACGCCGGTATGGAGATGGGTTTGTTGAGGATCAGTGCCGATGGCTGTCGCGTCGATGAGGCCCTCACAGGGGAGAGTCTAGTTGACACAATCTCGGCTGACACTTCAGGGATGCGTTGTGGTCATGTCTAGGTGCAAGTCCTCCATCTGGTCTGGATACGGCCCGGATCTGGCTGACATCATGCGTTGTGGTCGTGTCTAGGCGCAGGTCCACCATTTGATCTGGATACGGCCTGGATCCAGGTGATTACAGTAAACCTCGGAATAAGCAGAAGGACTAACATTAGCGTAGATGCCATTCTTCTTATGATGTAACGAGTACATCGGGTGTTATAGGAAGTGTTCCCGGTTCCGGCTGACCTAATTTATACAGCCTAATGCATAAATTAGATTACATAAATTAGATGTAACGAGTACATCGGGTGTTATAGGACGTGTTCCCGGTTCCGGCTGACCTAATTTATGCAGCCTAAAAATCATTTAACTGATTTGAATAATAGGAATGTATAATTTTCAGTGTATGCCATGTTAAAGAGATATGTTTTTAGTCTAGATTTCAACTGACAGAGTGTGTCTGCTTCCCTGACAATGTTAGGAAGACTGTTGAGGAAGACTGTTAGGAAGAATTGAGGTGGAGGCAGTCAAATCATATAAATACCTCGGACTGTGGCTGGATAACAAACTGGACTGGACAACACACACAAGCCACCTGTACAAGAAGACACAGAGCAGGCTGTACTTCCTGAGGAGACTGCGTTCTTTTAACATCTGCAGCAAATTGCTGTGCATGTTTTACCAGTCTGTGGTCACCAGTGTCCTCTTCTACACTGTGGTGTGCTGGGGGGGGGGGGGCAGCATATCCAAGAAGGACATTAACAGGCTGGATAAACTGATCAGGCGGGCCGGGTCTGTGATCGGTATAAAGCTGGATTCACTGGTGATGGTGGCAGAGAGGAGGACATTGGACAAACTACTGGACATTATTGATAATGTCAGCCACCCTCTGCACACCATCATCAGCACTCAGAGGAGCCGGTTCAGTGGAAGGCTGCTCCTTCCCAGGTGCCGGACTAATAGACAAAAGGACTCCTTTGTCCCTTATGCCATCAGACTCTACAACTCCTCACTTGGGGGGAGGAGAAAATAGGGCAGAGAGGACAATACGTATACATACATACATACATACATACATACATACATACATATACATACACACATACATACACACCTGGACTTACATTATACCTTGTCACTATATCACTATAACAGTGGACCTAACATTGAAAATTTTTAAAATAATTTATGGTTGTTGATATTTTGATTAATGTTATTATTATTATTTTACTGTTGTATTGTACTCCTTTTTCTCTGCTACTCTCTTTTTTTCCTTTGCTAAAACTGCTGCTGGAATTCTCAATTTCCTTGCGGGAGTCTTCCTAAAAGGATTAATAAAGATAAGTCTAAGTCTAAGTCTAATAGGGAGCCAATGCAGCGTTGACAGAATCGTGCAAATATGGTCATTCTTCCTGGTTCTAGTTGCGTTTTGGACCAGCTGTAGTTTGTTTATTATGCGTGCAGGGTAACCACCCATAATAGCATTACAATAATCTAGCCTTGAGGTCATGAACGCATGAACTAACTATTCCGCATTTTTCATTGAAAGCATGTCATAATTTAGATATATTTGGAAAAATGCGGTTTTACAGATGCTAGAAATGTGGCTTTTAAATGAAAGATTGGTATCAAAGAGCACACCCAGGTTCCTAACTGACGACGAAGATTTGACAGAGTAGCCATCAATTGTTAGACAGTATTCTAGGTTAGTACGTGGTTTTTCTTCCAATAATTAGAAACTCTGTTTTTTCAGAATTAAGTAATAGGAAATTACTAGTCATCCAAATTTTTATATCAGCTATGCATTCCGTTAATTTCTTGAATTGGGAAGTTTCGTCGGTGTGCAGAGAGATATAGAGCTGAGTATCATCGGCATAACAGTGACAACTAATCCCATGCTTCCTAATGATATCTCCCAAGGGTAGCATGTACAGAGTGAACAGCAACGTGCCTAGTACTGAGCCTTGTGGTACTCCATACTGAAATTGTGATCGATAAGACATTTCCTCATTTACTGCGACAAACTGATAACGGTCAGATAAGTATGATTTAAACCATGCTAATGCAATTCCACTAATGCCAACATAATTTTCGAGTCTATTTAAAAGAATGTTGTGGTCAATGGTATAAAATGCAGCCCTAAGTTCAAGTAACACTAATAGAGAGATACAACCACGATCGGATGATCAAATCATTTGTAACTCTAATGAGAGCAGTCTCAGGACTATGGTACGGTCAAAATCCTGACTGGAAATCCTCGCAGATACCATTTCTTTCTAAAAAGGAACATAGTTGTAACGATACTGCTTTTTCAAGTATCTTTGACAAAAAAGGGTAGATCGTAGTCCTCTAGGATCAAGTTGCGTTTTTTTAATAAGAGGTATAATAAGAGGTTTAATAGCCAGCTTAAAAGTTTTCGGTACATATCCTAGTGACAAATATTTACTAATGATATTAAGAAGAGAATCTATGACCTCTGGAAGCATTTCTTTCAGTAGCTTAGTCGGTATAGGGTCTAACATACATGTTGTTGATTTAGATGATTTAACGAGTTTAGATAATTCTTCCTCTCCTATTGCAACGAATGAATAAAATTTTTCCTTAGGGACACTACAATGCACAGCCTGATGCCTGATACTGTAGTAGATGGTTGCATAGTTATAATTTTCTCTCTAATATTATCAATCTTGTAAGTAAAGAAGTTCATAAAGTCATTACTGCTTTGCTCTTTGGAAACTTCAGAAAGTAGAAGCTATATTTCTTGTTAATTTAGCCACTGTGTCAAATAAATACATAGGGTTGTGTTTGTTTCCTTCTAAGAGAGTCAAAAAATAAGCAGATCTAGCAGTTTTTAAGGCTTTTCTGTACGCAATCGTGCTCTCTCTCCATAAAATTAGAAAATATCTAGTTTTATTTTCTTCCAGTTGCACTCACATTTTTCTGTTTAACATAAAACAAAATAAACAAACCAATACAAAATCAAAAACACATTTCTTCCAACTACAACAGGACCAAAACCACAAGTAACAAACAAGAAAGCAAACCGAATTATTGAATGCAAAGCAAAATGAGTGAATGCAAAAAAAAATAACTACAAAACAAAACGTCCTGGTTGCGTAAGCCCAGGGGAAGTCAGGAAGGGTGTCGAGGGGAACTAGGTCTGGTTGGGCCAATAAGGGGCAACTATCAAGACCTGCTCCACTCCTGAATTAGCACATTAGGTGCAAGCGACATGCGCGCACAAGACAGGAGCACTACTCAACACTCGATGTGAAGATCACTGAGCTTCAGGAGCATCTCTCCTCAACACCTGAGTGTGATGTAATTCACTGAGCTTCAGGAGCATTTCTGCTCAACACCTGAGTCTGATGAATTTCACTGAGCTTCAGGAGCATTTCTGCTCAACACCTGAGTGTGATGAAAATCACTGAACTTGAGCAGGCGCCAAGCGACAATGAATCTTATAGCCACTTTCTTTGAAGTCACTGGGGAACGCATGTCTGCAGAGCCCCGGGGTCTAGTGAGAGCAAGTGTCTGTCCAAGGGTTGTCCGCTCAGACATAAACACAACTGACAGAGGGACGAGTCCGGAGAGGCAAACAGATGTAACTGTGCGGCCCCGAAGTGGTCCCTGCCCAGCTGGACCGCCAGGGGATGGAGTCTCCACTCTCCCTGGCCATAGCTATCGTGAGGCTCGTCGGCGGCACGATTAACCAGGCCGGAAGAAATAGTGGAATGAAGCGACCTCAGAAGCTTCTGACTCCAAGGAGGAGGTGACGGGTAAGTTGTAACATGCGAGGGAAGCTTAGCACAATGGTCGTGATGCTGTCTTTTCAGACCAGAACCAGCTCGCTGAGCAGCGGTGGCTCAAAGCGAGGTGAACTGCAACAACTCGAGGTAATGAATACAAATGCAGTCAGAGGTCGCCCAGGCCTCAGTTAAAGCATGCCCTTTGTATTTGGCCCCTCAGTCAGTGTTAGTGGACCTTGTTCTAGGCGCGGTTTGGCCTGGAGAAACAAAAGGGTCTGAACACGGGCTGAGGGTTTGGCGGCAGGCTGGGGTGCTAATTTTGCCACACAGGGCGTGCCGCCCTGCCACGGTCACCTCGGGACTCGGGAATCATAAAGCTAGTGCTGAAGCGGTCTTCATATGGAGGAAGCCAAGCGCCTGCATCTGCCATATGCCTCAGGAGCCTCTGAAGGTTATTTCAGTGGGACCCTTTCTCACTTCTAGCACCAGCTGAACACACTCTTCTTGAAGAGACGTGTTGGGCCGAGTCCTTCTCCTGAAATGAAAAAGAGATACTCAGCCCGTGGGCGAGATTACTCTCTCCCAGTTGACCTGAAGACCCAACTGGCTATGGAGCACTCAAAGAGTAGGACTAATATTTCGCACCTTCGAACACAAGAACACAAAATGATCTGTGGAGCGGAAGGATAGAGATCTGAAGTACTGTCCTTCAGGTCGAACGCTGCAGGCCAAACTTGGGGACGGAGCATTTGAAAATGCATCTCTGTGTTAGTAATTGAACGGAGGCTTTCGAAAAAGGGCCCGTTTCAATTGACACAGGTCCAAGATGGCCATAACCCACCACATATCTAGGGTACAATGAAGTACAGGTTTATAGAAACCGGTCTTCATATCAGCTGGAGGAAGAGGCTACATCGTGTCCTTCGCCAGTAGGACTGCGACGTCCGCACACAGGACAGGAGCAGCGCTCAACACCTAGGTGTGATAAATATCACTAATCTTAGGAGCATCTCAGCTCAACACCTAGGTATGATGAATATCACTGAGCCAGGGCGAAAGCCAAGCGAAAAGAATCGCAAGTCGAGTCTGCTGGTAGTTTCGGGGCCAGGTGGAGCGATAGGAAGCATCTTTAGGCTTACACACACCGTGCCAGGGGCCAGGGAACCACAGACGTGCCCGAAGTGGGGCAGCGAGGTGGAGGACAGGGACCCGGCTCGGAAGGCCCGGAGGAGGCCCGAAGCAGGGTCTGATTGTGGTTTCCACGAGACGGCCAGGAATGCGTGAGAAGGAGGATGACCGGGTCCTCGAACCACACCCAGCTGCCGTGCTGGCGAACAAGAGGGGGCTGCGGGGTGCAAGGCTTTATAGGGTTGCACAACACCAGACTTGCCCAACAGAGGAATTTGCTCTTTCTTTGAAGTGTGGGTTCCGCTTGGTCTGCTTCTTTTGGGAGCCAGTGGTGGAACAGACACACACACAAACAAAGACTCCACCCGGCCATCACCCGGTGGGCAGGATGTGCCGGATGGCCTCCTTCTGCGCTTGGGCGGCAGAGAACTGTTGGACGCAGTTCTCCGCCTTGTCGCCGACCAGCCCAACCTGGTAAATTGGGGAGACCAGGAACCGAACCTTGTCCGCATCCGCCATATCAACCAGGCTGAGCCAATGATGGCTCTCCTGGACCACTAAAGTGGACATCGCCAGACCGATCGCGCACGCCACGACACTCGTGCCCCGGAGGGCGAGGTCCGAAGCAGTGCGGTGCTCACCTATGAGCGCATGGTCTGGGCTACCCTCGTGCATGTCCATGGGTGCCGTGGCCTGACAGACCTGTTGCAGCGCCATGGCACGCAAGAGGAGGCGACTTGCCCACAGGCTTTGTAAGCTCTGCCCGTCGGAACGGACGAAAAATCACAGGCCTTAGGGGGGAGACGAGGTTCCCCTAAAAGGCAGCGGCCGCCGGACACAGGTGCACCTGTGTCGCGACAGACCGCTCCACTGGAGAGATAGCCTCGCAACCCTTCACCGCTCCTCCATCAAGGGTAGTTTCTGGCAAAGAAAGGTGCCATCCACAACCAGGTAAGCTCTCCGTGCACTTCGGGAAAGAAAGGCACTGGGGTGGCGAGCTGAGAACCAGCGCGGCCCGCCCCAAAATACCAATCCTCCAACCGAGACTGAACGGGACACGGTGGAGGGTTCCACTCGAGCCCGGCAGCCTGGGCGGCCCGTTTCAGCATAGCTGACATTTCTGGATCTGGCTCGGGCAACATTACACTCCCAGAGGGAGATAACGCAGCCGAGTCGTCATCTCCAGAGGCCAGCTCACCCTCCGATGCTGCTATCAACATCTTATCCTCTGGGGGAACCCCAATTGAAACGGCTGATTACAGAGGGACCAGCACGTTTAACAGGAATTCCATCGGCTGCGGTGTGATTAAGGAGTGAGGAGCCCACAGGGAATGCTTACCTGGCGAGATATCCATCACTATCCTCCGCTCACCCATCCAACACGGCACCCGGGGGTGGAGCATGGTAATGGGGACTCGCGCTTCTCGGACGAAGGTGAGTCTCGATCTCAATACAGCGACAATCATATTCCCGCAATGGGAACATGAACCACCCACAAAAGCTGCTTCAGCGTGCTGTAAGCCCAAACACACATGATGCAAAAATTGTGACCGTCAGAGAGGAAAAGGGAACGACCGCATCCAGAAACGCACAGGTGGAATGACATCTTGAAAAAGATGCAAATGCACCCGTGTTGCTCTTTCAGCAAATAGGACCCAGAGCACACAGGGGAATGACCGCGGCAACACTGAACAGTTAACTGAAACAGTGAAGTACTCACTTTTCCACCCTCTAACCAGCCGTCAACACACAAACATTTAGAAATTTGTTGCTGTTAAAACAACAGTTGAGAGCTCAAAGCTCGCGATCACCGCTGCATTCACGCTGTAGAAACCACCAGCACTGGGAGAGTCTTTCAGAAGAACACTGACATACTCACTCTTGGTAAACAACAGCACTCTTCAGAGACATCAAACGATCGGCTCCGAAGCGAAAGGCAACTAGTGCGTGCATCCACTTCTGTATTTACTGTATACCCACGCCGCGGGGCAGAGTGTGTGATGTCATCACGCACGCCAATTTCATTGGCTCGTTCAATATTACTCGAAGGCGATTGGCTCCCTACCGTGATCCCTATTCAGTCAACGTCGACTACGTCTGACGTTCTCGAATGAAAGGGAACTATAGTGAATGCAAAACAAATAAATGCTACACAAAGGTTATTGAATGCAACACAAAGGTTACTGAATGCAAAACAAAGGTTATTGAATGCAAAACAAAGGGCATTGAATGCAACACAACGGTTATTGAATGCAACAAAAACGAAACCAAACAAAATGAAAGCAAAACAGCAGTGTTGGAGCTGCAAGCCATGCTGTAGTAGACCATGCTGTACGCCATGTAAAACCGTAAACAATAGAATAGACACACTCACAGAGTGGTTTAAACACCTAAAACAAAAAAGTTATTATAATAACAACCAACATACCTTTGAGGGCAAAATGTACAGGAGTGGGTTGCAGGGCTGGACATCTTATGAGAACATTTTCAATTATTTTATGTTGTGTGTTGTGTTGTGACAGGTCTTCGATGCGCATCTTAGCAGCTCGTTTAACGAATCTCATCTGTGCATATGCTGTTTGGGTTGCTTATGAGGTTCATATGGGAATGCAACGTGCGCCATTTCACCAGATTTGTAATGAAAATCATCAATAAACCTACGCCAACACAGGAGAATACATCAATATATTTCATATGCAAACTGTTTATTTATCCCGACTTCAAAATAAAAGTTTAAACTCTCACGAGTTTGCGTGTTTTGATGTCCACATGTTATTGTTCAAGAAAATAGAGTGGCTGTAACATTTCTATCGTAAAGAAGTGGTCAAATATTAAAGGGATGATCTTCCATGGGTCTGCCGTTAACGAAGTGGGAAGAGCAAACGTACAGAATTTTTGGCTGTTTGTCACAAATGTGACGGTCAAATACACACAAGAGAAATAAGTTACATAAACTACTGCTGCGTTTAGAACCTTAATAACGTCATTTAATATGCACCATTTGTTTCACATGTACTGCATCGTGTCACACATTAAGCATGTGCGTGCAAAGAACTCAAAATGGCGATTGAACAATTAATGCAACAGATACTGTTAACTATTTGACTAAATATTAAAATAACAAGCAACTTGCATTACCAACGTGTTCACACATTACAATAATGCTTTTAAGCAAAGCTGACGAGCTTCTTACAGCGTGATCATAGGATGCCCCACATCCACATTCAGTTCTGGTGCGTGGATTATGGTCAAAACAAATATCTTGCAGGTATTTTTACGCTTGAACCAAGCTATTATGGCACACCCTAACTGCGCAAAGGATGCAAGTCTGTCTGTATAGTCCATATTAAAAGTTAGCTAGCCGGGGGTGGTCACGTGACCCAGAGCGAGATGGCTGCTTGAGTTCTCTGCTCCGCTCTTATGTTTATTTAATTTGCATTTTTTCCCTCCAAATCTATCGCTCTACTTCATTTAAGGACCGTCAGTTATGTCTGACCCCAGTTTGGACAAAGAATTTTTGATTTTCGGATCAACACGTTCGCAGAGAGCAAAAGAAAAGGACAAAAAGAAGACCACTCATTCCTCGTCGCCAACAGAAGCTATTGCTAATGAAACAGAGGCCCAATCGGACATGGCGCTGATACTCTCTGAAATAAAAGCCAACGGTTCTCGTCTCGATGGGATAACTAATCGGCTGGAGGGAATAGCTGGATCAGTTTCCTCGTTGCAAAACTCTTTCGCGGCCCTCACTGAGAGGATCGAGGGTATTGAGACCCGTCTAACTGAGACTGAGGGGAGAGTCTCTTCCGTGGAAGACTCGGCGGCAGTGTCCGAGGGCCAACTTGCTAACTTACTGACTAAGGTGGAACAACTTCAGTCAAAAGTGGACGATTTAGAGAACAGAGGTCGTCGAAAGAATTTGAGAATAGTTGGTCTACCTGAAGGAGCGGAAGGCTCCGGTTCGCTCACGTCGTTTCTCCGTTCCTCTATCCCCAAATGGCTGGATTTGCCCGCGGACTCTCTCGCCTTGGATATCGAGAGGGCTCATCGATCTCCTACTTTTGTGCCCAGTAATCTGAACTCATCACCGCGGAGTGTTCTGATTCGTTTTCTGCGGTTTACTGAAAAGGAAACTGTTCTCAGAGCAGCGTTGAAGAAGACGATTAACCACGAGGGCGCAGAGCTTCGGTTTTATTCAGACTTATCTACCAGTGTTCTGCAGAAGCGTCGCGAATTCAGCTCAGTGGTCAAGACTATGGCCTCTCGTGGCTTATATCGCGGATTCGCCTACCCTGCCCGTCTCAGGTGTTTACACATGGGGAAGATTCGCTTGTTCGATGATCCGAACTCGGCTAAAGCTTTTCTGGACTCTCTGGACAGATAACTCGGACCTGCTGTAATGTCCTTATTTCTTGGAGGATTATCTTTCTTTTTGAACTCACCAGATTTGTAAGTTTGGATTTTTATTTAAAACATTTACTTTTTCTTACTTTTTATTTAATTTAATTTTAATTTAATTTAATTTTTTATAATTATTATTTAATTTAAATGTTTGTATTTATTTATTCTTTGTATTAATTTATCAACTTTTTTTTTTTTTTTTTTTTTTATATCACTGTACTTCGCTGCTTTTAATATTCGTTATGTAGGATCGTTTTTCCTTCTAGACGCCGTAGTGACAAATTTTTTTTTTTTTTTTTTCTCTTCTTTTTTTTTTTTAAATCAGTGGGTTCAGTTATTTGAATCACGTATTCTATGCTATAGAGTATTATAGGAGCGATTCTTGAGGGGGCTATTTTTCTCAGTGGCATCAGTATGATGACAGGTTTATTTATGTTCATCATCTTATTTTGTTTGACTGTTTGACTTATTTGACTGTTTGATGTTACCTGTGCCCTATCGTTTGGGGATGGGGCCTGGGGGGGGGTTGGGTTTATTCGGGGTAATTCAGTGTTCAATTCGTGGTACTGTTCTGTTCAAATTTGGTGTCTTTTATGTGCGAGATTTACTTTTGCCAGCTCATCAGCATCTTAACATTTTATTTTTGGTCTTTTTCGTATGCATGGTATTGTTAAGCTTGTAACTTGGAATGTGAAGGGTATCGGCCATGTTATAAAGAGGAAGAAAATTTTGACATTTCTTAAAAAAGAGCACGTGTCCATCGCTCTGTTGCAGGAAACACATTTGTCGGACACTGAACATTGTAAACTCAAAAGGGACTGGGTTGGTAAGATATATTACTCTTCTTTTACATCGAACAGCAGAGGTGTAGCAATTTTAATTCACAAGAACATCCCATTCAGTCTGGATTATGTAGAGTCTGACTCTGAAGGGAGGTTTGTATTAGTTTCAGGCTATATTTTTGGTGTACATCTCACTATTGGAAATGTATATGCCCCAAATACTGACTGCCCCAGTTTTATATCCCAGACAATTTTGCAGTTTAACCGGTTTTGTGGAAACCTGGGGTTCTTGGGTGGTGATTTTAACTGCATAATGGATAGTAACCTGGATAAATCCCCCCCGCAGACCCTAACATGCCATAAATCCTCCCACTCTTTACGAAATGTTTGTAAAGATTTAGGCCTAGTAGATATTTGGAGGGAGCTGCACCCAAAAGATAGAAATTATACATTTTATTCTCATCCTCATAATTCTTACTCTAGGTTGGATTACTTCTTTACACCATCTGAATGTATTCACCAAGTGAAATCTTGCCATATTGGCCATATTGTTTTGTCCGACCATAGCCCTGTCTACTTAGACCTTGATGTCAATGTGTCCATTCCTAAATCCAATTATTGGAAGTTTAATATTTCACATTTGAATAATGATGTTTTTTGTATGTTCCTTAAGCAGAAAATAGTTCATTACTGGCAGGACAATCAAAACTCTCCTGTTTCCTCAACGACAAAATGGGATGCTGCTAAAGCGGTTTTACGGGGCCACATTATATCCTATGCTTCCTTAGTGAATAAAGTCAAGACCCAAAAAAGGAGAGAATTAGAGGCCGAATTAAATCACTTAGAAAATCAACACAAACAAATACCAAATCAGACAAATTGGATTCATTTGAACAGAGCCAGAGCTAAGTTAAATTTAGACCATACAGAGCATATTAAGAAATTACTATTTTTTAGTAAGCAAAAATATTACGAATTTGGAAATAAGCCCAGCCATTTACTTGCATATCAGCTAAAAAAAGCACAACAAGAGAGAGTTATAAAGGCAATCAGGACCCCAGAGGGCAGTGTATCTTTTGATCCCCAGATAATTAATGATACTTTTTCTGATTTTTATAGGACTTTATATAAAGCTGAGGACGAAGGAGCTTTGATGGGGGATTTATCAGATTATTTGCGTAAGATTTCTCTTCCTGTTGTTTCTGAAACGAACAGAACTCCTTTAAATGCCCCCTTCACTAAGGAGGAAATTTGGCAAGCTATTCAATCGACGCCCTCAGGTAAAGCGCCGGGCCCAGACGGGTTCCCACTCAAATTTTACAAGCAATTCTGGCAGGATATAAGCCCAATCTTAATGCCGGCAATAACCTTTTTGAGTTAAATTTAATTCCTGATTCTTGGTTCTCTGCCGTCATTAGTCTCATTTAAAAAAAAGACAAAGACCCGTTGGATTGCTCTTCTTACCGCCCGATTAGTTTATTGAATGTAGATTATAAAATTGTGGCTAAAGCAATGGCTTGGCGCCTTGAATCTGTCCTTCATTCTGTCGTTTCGCCGGACCAGACCGGATTTGTAAAATCTAGATATGGCTCTGATAATATTCGTAGACTATTGAATATTCTAGATCATGTACATGTGACCAAAGACCCAACTTTAATTGTGTCGCTTGATGCCGAAAAGGCATTCGATAGGGTGGGATGGCCTTTCCTTTTCGCTGTATTAGAGAGGATAAACCTAGGACATAATTTCATTAACTTGATTAAATTGTTATATTCCCAGCCAATGGCGGCAGTCAATACAAACCGGTTAATGTCTAGTAGATTTCCTGTTGGCAGAGGATGCCGTCAAGGCTGCCCTCTCTCACCTCTCTTATTTTCTTTGGTCATCGAACCCCTGGCTGCAGTAATGAGGGCAAATACAAGCATACTGGGTATTCGAGTTGGCTCAGATGAGCATCGTATTTCACTTTATGCCGACGATGTGCTATTATATTTTAAGTACCCTGAGACTTCGGTTGATGCAATTATTTCCATTATCAGAGAATATAGCACATTTGCAGGATATAAAATTAACCTAAATAAATCTCAGGCCTTGTACTTATATGCTCCCCCTGAAGCTGGTTTGGGTTCCCCGTTTCGTCTAGCTCCTTCTGGTTTTCAATATCTGGGAATAAATGTTACACCCGATTTGTGTGATTTATTCAAAGCTAATTACACCCCATTAATTACCAAAATTAGCCAGGACTTGTCCGACTGGTCAAATCTCCCCGTTTCATTTCTGGGCAAGATTAATGTAATAAGGATGAACATTCTTCCCAGACTGAACTTTCTATTTCAAAGTTTGCCCTGCTATTTGACTGTTGCTTTCTTTAAAAAGTTAAATTCTATCATATCAAAATTCATCTGGAATAAAAAAAAGCCTAGACTCAAATTTTCTACTTTACTGAAACCCAGGGAACTGGGAGGGGTCTCACTCCCTAACTTCCAGTTATATTTTTGGTCTGCTCAGATAAAAAATATGATAAATTGGTTTCAACTGTCACCGTCCCACAGGTGGGACGTTTGCCATTATATTTTTAAAACAATAATATCTTAGTAAAAACCTTTAGTAATATTGACAAACTATATATCATTTGAAAGCTTACAATCTCTAGTTTCCATATTTGGTGATTGATTTTCAAAATAAATTACAGAGGAGCCGTAATTTATCAATTTGCAACAAGAATATTTTCATACTCCTAAGGCGTGTTCAGACCTTTATTTTGAAATAGCAATGAACATGAAAAATCATGAAAAAAATTGTAGAAACCTAGTTTGTTTTCATGCCAAGAGTTCAAAAGATAGCATCCATTAAATTATTTTAGAAAAAAAGGTCTGAAAATGTTTTAAATATAAAGAAAAAAATAATAAATTCACCATTTGTGATGTGGCAGCGAGCTATGACGCACATGCATGTTCTTTGTATGTGTTTATTAGAGGTTGAATTCATATCAAAATCTGCCAAACTTCCCATACTACTTCTGAATAGGATCTCTACTTCATAAATTGTATGAAAATTGTGGAAATAATGGTTCATATCACTCAAAACACATATAGAAATGGAGGCGCCCTTATATGGGCAGTAATGGAGTTTGGTTGTGACTTAGTGAAAAAGTTTGGTACTGCGCCCAAACAAAATCTTACTGAAAGCTCAACCTAAATATATGATAGATATATCAACCTAAAATTTGAAACACAACTTTTTTGGGATTTTTGGCTTTGATTTTTCTGCAGTTTTAGAGTAGCCCAGGTTTTGAAAATATATATTTTATATAAAATATGAATAATTAATTTTTTTACATTGTACATTTCCATAAACTCAAACTTCTATAACTTTTTTTCTGTTTCACTTTCTTAATTTATTTCACGTCTACATAAATCTGCCAAATGTCTTCTTTAAAACAAGACCAATCTTACGTCTATATTCCAAAGCATTCTTGAATTACAACCATTTATGTTCGAAATGTGCATTTTCATGTCTATTATTAAAAAAAAGGGGGGTGACAGTTAACAGGTTAATAGATTGGATTCACGTTGGGTAGGAATTGAGTCCTCGAGATGTTTCCCAAACTTGTTATGCACTTTACCATTTATTTACAGTGTACATAAAATAGAATCAGTGTCCAATATTTATACGGTATCAAACACTCTCCTGGCTTGGAAAGACGTTTTGGAGTATCTGAATATTCCACATATTTTATCTTTAAAATCTCCTGTTTCATTCAACCCTGACCTACCCCCTGCTATTCAGAACATTGGTCTTCGATCATGGAGACTAAGGGGAATTTTGGAGCTGGACCAGTTATTTGACAAGGGCAATCTAAAATCATTTCAGTTGTTAAAACAGCAATTTAACTTACACAATAATGATTTCTACAAATTCTTGCAACTACGACATTTTCTGGAATCACTTTTAAAGGACAATAGAATACGCTTTGATCTTTCTGATATAGAAAAACTATTGCATTCTTCAATTTCCCTCAAAAGGAAGATTTCTGCTCTTTATACTATACTATCTAATGTCGGGCCTTCCTCCTTTGACCCTCTGAAACTGATATGGGAAAAAGACTTTGAAACAAATTTCAGTGACGAGGCGTGGTTATCGGTATGCTCCGGTGTTTTTTTAGAGGAGCCTCTATATTGAATCATGAGCAAAACTTTAAGTTCATTTACAGGAGTTATTTAACACCAGTTTGTCTCCATAAGATTTCCCCTAATGTCTCCCAATTGTGTTTCAAGTGTAAGTCTGATATTGGCACAGTGATGCATACGTTTTGGAGCTGTGACATGATTAAGGTGTACTGGAAAGAAATACATAAAATTGTTCAGAGGATTATTGGTAAATCTTTTGCTCTATCTCCGAGTATCTATCTCCTGAACTATAAAGCTGAATTGCACCTCAACCATGATCTATGTGTTCTATATCTTTGTACCTACTTAGCGAGGAAATGTATACTCCTGTTGTGGTCCACTCCTCATGTCCCTTCTGTTAATATGTGGATGAATCAAATTGCTATTTTCCTTCCCTTAGAAAAGCTAACTTGTGACTTACGCCGGAGGTCTAATGATTTCTGGTGTATTTAGTCCCCTCTCTGGAATTTTCTTGAAAATGACTGTTGAATGTTTTCAATTCTTCACTCTTGTTTTTTTTTTTTTTTTCTTGTTTTTTTTTTACTACCCTTCACTCGACCCTTTAACTACCAGTTGATGGATGATTGTATGTGCTGCCATGAGACACCTGTACCACGGTTCTGATATTGTAAAACTATAAAAAACTTTTTTTTTTTCAAAAAAAAAAAAAAAAGTTAGCTAGCCAGTCAAACAAGGGCGTAGGTTTAGGGGGGGACGCTAGGTACTAGTCCCAATCAATATTTTGAGATGACAAATTTGTCCCCACCAATAATTAGCAAGCTCCTTTGAACTGCTATTTTGATATTTGCGCTGCATTTGGATCTTTGCGCTGGTATTTGGATCGATTCCAACGATAGACAGTAAAAGAAATGGACACAGCGACCCCATAGATTTCAACGGAGAAAGTTGAAGCCCATAAAAGCACTCACTTCCTGATAGCCAAGCGCACTGCGCAGGCTCAAACTAAGCTTGACGACGTAGATGTCACGTGAGCAACCGTTCTGACCTTCTAGTAGCTATGCCGAGACAAATCTGAATTGAAATCTGAAACAAATCTGTTGTTGAAATATTTTGTCCCGTTGCTTTTATGAACTCTCTATCTATGGGCTTCTCCCTTGACTTTATGCCTCCATGTCCACCCGATTGCCTCATAGACAGTTTTTTGTCCCTCCGTCACACTGCAGACGTTCGTCACTCCCCTTCTTCTTGCTGCTCGATTGCTTTCACCTGCTCGATTGCTTTTGTCCGCCTCGCTGCCTGCTGTGAGCTGCGAGTTTGTTTGCGTCGTGGCTGTCTAAGCCTCGTATTAGCTTCGTATTTCCTTCTGTTTTTCCGTATTTCTCTCTTTTATTCTGTTCTGAACCATCATTTAACTCATAATTACAACTCGGACTGTTGGCCAGACGCGTCTCAAGCCATTATACAGCTGGAACCGCAAATACGGTTGGAACATTGTTTGCTGGTCGTAGAGCGAGACACTGCTTCACTGCTGCTCGCCCTGCGATCGACTGCTTTTGTCAGCCTCGTTTGTTGGTCGTAGAGCGAGACATCGCTTCACTGCTGCTCGCCCTGCGATCGACTGCTTTTGTCAGCCTCGTTTGTTGGTCATAGAGCGAGACACTGCTTCACTGCTGCTCGCCCTGCGATCGACTGCTTTTGTCAGCCTCGTTTGTTGGTCATAGAGCGAGACACTGCTTCACTGCTGCTCGCCCTGCGATCGACTGCTTTTGTCAGCCTCGTTGCCTGCTGTGAGTTTGTTTGTTTGCGTCGTGGCTGTCTAAGCCTCGTATTAGGTCGTATTTCTTTGTTTCTCCGTATTTCTTTCTTTTATTCTGTTTTATTCTGTTTATTCTGTTTTGTTAAAATGGCGAATATATCAGGTGTATGTTATCTACCTTTTGGTGCAGATGAGAACAAATCTGATTTGCTCGCGGTGCAGTCTGAATTAGAAGCTGTAGAAAAGCAGATCCGTGACCTTCTAGAGAGACAAGCTGAGCTGAGAGACCGGCGTTTAGCTCTTGAAACATCACGCGCTGATGCACACGGATCAGTGATTAACGTTAGTAACCCGCTGACGCCGACCTCGTCTACTCCGTGCGTTTCTCAGCATTGGTCCCCAGGTCACGATCAGCCATGGTTTCATTCACTCCGGCTCCAACACACCACCACGAAGCCTGGGTGGTTCCGCGGAAGCCGCGAGCCAGGACAAGAATCTTTTCGCCCCTCCCGGTGTTCGAGATCTCCACTCAGAACCGCTTCTCCCCTCTTCGTGAAATGGAACGCGATGCTGTGATCATCGGCGATTCCACCGTCCGACACATCCACGCTACGTTAGGTAAAAGTAAAGTGCACAGTCACTGCTTTCCTGGTGCTCGTGTTCTCGATATCACTGCGCTGGTAACTGAGATCTTGAACGGTGACGAGCGCGTCGGAGCTGTTGTGCTGCACGCGGGAGCTAACGACACTAGGCTGCGACAGATGGAGGTTCTGAAGAAAGACTTCAGGAGCCTCATCGATACAGTACGCAGTACATCGCCTGACACATCGATTATTGCGTCTGGACCACTTCCTACGTACCGACGAGGGCATGAAAAGTTCAGTAGATTATTCGCGCTAAATGAATGGTTATTGTCATGGTGCAATGAGCAGAAACTGCTCTTTGTAAATAATTGGAATCTGTTTTGGAAGCGACCAAGGCTCTTCCGCGCTGATGGCTTACACCCAAGTAGAATCGGGGCAGATCTTCTGTTGGATAACATCTCCAAGATGTTAAATACCGTTTGACTAGTATCCAAAAATCCAAATCACAGTCTCTACTGCACCAATTTAATTGATATTAATACTAGTGTAGAACATTGCATAGAAACTGTGTCTATTCCTCGTTTACTAAGATCAAATAATAAATCTACTGCGGGATCTAGAAAAAATCTAATTGTTATTAAAACAAAAAATCTCGCTATTAGTGAACAAAAACAATTTATAAAGCTAGGTCTTCTAAACATTAGATCGCTCACACCTAAGGCGGTTATTGTAAATGAAATGGTCACAGATAATAATTTCGATGTTCTGTGCCTTACTGAAACCTGGCTTAAACCAAATGATTATTTCGGTCTAAATGAGTCTACTCCGCCAAGATACTGTTATAAGCCTGAGCCCCGTCTGATCGGTCGTGGCAGCGGTGTTGCAACAATCTACAGAGATATCCTTAATGTTACTCAGAAAACTCGTCATAGGTTTAATTCGTTTGAAGTACTTGTGCTAAATGTTACGCTCTTAGATGTAAGAAAAAAATCCCTAATATCTCTAGCATTGGCTACCGTATATAGACCTCCAGGGCCTTACGCCGATTTCCTAAAAGAGTTTGCTGACTTTCTATCAGATCTTTTGGTCAACGTCGATAAAGCATTAATTGTTGGAGATTTTAACATAGACGTTGATAATTTAAATGATGCTTTAGGGGCTGCAGATTTGAATAAATCTGTAAATCTTTACAGATTTATTAAACTCCTTCGGGGTCAAGCAAAACGTCACCGGACCAACTCATCGTCTTAATCATACACTCGATTTAATTATATCATATGGAACCGATCCAACCGATATAGATATCATTCCACAAAGTGATGATGTCACTGACCATTACATGGTAACTTGCATATTAAGTACTGCTGTAATATGTCATGCTGCGCCACGTTATCGACCAGGTAGAACAATTCTCCCATCCACCATAGAACATTTCTCAAATAGCTTATCTGATCTGTCTCAGCTGCTGCCTGAACCCAAACAAACAGATGAACTAGAGGAACTAACAAGCACTATGAGCGCCATTCTCTCAGAACATTGGATATTGTTGCACCCATTAAATTAAAAAAGGTCAGAGAAAAAAGTATAGCACCATGGTACAATAATACTACGTATGTTTTAAAGAGAGAAACCCGTAATTTAGAGCGTAAATGTAAAAAAGGCATTCATATAAATTTGTTATCTTACAGTTACTGTAAATTCGGCCTCTAGTTCATAAACGCCAGAGGAGAACTGGCCCCCGACTGAGCCTGGGTTCTCCCAAGGTTTTTTTTTTTCTGCATTGGGTCATCTGATGGTGTGTTAGGACACCTTTAGGTCACTGGATGGCGTTTTTCGGTTCCTTGCCACTGTTGCCTATTGCTTGCTCAGTTGGGGATATTCAAATTAATTAACCAATCATACCATTGATCAGCTCTACCAAACTTGGATGTCTTTTTTTCCAGTAATAAACAAACATTGTTAAGTTGTTTTGATTGATACTGTGAAGCAGCTTTGATACAATCTGTATTGTGAAAAGCGCTATATAAATATATTTGACTTGACTTGACCTGACTTGACAGTAAACGATTGCCTACGAGCTTCTACTTCTGTCTATACGGTAATTTCTCTACTGTGCGACAGAGCGTCCCGTGGTTATGACGCCATCGTTAGCCTATTTTTACAAAAACTGCTTCTACGGGACCATAACGTAAGATACAAAGTAATGGAGCCTTTTATCCATTGTCCCGTTTCTTAAGAAATAAATAATGGACAAATTGAGTCTTTGGACGCCTCAGATGTAAAGTTATTCGCTGTCAAAGTGACGCCAAAAAGTCCCCACCAAAGCTGAGACCAAACCTACGCCCATGCATGATTCTTATTATTATCAATGCTAAAAACGAATTGTGCTGCTTAATATTTTAGTGGGAAACCTTTATGCTCTTTTTTTCTCAGGATTTTTTGATGCATATAGAAAGTTCAAAAGAACAGCATTTATTTGAAATAGACATCTTTTGTAACATTATAAATGTATTTATGGTAATTTTTGGTCAATTGAATGTGTCGTTGCTGAATAAAAGTATTAATTACAAAGAAATCTTCCTGACTCCAAACTTTTGAACAGTGGTGTATGTGAATAATTTGTGATTTGTGCAAATGCCAGAATTTTCTTTAGGGAGAAAGTGAATGTGAGCCAAGACAAATCAAGAGAACTGGTACACAAACAACAAGATAACCGGACAGAGATATGGACCATATTTTATAACGGTTCACTTTACTATGGGATGTTTTACTGGTTTTATTGTTATGAAGAAAATAACATTGTAGCTGTGTGCAGTGATCCGGCAGCATCCAATCAGCAATATTTTTAAAAGTCTTAAATCACTCTCTCTCTATCTCTCTTCCTCCATGTCCCTTTTAAACTCCTTAGGACCAAGGGGGTGTATAATACTTGGAGAAAGCTATCAGTTAGCATTTCCGTTCATCTTTTTTTAAGCCAAGATCCTTGAGAAGAGCAAAACAAAACAGCAAATTTATAAATGCAATGGAAAGACTAAAAACAAATTAACAAGTTAAAAAACACAATAAATTCCTAAAGCAAAATAACAAAGCAGAATAACATTTGTTTTAGTCTTTCCATTTTGTTTATGAATTTGTTGTTTTGTTTTCGGAATTGTGTTTTGTTTTACACTTCTCGGCCACCGTTCTAATCACTTTGAATCTGCATGATAAAGGTGACATGATGCTGATTGGCCGATGTCACCACAAAAACATGCATAGGCCCAAACCTTCATTATACTGACTATCATTGTGTCAAAGAAAGTTGGAAAAAAGTCAATTTCATGCTTTTAAAAAATAAAATAAAACATTGGGCACTGGTAAAACATCCAATGTAATACAAATAATAATTACTGCATACTAAAGTCCAGATGAGTAATACTAATCACAAGTTTGCGGTCAGCCAGATTTTTTTTTTTTTTTTTTTTTTTTTTTTGAAATTAGTCATTTTATTCAGCAAGGACAGTGTCAGTAAAGGCATTTATAATGTTACATAAAACTTATATTTTTAAATAAATGCCATTCTTTTGTACTTTTTTAGCACCAAATTAACATATTGTAATGATTTCTGAAGGATCATGTGATTTTCCAACACAGGAAAAAAACAAAAAAACATTTTAAAATATATTAAAATAAAATGATTTTAAATTGTAACGATATTACTGATCAAATAAATGCAGCCTCGGTGAGCACAAGAGACTTCTTTCCAAAAACATTTATAAAAAAATACCCTAAACTTTTGAAAAAATCTTTTATTTTGGTAAAACATAAGGCTAACTTTCAATGGCTATCAAAGGAGAACAATGCCTTACTCCTTATATATAGTACCAGAAAGTGTAGTTACAGCATGTACCAGCAGGGGCTAACAAGCCCATGTTAACCCCTTGACACAGACCTGCAACACCACATGCCCAGCAGGTGTCCAATAAGAGTCTTCCAAAGATGAAATGTGACCTTGTACTTGCTCTAACTTCCTCTTCACCTGTAAAAATACTCCCCTGATTTTTTCGTATTTGTGTTTTTTGTACATCAAGATGTGGTTAGATTCCAAAGTGCAACCATTGGACATGCTATTTGGAAACATCTTGTGGGATTAATTGATTTTCCGATGCAGATGTCATAAAAGGAATCGTACATGAAGGAACAGGACAGGCCTGCAACTGGGTTGGTGGCTTTTTCTTTTTTTTAAAGCACATGGTGTGTGTTTTGGTTGAAGTTGTGATATGATGCTGCCATGTTGGCTTGTAATAAAGGGAGTAATGCAATAATGGGAGTAATTTACTGTATGTAAAATCTGTAAATTTGTTCTTAGAATAATACCGGATCTTTAATTTGACATGTACATGCAATGTTTTTTTGTGTTCCACAGTTTGATGTATTTCATCATGATTGCTAATTTGTATTATTTGGCCAGACAGTCTATAAAGATATTTAACATACATGCAATGCTTGTTTGTGTTCCACAGGTTGTTCTGCATCATTATGATTGCTTATTCTCTATATTTCAGGTCAAAAAGTCTCATTTCTCTCCCTAATCAAGTTTTGCTGCCAAAGAAGGCTTTTATCTGAATGACATTTGTGATTTTTAACATTTTTAACTTAAAGTTGTTATCACCGTGTAATGCGATATCTGGGGGTTTTTTTGTGCCATTATTAAAATATTTTTGTAGGGTTATTTAAACAGGATTAGATCATCATGCATTGTGAGTAGAATTAAATTGTATTGTGAATAGAATTGATTGTGAGTAGAATTAAATTGTATGAGATTTGTATACTTGTAGAAATGCATGCGCAAAGGTGGAAATGGAAATAATGCATATCATTTATCCACAACTTCCACCTAGATGTCTCTTTTCTCGTTTTGGTAGCTTTATGTCCTGAAATTCTTTTTCGTTTATTACAAATCATTTATTGGTTCAGCTAGTGTGAAGAACTGTGCTCATTCCTTTGATGACAGTTTATACGTTATACGAACTGAAATATGCAACTAATATTTCCAGATATTAGGAAATAGGAAATAGCATGGCAAGAAGAGCCAATCTATGTCATATTATTTTACATTTATTAAAGTACATTTAAAAAAGGGCCCAGGTGTGTGCACGAGTTTATGCGACAGATTTTTGACTAACCCACTCTTACTTCAGAAAATAAAGTCAACCAGTCATATTGGACCAGACATTTGCCAGATAGAGAAGGTGTTTTCCAGTTTCGTGCACAATATGGATCAGACGGTTGTGACAAGGGTGGAAAGTCTGAGCAGGTTGTAGAAACACATGCAGCTTCTGTCTCTGCTTTTTTAGATTGCAGTGATTGTGAAATCGCATACATGCACAGGAAAGCGGCAGATGGAAAAGGCATGATTACATGGCAGTATTGAGTAGAGAAAAAAATTATAAAACAAATCCTTTTAGTTCTTTCAAAACTTTCAAGGTCTTGCTATAAAACAAACAAAATATCTCTCTCAAAGCAGCTGTAAAGTGGCACATTGGTAAACGTGTTTTGGCGGTGCTGTACGTGCCGAGCATGTTCAGGGAAGAGAACAGCATGGAAAGAAGGAGCATGTTGTTTATGAATTCTTTGGGCTAAAAAAACACCCATCTGTCTTCTAAAAAAAAAAAAAAAAACCTCTCTATACTTTGTCTCACTGTAAGCACCTTTTGTTTGGCCTGATATTTTGACAGTTGTCGAATGTGATCTGTCACTGGAGGTCTGGATATGCCGTCCCTGCTCAGAACTGCCATGATAACCTTTTGGACACTGAGCTCTGTTATGGAGGAGAGTGTTGTGTGCATGTGTATCAGCATGAGTAACCTTTCTGGTGGCAGCTGTCGTTAAAATGCACTAGAATTGTATTTAATTAAAAAATACTTTGCAAATTGTCAAGGGAGGTATCGGATATCTAGGGATGCTAATAAAACAAGGCTATGTTTGGAATGCTATACTAGCATAATATCCCCCCCCCCCCCCCAAGTATGTTGTACGCGTAATATGCACAGAATGCTAATTTTACTCAAATGACATTTGCCAGCATACAACATGCACTCCATTCTACCTCCATTCCATGATCTGAAAAATGTGTCAAAAGTAAAGTACGGTCATGTGACAACTAATGTTATATTCCATATATATATATATATATATATATATGTTATATTATATTATATTTTGTGATGTGTGTGTATACAGCTGTGATCCGCACTCAAAATTCTTTAAGGCATTTTTGTTCATATTTTTTCACATTATTCACAGGGGAATAAAACAGACGTTTTGGCTTACAGGCTTTCCTCAGTGTATTGAATCACAGCTGTAGGCCTATTCTTGGAATAATTAAATAGATTTATGGACCAAAACAAGATAAAAGATATGAGACGAGAGAGCGCCATGTAAACGACTCTGTGTAACTTGTATACACACACACACACACTCTCTCCAGTGTCACATGATCCTTCAGAAATCATTTTATGCTGCTGATTTGGTTGTAATGAAACATTGCTTATTATTATTAATGTTCAACACAGTTGAGCTGCGTAATATTTGTTGTGGAAACTGATTTTTTTTCAGGATTCTTTGATGAATAGAAAGTTCAAAATAAAAGTTATTATAAATATAATTGTTTTGTAATATGTATAGTCTTTACTGTGTTTTGATTCATTTAATGTGCCTTTGCTAATAAACGTGTTTTTCTTTCTTTCTTTCTTTCTTTCTTTCTTTCTTTCTTTCTTTCTTTCTTTCTTTCTTTCTTTCTTTCTTTCTTTCTTTCTTTCTTTGAATGATTTCTGAAAGATCATGTGACACTGAAATAATGGCTGCTGAAATTTCAGCTTTGCCAACATCGGAATAAATTACTTTAGATTTTAAAATATATTACAACTGAAAGTGAAACCAGTTAATTTACATTGTATTAACATTTCACAGTATCACAATTTTTTTTGATTAAATAAATGCAGCCTTGAGATTAACAGATTACTTTTAAAAACATTTAAAACAACTTTAATGTTTCTAAACTTTTGACCAATACCGTGTGGTATGTATGTATGTATTTTTATTAATATGAGTATTTTTACTTTTATAAAACATACTTTTATAAAAGTATTTTGTTCAGTTCTCAACACATTTCACAGATGCACCCTTTGCATTCTATTTCATAAAAACAATATTTATTTACAGAATACATTGCATACTGCACTGTGTGAAGTACAGTAAGTAGTAGGATAGTATTCCATTCTGAACATAGCTCAAGTGTCATTGAATGTACATTAGAGGCAGTGGGTTCAGAGGTCAAAATTCAGGTGATGACCGGGTTGAAGTTCCTGCATGTTGTCCCATGCTGCATCATGTAGCCGTGGGGTGGCAGCGATTGAATGGGGCCATCTCTTAGTCACACCCCTTAATTCAAATAAACAGCCACCCACTGTTCTTATTTGTGCATGAATATGTAGGCTATTACAATTCCATGCTTCAGCAGTCGCGCTCTGTACGTCCTTGAGGAGATTTTCTTTTACCTGAACCTCCTTATTTTTCAATTACATAGCCATGCATAGAAACCATTATTGTAATATTCTCATTCATTGAATCAACATTCAAGGCTTCCCTTCGGCTGAGAAACTGAGCTTTCAGATACCCAGCAAGTGAGGAAGGCAATTTACAGTATAAAGCTGAAAATAAACATTACGACTTCTTTCACTCCACGGCTTCAAAGATCCGAACATTAAAGGTATTTGTAATATAATGAGAGTTTTAGAAATGTAAAATAAGACCTTGGTACAAATTTCAATGCATTAAAGATGCAAAAAGATCTTTCTCAAAAAGATCTCACACAAAAATCACAATTCTGCCATTCAACCATTTTGTATGTTTACATTTCTCCTACAAAGTGAGATGTTAGGCAGGTCCCCCCCCCCCCCCCCCCCCCCCTCCCCCTCTCTCTCTCTCTCTCTCTCTCTCACTCTCTCTCACTCTCTCTCTCTCACACACACACACACAGACAACACCATACAAGAGCTGTAAAAGTTGTCTGACTTTCTTTCACTATTATTAATATAATGACAATAATAAAAAAAAATGTTTTTAATTTGATTGATTTAAATTTTTAATTTAATTTAAAAAAAAAAGATTTTTAAATGTTTTATTTTTTAATATAATCACACTTAGATAATCTTCCAAGATTTCTGAAGTAGTTTTGTATGTGTAACGGACAGAAGAACATAATTTATGCAGTAAATTCCTCTCCACTGTATCTCACAAATCTAATTTGTGCATATTAAACTCATTTCTTGTCACGAGTGGTTATGAAATAGAATGAAAGAAATTATTTTGATCTGAGAACTGTGGCAGATAAGACAATGATTCAGTAATTAATGGCTTAAAAGTCATATATTTCTATTCTGTTTGACTTCTGTTTGTATTACAGTAGTTTCAAATTGCATAGTTTACTTTCATGGTGCTTTTATGATATTTTTTGTTGTTGTTTGACATCCTCTGGTCGCCATCCACATTCATTGCTTACAGTAAGAAAAACCATGTCAACTTTATGCTAAACGTCTCAATTTGTTTCACAGAAGATAGGTTAGAAACAACATAAATGTCAGTAAATGTTGACAGAATTAGCATTTTTAGGTGAAATACTCATTTAACAACATTGACGAGGTCTTAGCAAAATCAGCCTCATGAATTGCAGTGCTTATGTAAATGTTAATGTTGGAGGGCGAGAGGGAGAGATAGAGATTATGTGATGTGGTGAGGGCTGATGGGTAATTATGGCTGTGCTGAGTGAGAGGGCTCCAATACTCTGAAATACAGAAGCACACTCACTCTTCTGTAATCCAAACAGCACACGCCTGATTTTAGAAATTGCGGTTTTCGTAATGTGCTTCAACCCCATATAGTGAAATGGAGAAATATCGTAATAATCCACTTATCAGGAAGCAGCACATTCCGATAATCCTGCCTGCTAAAATGGGCAGCTGTTCTTACTACTTCGGGGTTAGCTTTTGCCCCAAGTCCTTCCCGTGAAGCTTCAAGATGGAGCTGCCGCGTACAAGAAAGTAGAGGTGCCTTTTTGGGAGTAATCTGCTCCACAGCTGATACTGTGCCATGGAGTAGGAGTTCAGGATATTACGTCCACAAAAGGCAGTTTAAAATGCATGCATTTTTTTCTCGTCTCTGGGTAGATTTGTCCGGTTTGCGAACGAAACGTTGTTTTGAACTGATTATTTTTAGTCAGTTGGTTCAGACTGAAACATTTCGTGGCTCGAGTCAGCAAAGATGTAGGCAAGGTCCTCAATCAAAACTCACTTTCGGATGTGCCTGACAGTTAACTGGAAATGAGCCAATATCCTGAAGTATATGATCCTAAGCTATGATGTCAGTTTTTGCCAACTCATTCAGCGCTCCAGTTAGTCCAACAGAGTGCACTGACCTGAGAACGTTACAGACATGTCCGACATGCTGAGAACTGAGGGTTTTGTCAAGGGGGCAAAAAGTACAACAAATAAAATACACTGGAAATATAACAGTGATCTGATGGCAGTGGTTATCTGATAGCAGTTCTCTTTAGTCAAGAGTCGGTTAATGGTTATAACAATGCTTGACTCATCTTAAAAACAGTTCGAAATCAGACATTTCCGCGGATAACCAGTGAGCTGCTAATATGAGTTTTGGTTGAAAAGCTGAGTTGATTTAGACTAGTTTATTCACTTTATATGCTTTAGACATGCCGAACATCTGCATTTCACATCATTATTGGGTGCTTTAATAATACAATTGCATATGTGATATATTGAGTATAGCCTAAAAGCTGTTTATGTTAGTACAATTTCTTCAACTCCATTATAAAATTGTAAAAAGTTATTTCTCTAATACTACTATTTGAGTGTATGATGTTGAGTTCATTTAAACTTGCACATTTAACCCCCTTATTGTCACGGTTTCAATGTGTTTAGTTCTGTTTTGAGATCTTGTTTCCCCCGTCTTTTGTGACTTTTGGTTCAGTCCTGTTAGTTTTCCCGCCATGTCTGATTAGAAATTCCCTGCACCTGTTTTCTGTTAATCATCCCATTAGTCCCTATTCATTTAAGCCCTGTGTTTGCCCTCAGTGTTTGTTGGTCGTCGTCCATGTATGGTTGTATGTTTTGAAGTCCTGGAGTTCCTTTCCCTTTGTTCTTGTCTGTTTATGGAAGTTAAGTTTGTTAATAAATATCTATATCGCAAGTTCCTTGTCCTCGTCTTCAGCAGCCTGCTACAACCTGACACTTATGTCTGTTAGCTGAGTTATGGGTTGCATTTTTTTAATCAATTTCGAATGTGTCTTTATTGTATTAATACATCAGATACGATGAATTGAACAGTGTTTAGATATGAGCATGTGGTTAAAGGGTTAGTTCACCCAAAAATGAAAATTAAGTCATTAATTACTAACCCCCATGCTGTACCAACCCCGTAAGGCCTTCGTTCGTCTTCGGAACACAAATGAAGATATTTATGATTAAATCTGAGAGGTGGATGACTGCTTCATCTCCCTAAGGGAATGAAACTTGACGGCCCAGAAAGTCATTGAAGAAAATGTTTAAATATTCCATGTCACAACAGTGGCTCAACTATAAGTTTATCAAGCGACGAGAATACTTTTTGTGCGAAAAAACAAACAAAAATAACGACTTTATTCGACTATTCCTTTTCTTCCTTGTAGGCCTGAAACGAGACATCAAGAGATTTCCACGACGCGCACGCGCGAGAACTCAACTGAAGTAGTTAAAGGAGATCGCAATTCTTGCGCATGTCGTGGAAATCTCATGAAGTCTCGTTTCAGGCCTAGAAGGAAGAAAAGGAATAGTCAAATAAAGTCGTTATTTTTGTTTGTTTTTTCGCACAAAAAGTATTCTCGTCGCTTGATAAACTTATAGTTGAGCCACTGTTGTGACATGGAATATTTAAACATTTTCTTCAATGACTTTCTGGGCCGTCAAGTTTGATTCCCTTAGGGATATGTAGCAGTCACGCACCTCTCAGATTTAATCATAAATATCTTCATTTGTGTTCCGAAGACGAACGAAGGCCTTACGGGGTTGGTACAGCATGGGGGTGAGTAATTAATGACTTAATTTTCATTTTTGGGTGAACTAACCCTTTAATATCCCAGCTGCATTGTTGTATCATCAATTTAATACTGTAGTTTGGTTGTAAAGGGTAAATATTAGTGAAAATGCTATATATGGTTTCATTGCTTACATTTTAGAAATCGTATTCTATTAGTAAAGGGTATGCTATTTAAGTGTCACTGTGACCATTGTAAATGCCACACAGGTCTTTTTTGGGCTAGGCCGGGCATGTGAACTGTACAGAGAGTGTTCTCTAAATAGTCTGTTGATCGTACTTTCTTTCTTTTTCTACAGTGAATGGAAAGTGTTTGAAGTCCCTTATGTTTATAACTAGTCATTACTATGCATGTGTTGATAATGTAATGTTCTGAGCTGTTGTAATGTGCGTATGCTTTTATTAAGTCATTCAGAGTAAATACGACGACAAGAAAGCCATCACTGCAGCGCTCTACTTTAATCTTCCTTTTCCATACTTCTTTTCAGGAGTACTCCACATGTACTTGATGTCATTGTGTGATTACATGAACAAACTGAATCACTTTTTTTAACTGGTTCCTTGAAACAAGTTGTTTGAAAGAACCAGTTTGCGGAAAAGAATCGGACTTCCCATCACTAGTAAATTTGTGTTGCTATAAGCAATCTCTTCCTTCTCTGAGACAACTGTGTGTTTGTGTAAGGTTTGTATCTTGGGAAACGGAGGAGAGATTTCTTAGACACGTGGGTTTGCAGTTCTTGTTGTTAGTGATTACTCATGGAACTCTCCAGTGTTTCCTCTGCAGACCACCTCTGATGCAATACAGAATAATCTTTGCACACTGAATTAAGGTCATTATTGTTCTCAGCTTAGCTGGTTTTGTCGCTGGATTACTGACTTGGTGTACTGTGCAGTGGATTTCTCAAATGGGAGTGCAATTAAAACCTGAAACTGTGCTGATGAGGGGTTGACGTGTGATTACTCCACATCAGAATGTCGTCTTTATCACAAGAATGGTCCTAATGTCTTTGCAACCTTGAAAAGCACGACATCTTGATCAATATGGCTATTTACTGAGGATTTGACCCTGTTTAGTGTCTTTACGGCCTATATCAGAGACAGTGTAAAGAAAGAATGTGCGACTTGTTGAAAAATTAATGGAAGACGTTTTAATGCTCATTGGGGTGACTTAAGGAAAGGAAATGGTGCTTTAAAAGAGCTAAATGCCTTATTGGCAAAAACATTGTGGTCTTAGCTAGTGGTTGACATATGGATTTGCAATAAGCCAATGGCGATGAGGTCCGGCTCATAAATGCGTAATACAATTTAATGATTTTAAATGGCCACAAAAATAAATAAATAAAATTAAAAAGAACACATGATTTACCCATGTGCAGCATTGTTAGATGTTTGTTAAGTGGCCAAAAGTAAGTTATTGACAGATGCTAATAACCTCAGAATATTATTCTGGGATTATAATGTCAAATATTGCCTAATACATAGGCAAATAAATTGGTTTATCAATGTTATTTTATGGCAGCACTGTGGTGTATGTTTAATTTGAACACTGTGAGAGATTTGTGTAGAATAACTTGAAATTTGAATTGCATTGATGTTGATATTTTCTTTTAAAAAGTACATATTTTATCTTTTATTGAACATTAAGCTTGACAAAAAAACAAATTTAGTTGATTTCTTTCTTTCCCTATTCAAGTATCTGAATTTGTGCACATTACTGGAAATAGCCACCCAGAGGCATCACTAAGATGTGCGTTGCTTGCTATAAAAAAAGACTTTGTCTGTATTTGTGAATGTGTGTAGATGGAGCTACATGGAATGATGTGATTCACACTGACGGGTTATGACCTTGTAAACTGGCCTGTAGTCAAAAATCTCATCGAAAACACAGACAGACATCCAGTAACGGATATTAACTCATCTTGCAACTAAGCTTTTCTTTAAATCATATTCATATGCTGTATAATTGGGCTGTATAACAGCAGTCTGTCTCTTTCTCTATGTGGACTGTTAGAGCAGCCAGTGTTTGGATGCAGTGAGAATATAGCAGCTAATTGGGAGTGGTCACATATTGAGAGTTCAATTGTTTTCTGGTAACAACGTTGGGCCAGTCAGAGGCAAGAGGAACAGAGAGGGTGGTCTCGCTGCACACACACACAATCAAGCCTCTGAGTGAAATAAGAAAAGTTTAGCTCTTTGGGGAACTAATGTATTTGAAATCCAAGGGGGAACAGTTTTATTTGTAGTTTTAAAGGATTGTTGGGGCTGCTTGCACTCATGATGGACAGGATGAGAGAGAAGTTTGTTCTTGCTTTGATTAGGGCCCTATAATTTCCAAGATCACAGAATCGCGGACGGAATCGCGGAATTGGCCAATTAACGCGGAATCTTACATATTTGGAATGACATTCGGTTTTTGTGTGGGAGAATAACGTATATCTGGGGAAAATGCAGACAGGGGGAAGCAAATCTGGGCGACACAACCCCTCCCGTCATTTCAGCTTCAATGACGGCATCAAAACAATGAAAGCATGGCGAAGCGGCTCTCCACGGCTCTTTTTTCGTCGGCGAAAAAGGTAAGAAACTCGATGCTAAGCCCTCAGTACCAAGCCGAGCAGTTCGCACGTGACTTTTATGAAGTGTTTCCATACATAGACTAATTCGTGGAGGTGTGCCACAGAATCAACACCGGCCGCCACATATTGCGTTTCGTTCATTTTGTT
Source organism: Tiaroga cobitis (assembly GCA_030578255.1). Classification (NCBI taxonomy): domain Eukaryota; kingdom Metazoa; phylum Chordata; class Actinopteri; order Cypriniformes; family Leuciscidae; genus Tiaroga; species Tiaroga cobitis. The sequence goes on from CM060608.1 coordinate 13,362,178, forward strand.
TAACGGTATTTAAAACATGCAGTGCATCAGTTGCATTTCCTTTCCCTGCTCTCCCTCCGTCTCTCTGTCACTCACACGTCTCTTTCTCACACACACACACACACACACACACACACACACACACACACACACCAGGTTTTCCATTGTCCGGTAATTGTCCGGGAAAAAAATTAAATGTCCGACAAAATTAAATCTCTCCGGTCAAATTGTCCGATTAAACTTGCGTCATAATCCTGCCCCCCCCTAACACAAAATGAATTTGAGAATAAGCCTAAAATGTATAAAGCAAAAATACACCGACCTTTGGCTATGTCATAAAGGAACAGGCTCTACCGTTTGAAAGTTATTAAACAACATCGCATGCTGCATTTCAAATAAAGCGCATGCCTAAAACGGCTGTAATATAGACCTAAACAACGTTTCAAATATGCCCAGGCCCAGGCAGGCTAGCCTTAAAAGCTTTTTTCAGAGGCCAGACGCGGCGGACGATGGTGAATCAGGAACATCTCATTATATAGATCAGTGGTTCTAATCCGCGCACTCGTAGGCTACAGTTTTTTTTTTCTCTCATCAAAACTGAATAGCTTATGTTCATCAGTGGTTACAGCCTATATCAAGCAGGGACACGTTTGTGTGCATTTTATTTTGTGATTTCACCGGAATGAATAGAGAGTCTCCGCAATGGCGATAGATTGAAACGTGCGTCCGAGTGAAGATTGCGCAACTCGCGCAGCGCATCGTCCATGCAACTGATAGCAGCGGACAGTTAGGCTAATAATAACATGTTGCATTCTATACGGCCTGATTATGTCATTTTTTAAATTACATAGCCTGCCTCCAGTTTTCCTCAACTTGACTAATTAAGAGGCGATATTTAACCGGCATATCATCAAAATGTCTGTAAAACGAAACCTCTGCCGGTCACTTTGAACGGCAGCATTTTTTTCTAGCGGAAACTCTGACACACACCCGTGCACGTCTGTCTATGAGGTGCCGGACTGGACAAAAGCGAAGTGACACTGCGCGAGAGAGACCGAGTGTGTCCGAGAGCGCGCTCGACAGTGCACAAGAGAGAGACAGAGTGTGACTTTTATTTAAACTTATACAAACTAATATAATTTATTTTACTGGACAGTTTAAAGCTCATAACCATATTTTGTTGTTACTTGAAGTACTTAGAGTGCAGTGTTATGTTGCATCATGCAGTATTTGTGTTGAAAAGTATGAGTAAATGTCGATTACCTCAATAAATGTAAGGTCATTCCTATTTTATTTGTGTACATTTTAATCATTAACATTAAAGGCACACTCTTTTTACAACTAAAATAACAGTAAAGGGTAAAAAAAAACTGAATTCCCAAAAATGAAAATGTAAAAAATTGAATTTGCAATAATTAAAACGGAAAAAAAAATGGAATTTGGGAAAAAATAAAACGGAATTTGTGAAAAAATGAAACAGATTTTATAGGGCCCTATTTGATGTTTGAAAAGAATTGTGTATATTCTGTGAGTGCTGGTTGACAATTACCCGTTCGCACTGTGTGGATGGCATCGTATAGGGTTTGATAACAATGTGCGATGTGTCAGTGTTGGGGAGTAACTAACTGAAAGTATAGTTTGTTCAAATTATTTTCGGTAGATTGTTTAAAAATCCAACACATCTTTAGTGACTATTTTATTTTAATTTAATTTTTTATTGATTGTGAAGTATTATAAAAATTGAAAATAACAATTTTATATTTTAACACATTTTATTTGATACAATTTATAATTTATTATTAGTCTTGTCACATGATCCTTCAGAAATCATTCTAATATGCTGATTTTGTGCTTAGATATTGTAAATTACTAATGGTGCTCAAGTATTAATGGTATTAATTATTAATGCTGACAACAGTTTTTGCCGTTTGATATTTTTGAGGAAAACCTTATTAGTTTGAATAGAAAGTTTAAAAGACAGTTTAGAAAGACTGTTACTTTTAAACAATTTAATGCCTTGCTGAATAAAACTATTATTATTGTTAATGAGCAGAAGAGGCTTCTTTCTTAAAAAATCGTATTACAAACTTTTGTCTGGTAGTGTATATGCATGCAGTAATATCATGCATGGCATTTTGTGTTTATATAAAGTCCCAAACCACTATTATTTGGCACAAATAAAAGCTAAAACGTAAATTATAAAAACATACTAAGTGCAGTTTTATCTTTTTAAAATTGTCATTACATTTAAAATAAAGCATTTGCTGTTCATGTACACTGCTTGAAAACACATTCATAAATGCAGGCTTTTCTATGCAAGCAGGACTTGCACACACCCACAGTTGCCTGTAATGACAGTAATAATATCAGATGTCGTGCTTTCAGCATGCAGTATGACAGGTCATATGGTGGTTTTGCGTCTGTCAGACCTGCTTTGACAGGCGAATCCCATCCTCTCGCCCCCCTCAGCACTGCCCTGCTGACCCAATGGGTCTCTCATCTTGCCTTGAATTTGAACATGGACTTTAAATGTGCCATATCCTTCCCAGCAGCCAAAGTTATTCTCATAGACATGGTGTCTTTGAGAGCTCATGACCTGAGATCACCTCACAGTCTTCATCTATCTGTCTCTGCTCACTTCTCTCACGTATGTCCTGCTTTTCCACCTGAAATCTGCCACATGTTTGTCTTGTAGAGGTCACTGGGTTTGTGTCTTCCCAATGGTTTTGGTGTTACTGAGTCACCAAGGCAACCCAGGGACACGTCTGCAGTCCCTCATCCTCCAGCACAGACCCTTATTTCTTGTCACTGGCACAGTCTATTTCAGGACAGAGATTTGAACAGCCCTGACTCTCTATATTGATTGTTCAGCACCAAAGGCCTTTCTATAAACTCTCTTTTGTACCACAGACCAGGTTGCCAGCAAGCTGAATCCCTTGTCTGACAGACTCTCTGACTTATGCAGCACTGCTGAACATTTATGCTAATGTAGTCAGGCCTCTGTGAAAACCGCAGGCTGTTCTGCTAAAACATCCTCGTATACTTACAAGGTGAAAATGGGGATGTCATTTAGCTGAGAGGGAAGAAAATATTTAAAATTTATAATGTGAAATTTCTAAATGTGTAATATTTAAAGCAAACAAAACCGTCAACTTTACTGTGTTTGATAAACTTGCTGGTAGACAAATTTCACTAAAAAATAAAGGTTCTTAATTGCCATCTGTGGTTTCGTGAAGAAGCTTTAACATCCATGGTACATTTCCATTGCACAAAAGGTTCTTTCATAAAGGAAAAAAAGATTTATATTATTAAAATGTTCTTCACTTTTAACCCTCTGGGGTCGGCAATCACGCCGGCGTGATCTGCTCGCTTTTTTTCTTATCAGTGCAAAAGAGACTCAAAATACTCGGTTGATTTTGATCTTACATATAAGTGTTATACATCATTAGATCCTGTTAAGTTTCTTTTTTTTGTGGATACTCACAATAAAAACAAAGTGTTGTGCTTTTCACCAAATAAAGAAAAACAAACATGATGCAAGTTCTGCGTTCTCTCTGTCAGTGAAGTTCCTTCTGAAACGCGTCCTAAGATTAACTGTAACTCTGCGATTACTTGTCACACAGGCACGAGAGATTTTTCTTTATGAAGCTTGAATTCTCTTCTTTTAAATGAAGTAATTTATATAAAAAACAAATATTCTCAGTTTATGCAATCCGTTTGAAACCAAGGAGAGGTCCAGTTTTTTTCTTTCTCCCCTCATTATTTTTAATGAGTTGAGGCCGCCACGCCCCCGGCGCTGTTCACATGTAAATAGTTTGGGTGATCGCACACGCCCCCGATCAATGCGATAAAAACACAAAGATTCTTCATGAGATTCACTGATAGTTCATCACGTTTTGAGGATGGCACACTACTCCGGTGAAGAAGCCCTTCAGATGATTCTGGACAGGGAGGAAGAATTCACCTTTTCCTCAGAGGAATTTGAAACTCGGACGACCAAGTTTATGTTGTAGTTTATCAGTGTAGTTTATGACACTGATTATCATGCTAAAATACTGCCTTATGCGTAATTTATTTTGTTTGTGAATAACTGCTTAGGTTATAATGATTTAGTGAAATATATTTCAGCCTCCGGTAAAATATGTGTTACTGTCTAAATACAATATATTATTTATGTATAAATGTTCAGTTAGGCTAACTGAAATAAAACCATGTCTATATTGTGAAGGGTAGTCAACTTTAGTATGGGTGTGTTCACTTATTCTAAGCACTGTGTGTGTGTGTATGTATGTATGTATGTATATATATATATATATATATATATATATATATATATATATATATATATATATATATATATATATATCAGTGATGCGCGGGTCAATGTATAAAGAACCCGCACCCGACCGACGTTTTTAACTAACCCGCCCGCAACTCGGACCGCAAAAAAAAGTATGAAAATATTGTACCCGACCCGCTTCCTGACCGCATTTTTTAAAAGTAGTAAATGCTCATCGTAGCGTCATTGGGCCATAGACGTGTAACAACACAGCATCGCAAGAAGACGTACACATAACAAAGCCAGCACTTTGGTCATCATCTTTCATTATTTCGGAGCTTCCACTCCCCAGTCTTCACCTTTTCTCTTGCCGCCTCCATCTCTCTGCAGACTAGTGATCATAGACATGGCCGGTTCGTGAACGAATCGTTCTTTTGAACCGGTTCTTTTTAGTGAACCGGTCGAACCAGTACACTAAATCGAACTGAATCGTTCTAAACAGTTCGCGTCTTGCGTCAGTGCTGATCCACAAGTTACTAAAGTTATTCACTTTCAGACATGCCTGACAGTCCCTCCGAATCGAAATAAACCAATCCCGAAGTATATTTTACTCCAGGAACAGTTCACTGAACTGAGACATGTTGGTGCCACTGCTGAGAGAAGTGATGAGCACAAGCAGCTGATACTGCGCATCCGCGTACTACGGAACGCACAGGTACAGTGGTTCTCGGATCACCAGTACAAAACCGAGAACTGTTGACTGAGCTTGTGTGTCATCTTCGTGCCAGTTATTCAGCCAATAAAGTGTAGGCCTATATATTTCATAGAAAATTGTGTCTAGTACTATATAAATACAAAGGTTTAATTTGCATCTTTTTTCAAACGACCCGACCAACCACGACCCGAATATCATTAAAAATATTTTTGGGTGACTCGTAACTGCGGGGAACCGCGGGTGACCGCAGGCACCCGCTCATTTTGGATCAACCCACACATAACTGATATATATATATATAATTAAATCACAATTTTTTCTACAATGCATGCCCAAAGTCGTACAGCCATATAGTTTCTCTTGATATCAGCATGTTCAAAGATGTTTTTTATTTTTATTTTTTACAGGGAGAGATGCCACTGATGAGTCCTGCTGACTTCAACATTCAACAGTCTCTGTACATGAACATGGTAAAATGAAAAATCAAACGCCTTGGAAATGACAGGTATGTGTTTCAATGGCACAAAGTTGTATGACTGTTCAAGCCTCTGTCTTTAGATCAGTGTGTTTACTAATGTGCTTTTTTGTCCTTTGTTGTGTATCTTTGGATTAAGTTGTGTTGTAAATAAATCCAAACAATCTAAAAGCCATTCTTTTTTAAATCTCCTCATTCTTTGTGCAAGGCTCCTTATAATGATATGGCCTGATAGCACCTAATAGGGCCATTATGGGAGGGTCTTTGTCTTTCTCAGGTGTAAAATGCATACATATTAATGAGAGATCACGCCTCCTCGCATAAAGCTTTCTGATACAAAACACGTCATTAAAAATGTAAAAATACTTTATTGTCTTATCTGAATGAGTAGTCAGGATGATTCTCATATAGTTTTGGATCAAATATTCTAGGCTATGTGATACAATTTTCAAAAGTCTTGTGAAGAAATATGTGTTTTGTGGCCTTAATTCAGAAACTTTCATTTTTATTTTTTTCAATAACCATGCATAAACAATATTCTCTCAAAAATACAAATATGTACATACATGTTGCTCACATATTATGGTAGCCCTGTTTGTGCTAAATATAGTGTAATTTCACCTGTGCCATTAATATGTTTATAAGCAACTGAAAAAAGCACAAATGTCAGGGCATGTCAAAACATCCCAAGGACCCCAAAAACACCTTAGACCCCAGAGGGTTAATGTTGTTTATATGTCTATGTGGTGTTTTTAATATGCTTTAAGACAAAACATACACACATTCAAAAGTCAACACCATTGCTGAGTATTTTCACCTTAAAACAGTGAACCAAAGACAGTCTCAAAACCACAGTTTTAAAATCGCTGGTGTTTCTGAAGTCACAAACTACCTTGTAACCAATCACATCAATGAGTGGATCTCTGAGGTGGTGTGAGTAAGTGGAGGCGGGGCTAATTTGCATATTCATAGAACCACGTATACTTAATGAGGCAAGAGTTACATTCAAGCTATTTTAAGACATGAAGGCGTTTTTTTTGTTGTTTTTTTTTAAAGTAAAAAACGTTTAAATATGTCATTTTGGTGATCAAAGATGAGTTTTAAGGGATACAATTATTGACTACAGGGGGACAAAAATCTACCCCTTAATGCTTTAATGGTAACGGGACACTAAAGTGTACCATTCATGGAAAGTGCCAGTTATCTTGCCATGTTATTAATATTCATCAATGAGGATCTGTTGGAATCTAGAAAAGATTATTTCTCACTTTGACATTAGTAAATTCTAAATGTGCAATTATTTATTGCAATTACATTATTTTAGAGCTTTCTCTGGGTTAATGTCAACATTTCTGTCATTTTCTCTGGCAAATGTACAAATCTTAACATTTGTATTTTATGGGACGGAATGTTGATGGAAGACTGAGGAGATGAGGTTAATGGGAGGTTCTGTTTATAAAAGTGTGTTGTTTTTGGTGAATGTGATTTATTCACTTGAAAACTGAACTTGAATGTGGTGTGTGTTGATCAGGGGCCGTATTCACAACGAAATTTAAGGCTAAAAGTAGCTCCTAACTGGAGAATTTAGGAGCAACTCCTAAAAATAATGGGCGTGCCACTCGTAACTTTAGGACTCCCAATTTTTTTGACTAAGAGTAATTCACGAAGCATTTTAGCCCTAAAAGTAGAACCTAAGCCTGGGACAGCTTAAAAGAAGTCGAGAGGACTCATAACTCACTAAGACCTATTCACAAACCGCTTTTTGTGGCATTTCACGTTGCGATGTTTTGAAATGCGTATGCGGCGGCTACAGGAGCTTCCAATCGCGAGGGAACAATTTTGGATTGTAGGCATAACTAGGGATGCAACAATGCCACCAACAACAACCAAAACTACTCACTGCATGTAAACTAATTGTAACGTTTCATTGTGAATCAAATTTAAATGTTCTTCTCTTTGCAAATGTAGGCAGAGGCATATAGTGACAGATTAATTCTGTAATGTTGCAAAGATATTGCATCAATCCATATGTTTCATTAGGCTACTAGGCTAATTGTTTTTCCTTACTCTTTATTCATTTAGGCTATTAATTTAGTCATTCATCATCTTCCGTCCTTCGCACTACTTGTGTAGCGCACGCATTCTCAGACCTGTCACCTGTCACTCATCATCATAGGGGAGGTGTTTGGAATCATTCCCGCGTTACAATCATCAGCCAATCACGGTGGTCACTTCAGTCAAGCTCGTGCATGAGTAATGACGTCACCCATAGCAACGAAGACTCACTCTTAGTTTAGGAGTTGTCATTTTTCTTTACTAAGAGTAGTTCTGAAAGGCGTTGTGAATAACTTTTAAGAGAAAACTCCTAGCTAAAATCTTTTAGTGCGATTTAGGAGTACTCCTAGTGTTAAGATAAAATGCTTTGTGAATACGGCCCCTGATCAGTTAGACATTGGGCACAGTCAGGTTATGAGCTATGTTCTGGGTCGTGGCACCGAAGTTTTGCTCTGCTCCAGGCTTTGGGCCAACACTAACTCTTTTCTAAGTTTGTCATCTTTCTCTCTCTCTCTCTCTCTCTCTCTCTCTCTCTCTCTCTCTCTCTCTCTAAATGATGAATGAATTCACACTGCACAAACTTAAATCCATTATGCTAGTGCTTTGCTATGGTTTTATTCTTGCTTTTCAACCTGTTTTTGCTTTTTGACTCCTTGTAGTCTGCAGGTTTCTTTATCTTTGCTTGCTTGTGTAACTCACCCTGCAAACTGTGCAGCATTTAACTTTTTCTTCGATCTCTGATGTTGAAGTCCAACCAAATAGCTAACAACAGTCAATAACACCATGAAATGAGTTATTTAATACTTCACACAGCATCTTAAAAATGTGTCATTCGTGATGGTGCGAGATGCTGAGGAAATAATAAAAAAAACATTTTATGATAAATTGCCTTTTGTCCGTATTTACGTAGTAGTGTTCCAAAGTTTTAGGCACTTTAGTATATTCACCAGGGGAAAAATGGTTTTAAACCCGTTATTTGTATCTTTTGCTGTAGTGTGTCAGTAGGAAATATCAGTTTAAATTTCGAAACATTCCTTTTGCCATTAATTGTAATAATCCAGTTACGGATGTAACCCTCGTTCCCTGAGTAGGGAACGGAGACGTTCCGTCGGATGACGACGAATGGGGGTTTCGCTTAGAAGCCTATCCACTTCGAGTAATACAAAACGAGCCAATGGCAAAGAAATGCCATGGGTCTGCAGAATTTGCAAGGAGCAGCTCCGCCCCACCTCGTGGGTATAAAGGGAGGAAATTCCAGCAAAGCAGTATGTTTCCTCGCTGAGGAGCCAAGACTGAGCTCAGGCGATCCCCGTGGTACAGCGGAAAGTGGCAGGAAGACGGAACGTCTCCGTTCCCTACTCAGGGAACGAGGGTTACATCCGTAACCGAGACGTTCCCTTTCGTTGTCACTCCGAGTTCCGTCGGATGACGACGAATGGGGATACCAGTCTAATCACGCCACCTTCTCGGCTGTCTTCCAGTGCCCTGCGTAATCTGAGATCCCTGTCGTGAGACAGCACGGACGAAGGACTCCTATTAGCACAGGAATACCAAGGTACACTGGGGAGCATATCCCAAGGTTTTTAAGGAATACGCAATTACTGCCAACCCAGAGGGGGGGGGGGGACTTAGAGAATACACATATGACCCGAGGGATGCATATGGGGAATCACTGGGGTGTCCAGCCGCAGGTGGAATATTTCAACCCCAGGGGTGGCAAGGTGGCTTACCAAGGGAAAGACACATGCTCAAAGAGGCTTACAGTGGAAATACACATGTGGGGGTAGCTCAGAGGAGGTACCATGCACACGGGAGGCACCTAGCCGACGCGCAGGCAAAGACACTGGCGCCAGCATCAGAAGTGCTGGAGGAACTCAGGGCTTTCGGGGAAGCTCACCTGAGGAGAATATCGCACATATCCAGTCCGTGGAGTGGAATGGCGAGCAAGCGAAGACACCTAACGGGTCCCATGTTAGCTTGAAAAAGACAGTACATGGGAGGAGACTGGCTCCACTCAGAGATTGTAAAATCTGGCGAATGTGTAGGGTGTCGCCCAGCCTGCAGCTCTGCAGATGTCTGTTAGCGAGGCGCCACGCGCCAGAGCCCAAGAGGACGCCACACTCCGGGTGGAGTGGGCAGTCACACCAAGGGGGCATGGTCGACCTTGCTGTCGGTAAGCCAAAGCAATGGCTTCCACTATCCAGTGAGACAACCTTTGCTCGGAGAGAGCCTTTCCCTTCAGTCTCCCACCATAACAGACAAAGAGCTGGTCTGAGGTCCTGAAACACTACGTTCTGTCTACATGGATGCGGAGAGCACGTACTGGACAGAGCAGTGCCAAGGCTGGGTCTGCCTCCTCCGGGGGCAGCGCTTGCAGGTTCACCACCTGGTCCCGAAAGGGAGTGGTAGGAACCTTGGGCACATATCCAGGCCGGGGTCTCAGGATCACGTGAGAGTAAGCCGGCCCGAACTCCAGGCACGCTTCGTCAACGGAGAATGCGTGCAGGTCCCCTACCCTCTTAATGGAGGCCAATGCAGTCAGAAGCGCTGTCTTCATTGACAGGAAGTTAAGCTCAACCGACTGCAAAGGCTCGAAGGGAGCACTCCGCAGGGCAGTTAGCACCACTGCGAGGTCCCATGAGGGTACGAGAGGAGAGCGAGGAGGATTCAGTCTCCTCGCTCCTCTCAGGAACCTGACGATCAGGTCGTGCTTCCCTACAGACTTACCTTCTATAAGGTCGTGCTGTGCGGCAATATCGGCGACACAGACCTTGAGGGTGGAGGGAGACAGCCTTCGCTCCAACCCATCTTGAAGAAAGGAAAGCACAACACCAATCGTACATCTCCGCGGGTCTTCTCGGTGAGAAGAATACCAGCTGACGAAGAGGTTCCACTTCAACGCGTAGAGGCGTCTCGTAGACGAAGCTCTAGCGGAAGTGATGGTAGGCACCACCGCTGGTGGTAGGGTACTCAAACCTACCTCGTCCCGTCCAGGAGCCACACGTGGAGGTTCCAAAGATCGGGACGAGGGTGCCATAGGGTGCCCCGTCCCTGAGAAAGGAGGTCCTTCCTTAGAGGAATCGGCCAAGGAGGTGCTGTCGCGAGGAGTACAAGTTCGGGGAACCAGGTCCTGGCGGGCCAGTAAGGCGCGACCAAAATGACCTGCTCCTCGTCCTCCCTGACCTTGCGCAGGGTCTGCGCAAGAAGGCTCACTGGGGGAAACGCATATTTGCGGCCCTGCGGCCAGCTGTGCGCCAGAGCATCCGTGCCGAGTGTGCCCTCGGTCAGGGAATAAAACTGGGCGCAATGGGTCGAGTCGTGAGAGGCAAACAGATCTATCTGTGCGTCCCCGAACTGGTCCCAAATCAGCTGAACCGACTGGGGATGGAGTCGCCATTCTCCAGGGAGGGGCTGAAGCCGTGAGAGCTCGTCGGCTGCACAGTTCAGAGCTCCGGGGATATAAATGGCACGAAGCGACGCATAGGAGGAGGTGGCGGGCGAGTTGCGACATACGGCGGGAGCGCAGACCACCCTGATGGTTGATGTACGCTACAGTCGCGGTATTGTCTGAACGGACTAGTACATGCTGGCCCCTGAGCACGGCCCGGAAGCGGCGCAGGGCGAGCTGTACAGCCAGCAACTCGAGGCAATTGACGTGCCATAAGCGGTGGGGTCCTGTCCAGGAGCACGCGGCAGCACGTTCGTTGCACATGGCGTCCCAGCCCGTGGCAGAGGCATCTGTCGTTACAACAACATGCCGCGAAGCTCGTTCCAGAGGCACTCCGGCCCGTAGAAAACTGAGGTTCGACCACGGGGTGGTCTGACGGCAGGTCGGAGTAGCTGGTACTCGGAAGGTGGCGTGATGCCATGCCCACCTCGGGATACGGTTGCGAAGCCACAGCTGAAGCGGTCTCATATGAAGCAATCCGAGCGGCGTTGCCACGGCTGCAGATGCCATCTGCCCCAGGAGCCTCTGAAAAAGTTTCAGTGGAACCGCACTCTTGCCCTCGAACTGTCTCAGGCAAGTCAGCAGTGATTGTGCGCGCTCGCTCGTAAGCTGCGCGGACATGGCGACCGAGTCGATCTCCATACCGAGAAAAGAGATCCTCGGCACGGGGCAAAGTTTGCTCTTCTCCCAGTTGACCCGAAGGCCCAGACGGGCTACATGGCGGAGCACCAAGTCCCTGTGTTCGCAGAGCTGATCTCGAGAGTGAGCTAGAATCAGCCAGTCGTCGATATAGTTAAGGATGCGAACCCCGTGTTCCCAGAGGGGAACAAGGGCTGCCTCGACGACCTTCGTGAAGACGCGAGGAGACGGTCTGTGTCGAGGGAGAATGGAGACATGAAAGTAGGCGTCCTTCAGGTCGATTGCTGCAAACCAATCCTGGTGCCGCACACATTCGAAAACGCGTTTGGCGGTGAGCATCTTGAACGGCAGCCTGTGAAGGGAGCGGTTCAGCACGCGCAGATCCAGGATTGGCCGTAACCCACCAGTTTTCTTGGGGACAATGAAGTACGGGCTGTAGAAGCCGGACCTCATTTCGGCTGGAGGGACAGTCTCGATCGCACCCTTCGCCAGCAGGGTAGCAACCTCCACTCTCATGATAGGGCCATTGCCACCGACCATAGTGGAGCGGACTCCCCTGAAGCGGGGAGGAGACCGCGCGAACTGAATCGCGTAGCCGAGCCTGACTGTTCGAGCGACCCAGCGGGACAGGTTGGGAAGCTCTTGCCAAGCTCCCAACGACTGTACCAGCGGGATCAAACGAACTACAGACTTCCCACCGGTGGTGCAGCGAGGCGGAATGACTGGCCCAGACGTGGACGGCATAGCGGCCCGGTGTGGGGGCACAGTCATTGACCGCGTCCTGACAGAGCAGACCAGGGAAGGACGAACGTTCCGCGGGGGTCTGCTCTGCCAGGGGTCTGGCGTCAGAGGAGGATGAGAGCAGCACGGTCCGGGGACGGCGCGCACTGTCATCCGGCTCTGGGACAGAGGAGGACGAGGGGTGCACGGCCCGGGGGCGGATATTCAAATTAATTAACCAATCATACCATTGATCAGCTCTACCAAACTTGGATGTCTTTTTTTTTTCAGTAATAAACAAACATTAAGTTGTTTTGATTGATACTGTGAAGCAGCTTTGATACAATCTGTATTGTGAAAAACGCTATATAAATATATTTGACTTGACTTGACTTGACCGTGTCGTCCGAGAACTCTGTGTGCTCAGGGATAATTGTCACTTCTTTCTTTAACCACATTAGGGTGCTGCCCACCCGTGGGTGAGCAGCGGTGGAACAAAAGATTCTCCCCCGGCCCTCCACCGGGGGAAGGAGTGGTCCTGCTACCATCTCCTGAGAAGTGCACATCATCCCTGAGCAGCCTGTCTCAGGAGCGCCGCTTGGCCCGGCGTTTAGCGGGGGGCGGGGCAGGAGAGGGCTGGGGCGCCTTTTTGCGGCTTCCTCCACGACCGGGCCCGGGTGAAGGCTGCTGCTTGGGCCGGGCGGGAGGGGCGGGAGCCGCAGGAGGGCGCCCTCAGCGGCGAACAGACTGAGTATTATGCCCGGTCGGCTGGGTGGAGGCAGAAGCGGGCCGTCGGGGAATAAATGTGCTTAATCGCCTCAGTCTGTTTCTGCGCAGTCGAGAACTGTTGGGCGAAGTCCTCGACTGCTCCGCCGAAGAGGCCGTCTTGTGATATGGGGGTGTCGAGCAGCCGAGACCGCTCGGCATCCCGCATATCAGCAAGATTCAGCCACAGGTGTCTCTCCTGGACCACGGCAGTGGACATCACCAAACCCAGGGAGCGTGCGGTCACCTTCGTCGCTCGGAGAGCAAGGTCGGTGGCGGCGCGCAGCTCATTGAAGAGCCCTGGGTCTGTCCTACCCTCGTGCATGTCTCTGAGCATCTGGGCCTGGTAGACCTGCAGAATGGCCATGGCATGCAAAGAGGTGGCTGCTTGTCCCGCCGCTCTGTAGGACTTCGCCACAAGCGTAGACGAGTACCAACAGGCTTTGGATGGGTGCTTAGGCTCACCACGAGAAGAAGCGCTCTGAGGACACAGTTGCATCGCAACAGAGCGTTCAACCGGGGGGAGCCCAGTGTACCCACGGGCAGCCGCCTCATCGAGGGGAGGAAAGGCGGATGAGACCAACGAGCGGTCACGGGAAGAGCTGGGGGTCTTCCAGGACTTCGGGATCTCATCATGAACGTCCGGGAAGAAAGGTATTGGGGTTTGACGCGGACGGGGGTCCGCGGCCTTACCCAAGTACCAATCATCCAGCCGCGAGCGCTCGGGACAGGGTGGAGGGGACCACTCTAACCCGATGCTCGCGGCGTCTCGGGCAAGCATGGCCGTCATCTCCGGATCCGACTCAGGCACAACCGTATGCACACCGGCAGGTGGCAGCTGCGCTGAGTCTTCACTTCCAGAAGATTCAGACCCACCTTGTGATGCTGCGATAGACATCGCGTCCTCCTCTGGACGCCAAAGGAAACTCGCGGGGCATCCGAAGATGGTCCTGCGGGAATCCCCTGAACACTCGCGGGTTGCAACATTGGAGAGGGTGCGGCTGGGCACGGACTGATAGTCGGCGCTTTGTTCCAAACCGTCACCCTCAGATCACCCTGGCCACCAGCTGAAGTACCAGCTCTATCTCTAGAACCAGTAGAACGGGGGGTGGATGAGGGGACTCTCACTCTTGCGAGATCACTGAGTCTCGACCGTAATGTTGCGATGGTCATGTTCCCACAGAGAGAACATGAGTCATCCACGAGCGCTGCTCTAGCGTGATCAATGCCCAAACACACTATGCAACGCTCGTGCCCATCAGAGATGTCAACGAGTCTACCGCAACCAGAAGTGCACGGGCGATGCATCTTTAAAAAGACGTGCCACGTGCAAGCTCTTTTGTGAGAGGAAAGAAACTCTGACTGTGTCGAAGCGCCCGGGGAGACACACACTCGCTGTCGAATCACAGACAGATAGGCAGGAAGCGCGCGCTCGCCGGAGATCGCCGTCACACCAACACCAGAGAATCTCGCTCGTCTGTAGAACTGACAATATCAGGAATGGCTTGTGGAACGAAGGATGAACTTGGCTCCGAAGCGAAAACATACTGCTTTGCTGGAATTTCCGCCCTTTATACCCACGAGGTGGGGCGGAGCTGCTCCATGCAAATTCTGCAGACCCATGGCATTTCTTTGCCATTGGCTCGTTTTGTATTACTCGAAGTGGATAGGCTTCTAAGCGAAACCCCCATTCGTCGTCATCCGACGGAACTCGGAGTGACAACGAAAGGGAACTGTGGCAATGTCTCCAAGACGCTTGAAGAAACTGACCTGCAAAGCTAAATTACTGTGAAAAGTTTTAGGCACTTGTGTAAAAATCGAGATTTGGTGAGACCAACCTTTCTGTTTAAAGCAGCTTTTGTCCTATACTTGCACATAGTTTTTCAGGTAGCTTTGCAGGTGGATGTAGAAACATGTCTCGCGCGAACAACCGTTACACTGTCCAAAGAAGATCTCATATGTATACTTTTACAGAAGTGACAATAACTGTAAAGACTGTAGTGATTTTGCTTATAATGTTGGATACCGTAGTACATTGTAAGTGGTATCAAATTTATAGTTTAAATGTGTTATCACTAATTCGTTTAACACAACAGGCCTTGTTTTGGATTCTCTGCTTTCCATCTGTCTCTTTTTGGACCATGATACTGCTTTTTTTCATTATTCTAGCAGAATATATTCTTCTGTAATTCATATACAGTATATAAAAGTGTATAAGTGTAAATGTACAATACAATAAGGAATGGTTATTTACAATCCAAGCTTCATCTCCCTGAATAATTGCGTTTGTCTTTGTCACATTGGCAGCTGAAATATAGTAAATTCTTATTTATAGATTTTTATTTAGCAGTCATAAAGAGATATATTTCCATAACCATGAATACAACTGCCAAATTAAACTTGATTAAACTCTACAGCATTTTATAAACTCCCTTTTTGAGGACTGAGGGACAATCTGTTTCATAAATAATGAAAGGGACATCAAAATATTAGACCCCTAAATTATAATTACGCTTCCTCTCCTTGTGTTTGTATCATGGTAGGATGATTTCTAGTGTTCCTCTATTCCTGAGATTGGTCTGTCATAATCATTTCTGAGCTACTTTACTGCTACCACTTCTCTGTATTTTGTACTCTAACACAACAAAACATCAAACATGTTTTGTATCTTCTCTGATATAAAACATTTTTAGCACCGGACTCCCACGCACAGATGGTTTCTAACAGTTGGAGCTGACCGGAGAGGGAGTAGACAAATGATCATGTAATCACAGAATAATGGACACATATTGATATTTGTGAACAATTAACAGTGCTTGAAAAGCGAGATATGGATAAAAGTGCTATGGACATGAGTTTAAAAATAGTTTCCCAGACTGTATGTTCTTAAAGCTAATACACTGCATTTTCCCTTAAACATAGTCATTTAATATCAAAGATGGGAATTTAATTAAATCAATTTCTAAGTTACATAGATTTACGAGGCTCATCAAAGAATGTACTTGAATAAAACATGAAATAAACACTCATTTTACTTGTGCATGTTATTCTAAAGAGGAAAACAAAAGTTCCCTTTCAAGGGAACTTCGAGCTGCGTTTGAGACGCGGTGGGAACGCTCTGCGTGATTACGTTGTGAAGCACATGTAAAATCAGTCCAATGGAAGCCCGAAACGTCATAGGCGGGTGACGTCATAGACCAGGAAACTATAAAGCACCCCTGAATTCAGACCGCGCCAGCTTCTGTACCTTCAGCAAGCGCTCTCTGTGAAATCTGTCCTTGTCTATTTATTGTTGTTTGTCAAAGCCCAATATATATCACTATCTATCATTATGGCGAGCAAGCAAGATTATAGACGTTGTGTAGTTCCCTGCCCTCGTTACATCACGGGTGGGGACACACATAAGCTTTTTGTTGCTGTTTGGGAGTGGAGCATGCCAACAGTCAGTTCTCGAGGGAGCTGACTGTGACCATTGCGAGAAGCTGTCCGTGAGGACGCTCCGCTCCCGCCGGGCGTTCTTCGAGGAGGACGGTTCGGTTCGGTTCGGTTCGCGTTCCCCGCGCGGGTCTCTCTGTTGCCGAGGCACGGAGACGACTCGCATAATTTTCGGGGTTCGCAAACGGATCTGACAGCGGGGGTTGGGACGGGCTCCGCCCTATCTCAGCTTTCACATGCCAGATCTAGTGTGCAGCGATTTCCATCGTTAGTGTTTAGCTAATATTTGTATTTGTTTTGTTATCTTGTTAAGAAAAAGGCAGATGTTTGAGTTTTCAATGAATAAATAAATAGTCAGCTCATAACTCTGCTGAATAAAGAGGAGCTTTTTTTAAAAAAAGGAGGTTTTATAGTGCTGTTGCCAGTTAAATATTTACTGGCCAGCTGAACATTATGAGATTGAAAATAAAGAAGAGTTTGTTAGATGAAATGTATCTTAAAACAGGAAAACTCTGTATCTCAGCCTCCTTGTCGGGGACTGTGTTTTTTTCCCTATCTCCACACTGAGGTGTCGGGATCGTGGAATAAACCGGTTTGTATTTTATGTGTTTAATCCCCAGATGTCTAACTATAGTAATTTTTGGGTATTAAGTATCATAGTATGACAGTGCCTCGGGTTAAAGAGACGCTTGCGAGCTTTCTCTCTCCCGAGTCGGCGTCATCGTTATTAACCCCGACGTTACCCACCAGCCATCTTAAATAATGAATACATTTTTATTAGGCAGCGCTGGTGGGTAAAGTATATAAGGACATGGATGAATGTGAGGGGCGACTCTCTGAGGAGGGTCGCAGCGCTGCCGGTTCGGTTGTTTCCTGCTGGTGGCCACAGAGTGAAATATGTATGTATATATATATATATATATATAAGTTTTTCTAATATAAAGATAAAGCAAAACAAAGATATAATTATATCTGTTCTTCTGGACGCTCCGCTTTCAAGAAAACTAAGATATAAACCATTCAGCGGCGTTCCAGAGGTTTCTTCCTCACCAATCTAATGTTCCTGAGACTGCTGGGCGGGAGCAGTCTCGGCCTATTAAGCTCCTCTCAGCACAAAGTGCAAAACAGAGCGTCGCCATTCGGGCTCCTCCGCAATTGAGGGGTACTTGGGTGGCGGTCGCAGTCTAGCTAGTTAGAGACATGCAAGATCTGAGGACTGTTTTATCTCTAAAATAGCTTGGACAAAGAAGAAGCCCTGACGCCGAGGCGATCAGGCTTCTAAGGGTGGTCCCCTC
Source organism: Tiaroga cobitis (assembly GCA_030578255.1). Classification (NCBI taxonomy): domain Eukaryota; kingdom Metazoa; phylum Chordata; class Actinopteri; order Cypriniformes; family Leuciscidae; genus Tiaroga; species Tiaroga cobitis. The sequence continues at coordinate 13,379,983 of CM060608.1, forward strand.
TGGGGTAGGGACGGTTTTGAGAAATCGTGTACTCCTCAGCGCCCTTTGGGGTGCGACTCTCTGAGGAGGGTCGCAGCACTGCCAGTTCGGTTTCCCTGCAGGTTCGCCGTTTCAGGGCACCAAGGTGTCAGTGTCCCCAAACGAGCCTTCAAATAAGAAAAAAGAAGAGCAGTCAGTTCGGTTTCCCTGCTGGTTCGCCGTTTCAGGGCGCCGAAGTGCCTGCTTTTTCCAACGATCCTCCGAGGAGGGTCGTAGGAACTATGCTAGTTAGAGGTAGGCAAGGTCTGAGGACTGTCATCATCTCTAATAAAGCTTAGACAAGAAGTCCTGTCGCAAAAAAACGAGGCTATCAGGCTTCTGAGGGCTCCTCCGGGGCAGGGACGGTTTTGAGAAATCGTTTCTCCTCGGCGACCTCTGGGGTGCGACTCTGAGGAGGGTCGCAGCGCTGGCAGTTCGGTTGTTCCCTGCCGGTTCGCCGTTCAGGGCACCGAGGTGTCAGCGTCCCCATACGATCCTCCGAGGAGTTCGGTTCTCAGTTCGGTTCTCGTTCGTACAGATTTCTAGGGGTCCTTCTCTCATTGGTGGACCCCGAGCAGGCTTTGGTTATGGAGCAGGAAGTACTGTCACTTCTGCAAAAGGAGCTGTAGAAGGGGTTCCTCCTCCCAGCAGACAGCCATTACTTCATTGTTTCCGAAAGAGGATGAGGGAGGTTCCCGAGGTTTGCTTTCGGGGGCGAAGCATACCATTATCGGGTTCTTCCATTCGGCCTAGGTTTTTTAACCCACACCTTTACAGTATATGTGGATGCAGCTCTGGCTCTTCTGAGACTCCAGGGCATTCGCCTATTATACTACATCATTGGTTGATTGGTTGATCCTGACCCAATCTGAGTTTATGGCAGTTCAGCATCGAGATGACGTTCTGTCTCATTAAGGATGTTGGGGTTGCCTCTCAACGCCAAGAAGAGTGTGCTCTGAGGACCACTTTTCTAGGTGTAGTGATTCTCGTATTGGGGTATATCTAGGCCAGTCACTCACTGTGAAACAGTTTCAGACTGGTGGGTCTCATGGCAGCTGCGTCCAACGTAATTACTTTTGGCCTTCTGCACATGAGACCCCTGCAGTGGTGGCTCGGGACCAAGGGGTTTTCTCCGAGGGGAAATATGTTTTCGCATGATCAAGGTCACGAGGCTATGCCTTCGTGCCTCGGTCATGTGGAAGAACCTTGGTTCCTCGCCCAGGCCCAGTGTTGGGGGCTTCTTGTCGACGCATATTGCTATCGACGGATGCTTCCCTCACAAGTGGGGGCGATCATGAGTGGGCGCTCGCAGATGGTGGACAACACACTGATGGTCTCGTATATCAGAGCAGATATCCTGTTGAGGCAGGGGCTGAGGCCCAGGGATTGGAGACTTCACCCCGAGGTGGTGGAGCTTCTTAGGGAGAACTTTGGTCAAACTAAAGTCAAGTCGACCTTTCACATCGTTTGTACAAAGCATTGCTCTTTTTGGTTCTCCCTCACGCATACAGCTCCGCTTGGTCTGGATGTGATGTATTAGGTGTGGTTGACGCTACACCAGTACGCATTTCCTGATATCTTTGCTCCCGGGAGTTCACCCTCTTTTGGAGTTTGGATACTGTGGGCTCGGCCTCTGAGGGGGCCCGGCTCATAGAATCCGGTCTCTCGACTGAGGTCGTTGAGACCATTCTCCAATCCAGAGCTCCTTCCACGAGAAAACTATATGCATTGAAATGGAAATTATTCTCCACCTGATGTGGTGAACGTCATTTAGATCCTGTTATCTGCCCTGTTGGTTCAGTTCTTGATTTCTTGCAAGATTTCTTGCGTTTCTCTGCTAGGTTATCTCCTTCTACCCTAGAGGTTTACGTGGCGGCTATATCTGCCTACCACACCCCTCGGGGGGGTACTTCTATCGGGAGAGATCCTCTTTTTACTTGTTTTCTCTGTGGTACACTGAGGTTGAGACCTGCACTGCACTCTAGAGCACCGGCTTGGGATTTGGCCATTGAACTTGAGGGTCTGGCTTTGGCTACCTTCGAGCCCATTGAAGAGGTTTCAGAGAAATTCCTCTCTAAAAACTTTATTTCTCCTTTCTATTTCGTCTATCAAGAGATTTGGAGATTTGCATGCCCTGTCGGTTGCTGCTCCATGTCTGGAATTTGCAACTGGTATGGTGAAGGCATTTCTCTACCCTAGACCAGGTTATATTCCTAAGGTCCCAGTTAATGTTGGGGGCCTTATAGTGCTGCAGGCATTTTATCCTCCACCTTTTAACCCTCTGAGGTCTAAGGGTTTTTGGGGTCCTTGAGGTGTTCTGACATGCTCTGACATTTGTGCTTTTTTTCAGTTATTTATAAACATGTTAATGGCAAAGGTGTAAATTCACTCAATATAGCACAAACTGGGCTACCGGAATTTCTGAGCAACAATTATGAAACATGTTTGTATTTTTGAGAGAATATTGCTTATGCATGGTTATTGAAAAAACTAAAACTTAAAGTGTCTGAAATAAGGTCACACAACACATACTAAATATGTGTCTACAAGACTTTTTACTAATCAGTGTTGTTGCCTAGAATTTTTGCTTCAAAATGATCTGAAAATCATCCTGCCTAATCATTTACACAAACACATACACTGATTTAAATTTTATTAGAGACCTTTGGTTTGGAAAGGCAATATGCGTGGAGGCGTGTTCACACCTGAGAAGACAAAGGCCGGATAATGTGCCGCATAATGAGCTGCATATTAATTAGCCCTTTCACACAGGTGTGTCACAGGATCCCAAAGAATGCAAGGACAAAAGAAATTATCTATATAGCCTATACATATTTTACAATTAGAAATTGTAACCAATTACAAATAGGTTACAATTACAACAACAATTACAATTGTAACAATATTTCAAGTGTATTTCTTTGTAAAAAGTATACATTTTATCATACATATTAAAAAAAGGTAAGGATTCATTAGTTTGAATATTGGAACAAACACTATAATAACATCTTAGTTGATAATTCAATATACCTACTTTATTTTTGACAAAACATCATACTATAGTATATTTAACTATGAGCAGAAATTGGTGAACAAAAGCGTACCTATTTAATGTGACAGTAGTCTTTTTTTACAGTCAAAACTTTATAATCTATCCAAAACTAATCACAAAATCGTGTCTAAACATTCATATTTAGTCTGTAATATATTGTGTATGATATATTAGTATATACATGTGAATTTGCAGCTTGTTGCTTATACAGACATTTTATTTCAACATATTTCAGTCTATTTTTAGTCATCTTAGTAGGCTATAGCAATATATTTTGTATGTGTTGTTCATGTAAACATAACGTTTACTAATATAGGTGCGAAAGTGAATGAACAAGGCACGCGCTGTATAACTGTAGTAAACAAAGCGCGCGCGCCTATGCCGTTCACTCATCATTTAGCCTACACACAGACACGCAATTCATATTTAAACAGTCTTTTTGCGGTTTACAGTCCGACAAATTCAATATCACGATTAGAACAAAGCACTAGAATAAATAACTTACTACATCAGCTGGATCCGTTGCTCCTCGAAATTAAACTACCAGCACTTCTGGTACATTTTCCAGGGTTAGATATTCCTCACAGCGAAAGGATATGCTGTGTACACAGCTGTACAAGATACTCACTAAACACGATGTGTTTTATAATCCAGCTGGTGGGCGTTGGCATGTTTGAACGGCTTGTCTAAGATCATTTGCGTTTGAATAGCTCGCGCTCTCCGTGGGCGTGGCACATTAACGCGTAATTAGGTGTAATGAGCTGGAAAGAAAAATACTGACATCTCTCACTTTTCATACAGATTACATAAGCTGAGAATATTTGTTTTTTTTTATATAAATTCATTCATTTAAAAGAAGAGAGTTCAAGCTTCATTATGGAAAAACACTCGTGCCTGTATGACAAGTATTCGCGAATTAAAAATAATCTTAGGACGCGTTTCAGAATGGACTTCACTGACAGAGAGAAGGCAGAACGCGCATCATGTTTGTTTTTCTTTATTTGGCGAAAAGCACAACACTTTGTTTTTTATTGTGAGTATCCACAAAAAAAATAGACACTTATCAGGATCTAATGATGTACAACACTTAATATGTAAGATCAAAATCAACAGAGTATTTTGAGTTTCTTTTGCACTGATAAGAAAAAAGCGAGACTATCGCGCCGGCGCAATAGCCGACCTCAGAGGGTTAATACCCCAGATCAGGAACAACTGAACCTGTTATCTCCAGTTCGGGCATTAGATGCCTACGTTCACAGGGCTGCTGTGGCGTAAGTCTGAACAATTGTTTGTCTGCTTTGGGTCACTCAAGAGAGGGTGCCCTGCATCTAAACAGGTAATGAGCAAATGGATAGTTGAGGCTATATCATTGGCTTATGAAGCAGCCGGTCAGCCTTCACCTATGGCTGTACGGGCCCATTCTACAAGGAGTATGGCGGCCTCTACGGCCTTAATTTCGGGTGTTTCCCTTCTTGATATCTATAATGCGGCAGGTTGGTCCTCTCCGCATACATTTGTCAGGTTTTATGACCTTGACCTCTCCACTCTAGGGGCAAGGTTGCTTGCTTCTTAGTGTGCGCAAGGACTTCACACAGAACGGGCATTTGTCACTATGGCGTAGTGGGTATGGGGTTCCCACCGCGTCTCAAACGCAGCTCGAAGTTCCCTTGAAAGGGAATGTCTCAGGTTACGTATGTAACCCTGGTTCCCTGAGAGGGAACGAGACGCTGCGTTTACCTGCCATACTTCCTGCATGCCCTGATCGACTTGCTTCAGGTTTTTTCAGAAGCTGGCGCGGTCTGAATTCAGGGGTGCTTTATAGTTTCCTGGTCTATGACGTCACCCGCCTATGACGTTTCGGGCTTCCATTGGACTGATTTTACATGTGCTTCACGACGTAATCACGCAGAGCGTTCCCACCGCGTCTCAAACGCAGCGTCTCGTTCCCTCTCAGGGAACCAGGGTTACATACGTAACCTGAGACGTTTTCCCATAATCCTTCTTAGAAATGTAAAAACTTTGAAATTAGTTTTCAGCTGATGTAACCAAGGCCAATAATATCATAGCCTACTTTTGCACGAACCAATCTAAACCTGATGGAGAAAAATCATGCTCTCTTATATTATTTCCCACTGAATGGTTTGAGTCACTTGGAAATACGCCACTTTACAGAAATTAAATGCGTTTCAGTGCAAATACTGTCTCATGTTGTCTTGAAAGTCAATATAAAATCATAATGTAGTCTCTTTACTTCCTACTTTTGTTTTTTATTGTGAATGATTAACCATTGCACATTATAAATGATAAATAAATAATAAACAAATGTTTCATTTCGATTGAAGTCACAAATCCCTCTTATTTTCCCAGCCCTTCTCCTATATATTTGCTTTCATGTTGTCTTCAAGCACAGAAGTGTTTTGGAAAAGTGAAGGAATGTATTTGTATCTCTCTCGACTCTCACACAGAGTAACACGGTCATGCTCATTGTAATTAGCACCCTTTGAGTAATGGGCTGATTCAGCCTAGAGGTGTTGTGCCAAATCAGCACTCAGATAAGTTTCAGCTCCTTCAGGAGGGTCTGTTTGTAACTGCCTGCCAACCCCCCCCCCCCCCCCCACCCCCCCCCCCCCCCCCCCCCCCCCCCACACACACACACAGCCCTGTTCTTGCCCTTTAGTAGTACTGAAAGTGTAATGATTCTGTTGTGAAGCATATACAGTGTTACAGTCCATAGACACACACACACACGCACTTAGGGGTCTGCAGAATGTATAGCTGTAAGAACAGATCAGAGCAACCAAACCCCAATGTAATGTGCCCTGTTTGGAAAACCACATGCTCTTGATCCCAAGTTGCGTGTATCTCTGAAAGAAACTAAAAGATTGTGTGAGAGCTTCCCATAACTGAGTTTACCAGGGATGTCATTTAATTAAGTGTAATTATTTTTTTTTTTATGAAGGTGTGGTAAAAAATTAATGTAATTAATCATGCCACATGACCCATGCAAGCAATTCAAGCTTGAAGTACTGTAAAAAAAATAAAAATTGCAGACTGCATATTGTGAACAGCTGCTAAATCTACCTTTTAAAAGCCAATAAAATTACTTTCATTTAAAGGCCAATAATATCATAGCTTACTTTTGCAAAACCAATCTAAACCCGTTGGGGAAAAAAGTATAAAAATCATGCTCCATCTTATATTATTTCCCAATAAATGTTTCGTGTCACTTGGAAATCACATTATAGAAGTGACGTGTTTAAATGAAATGTTTTAAACTTCTGTACCTGACACACAGGGTGTGTACAGGTGCACGTGTCTCTCTCTGTAATTGTGTTTGCATTCCAGCGCTTTGTTGTCTGAGTAAATGTCCTTCAGATGCAGGATTGGCAGCTATATGTCCTTGTGACAGTAAGGACACATTAATCCTTTGTGCAAAAACAGACATTGAGATTCCTCTCTTTGTTGTTTGTTTGTCTTTGATATTCTCTCTGAGTCCAGCTCATTTGCAAGCTTTGAAAAATCATCATCATTGATGTCCAGCCATGGAGTCAGAGACCATGTATGATTCTGTAAATAAACAAGCCAATGTTTTCAGATAGTTATTTGAATAACCGTATAGACGTAGAGCGTGGTAATTACAGCTTTCCTCGAACTTTCTTTCATTTTTTCTTCATTCAAGAATTCTTAATAGTGAATCATCAAGAATATAATGAAGAAGATTTGCATTTCCTAAAAGAAATAGACTAGCAAGGCACTTGCAAACACTTTTAGTGCTACAAGGCAGTAAAATAATAGTGTTGCAATCTTTAAAATGTATTAATTTTGCCATTTATTTGTTAAATTATTTTCTCCTATCGTAGATTAATGTGAAAAGACAACTATAAATAAGTCATAGAGTTTTCTCAAAAAGTGTAAACATTGTGGTTCCGTTTCATACTCCCAGCCAGAGGCAGTGTAAACATTATTGGATTATCGCAGCGCCAGCCTGATAGGTCGAGAGAATATAACAACAAGGTCACATGGGGTCGTATGCTGAGCCCTGGTTTTATCATAACTGAACTTGGTGCAGGACAATCCATGATTTATCCAACCCAATTTAATGAGAAAATGTAAGTGTTACGTACATTCAAATTTAATGTTGCTTGGCTTAGTCATTCCATTTTGAATCCGCGCAATCAGGAGTTTTGTGTGAGGGTGAAAACGCTCCTCGCGCAGATTTTATATTGGTCAGTTGAAATCACCACGCTGACCAACAGAAAGCTGCTTGGTTTAAAAGTGAGTTCTATGTGAGCTGTGCTTTATACAGTACCGATCAAAAGTTTTGAAATATTACTATTTTTTATGTTTTTGAAGTCTCCTATGCTCACCAAGCCTGGATTTATTTGATCAAGAATACAAAAAAGTTTTATATTCTGAACTATAATTTATTTCTGTGATGCAAAGCTGACTTTTAATCAGCCCACAACATTTTTCAGTGTCACATGATCCTTCAGAAGTCGTTCTAATATGCTAATTTATTATCAATGTTGGAAACAGTTGTGCTGCTTCATTTTTTTTTATAACCTGTGATAATTTTTTCAAGATTCTTTAATAACATTTTAAAAAAGAGCAGCATTCATTTAAAATAGAAAATTTTTGTAACAATATGCATTACCACAAGTGTTTGTGGTCAGTGTTTTTTTCTTTCTTTTTTTTTTTTGTTGAAAGAATGAATATATTTATTTATTAAGGATGTGTTATAAAAAGTGACGGTAAAGATTTATATTGTTTGAAAAGATTTCTATTTTGAATAAATGCCGTTTAAAAATTTGAAGAAAAAAAACGTTTTATTCATCAATGAATCCTGAAAAAAGTATCACAGGTTCCAAAAAAATATTAAGCAGCACAACTGTTTCCAATTATAATAACATTTATACTGTTTCCATTTATAATAACTGAATGTCGAATCACCATATCATTTCTAAAGGATCATGTGAAACTGAAGACTGGAGTAATGATGTTGAAAATTCAGCTTTGTGTTATGTAAGGTCAGGAATGAAGCAGAGAGAATCCAATCGCAAGCACTTTAATAAAACAAAAAGGTAATCCAAAGGAACTCAGGACAGGGACAAGAACAGCAAACAACTTCAGCAAACATTAAACAACGACCAACAAACACCAACTGAAGAACATGGGTATAAATACACAGGCAAACAAGCTAAACAAGATAACAAGGGTGTGTGGCTAATCAGAAACACATGGGGAGACTAATCAACAAAACAGGGAACAGCTGAACAAGAAAAGACAGGGGAACACATGAAAGACAAGAACACACACTGACCCACACTGTGACATAGCCCCTCCCCTATAGGCGGCTCCCGACGCCCATAAAAAAAATAAAATAAAAAAAGTTCAGGAGGGTGGTGAAGCGGAGGCGGTCTTGGGGGAGGGACGGAGGACCAGGTCTGCGCAGGGAACGGGACCAGGGTCTTGCAATGGCAGGCATGGGCCATGGAACGTGGGCGGAGCAGGCGGCCAAGGAGGAGCAGGCCACGCGGGCGACCAGAGCGGAGAAGACCCCTCGGGCAGCCAGGGCGGTGACAGTCCATCGGGCAACCAGGACGAGGCGGACCGTCCATCGGGCGGCCAGAGCGGAGACGACCCCTCGGGCGGCCAGGGCGAAGCAGGCAGTCCATCGGGCGGCCAGGGCGGAGACGACCCCTCGGGCGGCCAGCACGGTGAAGACCCCTCGGGCGACACCGGCTCAGGAACAGCAGACACCGGCTCAGGAACAGCAGACACACACACTGGCTCAGGAACAGCAGACACACACACTGGCTCAGGAACAGCAGACACACACACTGGCTCAGGAACAGCAGACCCACACACAGGCTCAGGAACAGCAGACACACCCACTGGCTCAGGAACCGACGACACACCCACTGGCTCAGGAACAGACGACACACACACTGGCTCAGGAACAGACGACACACTCACTGACTCGGGAACAGACAACACACACACTGGCTCGGCAGAAGTGACGTGAAGCGTCTCTGGCCCGGCAGAAGTGACATGAAGCGTCTCTGGCTCGGCAGAAGTGACGTGAAGCGTCTCTGGCTCGGCAGAAGTGACGTGAAGCGTCTTTGGCTCGGCAGAAGTGACGTGAAGCGTCTCTGATTCGTTAGATTTTGACGTAGTCGACTGATAGTCAAACCTTTTTTTTTTCTTTTTTTTTTAGATAGCAGCTAGATTTTTTCCATTTCAAACAAAAGAGCTAAAAGAAAAACATGGTGTGTAACAAACACCTTTTATTAATTTAAAGCCAGATGAACAAAACATATCACACATACACTCACCTAAAGGATTATTAGGAAAACCTGTTAAATTTTTCATTAATGCAATTATCTAATCAACCAATCACATGGCAGTTGCTTCAATGCATTTAGGGGTGTGGTCCTGGTCAAGACAATCTCCTGAACTCCAAACTGAATGTCAGAATGGGAAAGAAAGGTGATTTTAAGCAATTTTGAGCGTGGCATGGTTGTCGGTGCCAGACGGGCCGGTCTGAGTATTTCACAGTCTGCTCAGTTACTGGGATTTTCACGCACAACCATTTATAGGGTTTACAAATAATGGTGTGAAAAGGGAAAAACATCCAGTATGCAGCAGTCCTGTGGGCGAAAATGCCTTGTTGATGCTAGAGGTCAGAGGAGAATGGGCCGACTGATTCAAGCTGATAGAAGAGCAACTTTGACTGAAATAACCACTCGTTACAACCGAGGTATGCAGCAAAGCATTTGTGAAGCCACAACACGCACAACCTTGAGGCGGATGGGCTACAACAGCAGAAGACCCCACCGGGTACCACTCATCTCCACTACAAATAGGGAAAAGAGGCTACAATTTGCAAGAGCTCACCAAAATTGTACAGTTGAAGACTGGAAAAATGTTGCCTGGTCTGACGAGTCTCGATTTCTGTTGAGACATTCAGATGGTAGAGTCAGAATTTGGCGTAAACAGAATGAGAACATGGATCCATCATGCCTTGTTACCACTGTGCAGGCTGGTGGTGGTGGTGTAATGGTGTGAGGGATGTTTTCTTGGCACACTTTAGGCCCCTTAGTGCCAATTGGGCATCGTTTAAATGCCACGGCCTACCTGAGCATTGTTTCTGACCATGTCCATCCCTTTATGGCCACCATGTACCCATGCTCTGATGGCTACTTCCAGCAGGATAATGCACCATGTCACAAAGCTCGAATCATTTCAAATTGAGTTCAGTGTACTAAAATGGCCCCCACAGTCACCAGATCTCAACCCAATAGAGCATCTTTGGGATGTGGTGGAACGGGAGCTTCGTGCCCTGGATGTGCATCCCACAAATCTCCATCAACTTCAAGATGCTATCCTATCAATATGGGACAACATTTCTAAAGAATGCTTTCAGCACCTTGTTGAATCAATGCCACGTAGAATTAAGGCAGTTCTGAAGGCTGAAGGCGGTTGAATCTGTTTTTAAAGTCAATGGTAGACAGCCACATTTTAATGTATTTTTTTTTATAAAGTGTATAATTTATAGACGGAAATTATCTACAAAACTAAATTTGGAGTCTGTCCCCTAAGTGTTGTAGGCAGAATTATGAATACCTTGTGTTGTGTTTTGAACAAACCCTAACCAGAACGAAGATCAATACAGTGCTTCTTAGCAATGTGTGTGTTATCTCATGTCTGTTAAATGAATGCTGCTGGACCACATTGTGCATTTAATTAGTTCAGCTTTCAAGCGCTAAGACTACAGGGTGCACGACTGGCTGAATAACCCTTAAGGCTGAGGGTGGTTACCATGCCAACGGGGGGCTCGGCATTGGCAATGCCAAGGTCACAGCGCCTGGAGGAATGGTAGATTAAATTGTGCAGTGGTCAGCGCTTTAATTCAATTAATCTGTGTGGAATGGATGGGAGGATGTGTGTGTGACGAGGGATAGGACTTAAGGTTATGAGGGCACACGGCGGGGCTCTCGAACATTGGACGGATACATATTTTGCCCATCGACTCTTTGGCCCCAAATCCCATGCTGACATTATGACCTGCTCATACTCTCAGACAAACAGTCCATAATTAAAAAAGCCTCAGAGCTTATTGAAACAACACAGCCTGAACACGAATGAAACATGATGGGAGGTCTTATTATTCTGCTATTGTGTAACAAAATAAATGACTGTTGGTGTTAATATGGTTAAACTAAGAAAATAAGATGATGCACAAAAGAAATATTGGCGTTTCGGGTTTATTATGGCTCCAGAGAAACATTACAGCTACCGTATTTAATGAGATTTGTGCGTTTCCTAAGTTGTTTTTCCATTCTGACTGTTCTAGAGGACTTGGAAGCACTTTGGGGGCTCATCATAAACCACAATGTCATAACTGCTTGTTTTATTACTCATTTTGTTAAATAAAAGCAGAGATATTTACCTTGTTAACTCTAACAGTTGGCGTTCGCTTTAAGTAAAACTCTCATTTGCCAACAGGCCTTTTGAGGGACATTGAAAGAAGGAAGACAAAAGCAAACACAATTTAATATAGATGTAGGAAAGACGTCAATTGCTATTCATTATGCGCATATTGCAGTAACATCATTGCAGTTAGTTTTGTTCTGAATGCTCCACATTTATATCAATGTAAGTCAATGGTAGACGGTCAGACTTTAATGTAAAATGTCTTGACTCTATAAAGCCATTTTGAAATAAGTCATAAAATCATATTTTTTAAAAATGTACATTTTTAGTACATTACAGTAACTAAACCTTTAGACGAGTGAGAGAGAAAAAAAGAGATTTGTGCTTTTCCTAGACGGTTTTTCCATTCCGACTATTTTAGAAGACTTCAGTGCACTTTGGGGGCTCATCATTGTTACGTCCCATGTGATAAGTGGGAGTTGTGTTTTGGAGTTTTTTTGGGTTAATTATGGGTTTTATTATGGGTTAATTTATTTTCCCATTGTAATAAATACTGATACTTAACCTTTAAATAAACTTGCTTGCGTGATTGCTTCCCAGTACATGCACCGTGTTTTAAATGTTGCACCCTAATTCCACTAGATCAAAAAGTGTTTGTTACAATAATTTTGGGCTAAAAGGTCTCATCCGGGATACAAATTTTCTTATTGGTTTGTCCCGAGACTATTATAGGCTACTGCATGTACTAGAGGCATATGATACAGGTTACATGATTGGATTAGGTTGTTAAGTCGTGGATTATAGTGTGTTGGATATTATTAATAACCATGACTTTTAGTTTGCAAACCTTTATTGACAATCCAACTGTGGAGAAATTTGATGAATGTAGGAAGTAGTGCTGCACGATTAACCATATCGCAATCGCGATGTCAAGCCTATGCGCTTATGACGCAAAATGCTACGATTTTATGAAATAAATAAATGCTTGTGTGGACATGACAACCCATTCTCTCTGAGGGCTGTTTGCCCATTTTCTACACCGCTAATAAAAAAAAAGACCAGTCAGTTTCAGTTTAGGCAGTGGCACGTGTGTGCGTTTGGTCACGTCGTGACTTTCTCCGGTGTGCAGCGCGTGAACAGGTGAAGATGATGCCGAGCAGACGGACACTGGTGGCCAGAAAAAAATGATATCACTGTTATATGGCGGTATTTTGGCTATAAGATAACCGACACTGAGCAGAGAGAGCAGGGCTGCCAACTCTCATTCAGTGTGAGACTGACGCAATTACACTTCTCACACGCTCTCACGCCACACATCCATTTTCTCACGCAGAGGGAAATCGCGAAGCAAAGAGGACACTGACACCGACAGACTAGACAGAGCAGGTTACTTTTCATATTAAACTAATTCTCAGCTCTCAGATTCTGTCAATTTTATTACAAAATTCAAACAATAGCGTTTTGGCGTAAATGTGACGTGACAGATCGTGGTCGTGAACTAGAGATGTTCCGATACCCTTTTTTTCCTTCCCGATACCGATTCCGATACCTGGACTCAGGGTATCGGCCAATACCGAGTACTGATCCGATACCTGTGTGTACACAGTATCTATACAGCTGCAATTCATACTAGCACTGTATGAATTGATGGAATTATTTTATGGCGTGTTTCAGACTTATCCCTTAATTAAACATGAACAAATACATACAGTGAACTAGAGTATTTTTATTATCTGACATACATTTCACAGCAATATATTATTTATCTTTCTTAAGTGAAAAAGAACTTAAAATGCAACCACACATCTAAAACTGTAAACTGAAAAAGGTATTTTAGTTTTACTATATAACTGCATAAAAAAAGTGCAACAAATAAATCTAGGAATCTAAAAAATCATATATGAATAATATAAGAACATAATCTCTTTATAATTTAAAGTCCATAAACAATTTAGTTAAATAAACGGCATTTCAGTTTTGACCGCGGCTGGTCATCCAGAATAATAAACTAAATACATGTTGTCGGTTGTATTTATCGCTCGTTGGCTGTCTTTTGAAAACTTTTCTCTTTGTTTGAATGAAGCTTTCAGAGATTGTTGATTCTGGCGCGGCTCATTCTTCTCTGCCCTTGCTTTTGTGTAATCGTGTTCTGCGGGGTGACGCGTCTTCAAATGCTTGAAGTTGCTAATCTTGTTCCACCCCTCGAAATTGCAGTATGGCATACGAGACATGTCGCCGTTTTCCTGGCTGGTTGGTCCAGTCTGAAATACTGCTAAACAGCGGACATACTGCTATCGCGCGCACGTTTTCTTCTTCGCTGCTCTGCTTGTGCAACAGCACAACTTCCTGTGTCGCCTCAAGCAACCACTGTTTAGAGCAGCGAAGAAGAATTGATCTCCGATTTGCAGCGTTATGCAAAGCTAGCGTGCATAACTAGATATTGTTTAAGAAAATGGTATCGGATCGGTACATGAGTAGAAGTACTCGCCGATACCGATGCCAGCATTTTTATTGGCATCGGCAGCATTTCTGATACTAGTATCGGAATCGGAACAACTCTATCGTGAACCAAACATCTCTTAGCCTACTCTTTACTACTAGTTAATAGTAAATAAACATGAATGAACAATAGGTGTGTTGAAAGATACAGTAGGCCTACAACTTACCGAAATGTTTATGCCTCATACATAATATCGATCAATCAGTGTTTGTTTTTTTTTCAACCGTGGAAAGAGGTCAATAAAACGGCTGGAGAACAATGTCACATAGCGTTACATTTACCTCAGGAAAGCCATTTGATAGTTAGTTGGCTAGACAAATTATATAGCTATGGAGAGGAGTATTTTGCTAAATATGTGCACTATATTAAATATTTATTTTATTTTTACTTATTAAATTATTGTAATGTTGTTGTTATAGCCTAGTAAAAACACATTATATTTATTTGATTTATTTTATTATATTTGAGTTGTTATTTTTAACCTTTAATAATAATACCAGCTGACAGGGCTCTCTGCATGTTTACAGCATTAGGCGAGATATTTTTTTTTTTCTTGAGAAAAATTTATATCTACTGTTAGGCTACCCGATATTTATTCAAATTAATCGATATTGAATCAAGATCGGAATCAAATCACAAGATTTGAATTGAAATTGTGATATTTGTGTCAAGCTATAATACAAACAGTAGCCAACAAGTCATTGTACCATGTAAACATTGTAACATGTTGTCACTAAACTTAACAAAATTCTGTTTAGTTACCAAATGTTTTGACAATCACAATACACTTACACCAAAAATGATCCACAGACTAAGTTAAGACAAAGCATTTATGTTACATCCTGCTTAAATGTCCCTGCTTGTCTGGACATAATGTTCAAAATATCTTATTTTCATGAGCATACAAATGTTCTTATTTATTGTTCTATTTATTTTATGCTATTGTACTATTGAGACAATAACAAGTTTGCAGCAATGCAAAGATGTAATTTAATTTTGTAAAAAATATTATTTTAATTTGAAAACACTGTGCATTTAGTTGTTGTTGATAGTTGAGAAATACACATGTCAGCATTATTACTAATCTCATCGGTGTGCGTTTTCCTTGAGAACCAAGCAAGTTGAATCATGAAACCATTTGTTTATTATATCGCAATCGCAATATTGACCTTAATAATTGGAATATGACATTTTCCCCAAATCGTGCAGCCCTAGTAGGAAGGATGATTTATTATCCATTGCAAGTCATTTTCAAATTCCTGTATCGAGACAACGTTCGGAGATAGAGTTAGATGGTTTGGAAGGGTTTTCTCCTAATCCTGATATAACGGATAGAGACAAGTGAGTTGTTATCTGAAACTGTGGTTGAGACCGAGGGACTACTGCCACCGCTCGATCCATTTTCACCTGTTTCTTCAGGTTCCAAGGAGGATACGTGGGTTTAAAGTGTGTTTAACTCGTTAATAAAAAACTCATACCCGACAGGCTGAATTGGATTTGCGTCTTAATATACGCACCCTTGAGATTGAGACGACAGCTAGAGCTGGAATCTATGAAAATTGTTGGGGGCACAGCCGCGCAACCCGTTCCCCTTAAAGTTACGAGTGCTCCCTCTCAAGTCTCGAGTGCTCAATGTCATAACCACCACTAGTTTTATTACTCATTTTGTTGAATAAAACCAGAGATATTTACCTTGTTAAATCCAACAGGAGACGTTCGCTTTGATAAGTAAAACTCTCATTTGCCACTGGGCCTTTTGAGGGAGTTCAATGAGAATATGAATGTACAGCACCCGTCTTTTTGACTCCCCCATTTGCAGTGATGCAATCGCAGGCCAAATTGCTTCATTTGAAACGGGTTTAATCTTTCCTTTCACATTACCATCAGATTCGCCTGATAACGTTTGGCCATTGTCGATTTGGACACGGCCCCCGTAAATTAGGTCATACCTTGTTTGCTGCACGTCTCTCTGTCTGGCTGACAAATTGATTTATTTCCTTTTGTTGCTGACGTGGGCTGCCAGATGTCTTGTAACGAACAGTTCACCTGAACTGGGGCTTCTCGTAACCAGAGCAGAATGGTTGAGGCATGCGTATTAGAGTGGGGCCAGACCCTGGACGAGGCCCTTGAACAGATGCATTAGGACTGAATGAAATGTTGATTGAGATAGAGGTAGAGTTGACTGACAGCCGTGGCCCAGTCGTGCTGCCTCTCTGGTGAAGTACAAGCACTGTCAAGTGGAAAATAGAACATACACTTGAGAGTGTCTGCTTTTAAGCAGCGCCCTGGAACACCGGGAGTTTCAGCAGTGCAGGGGAAGTACAGAAATGTGTGCCTGAGTGGTAGATTTTTTTACAGACTCTATCGCTCCTCTCATCTGAAATCTTTGTATATACAGTACCAGGGCTTCAGCTTGGAGGTGCATGTCATCCTGGAGAACAGGTTCAAAACTCCTCTTCTGTCTTTTTGATGCTCATATTTTGGTTACAGATTGCTTACGAGCAATTTCTGAGATAACGTTCTGTTTGGCAATCGTTAAAGTTGTAGTAGAGTTCAGACTGCTATAGCTGATATAGATCGATTATTAAATCACTCACTAGAAACTCACTCACAGCATTTTGTGGTCAAATATTTCTGTGTAATGATGACCCCATAACCTTATAATTGACCATTCTACTAGGCAACTTATTTCCCACATATCTGTGCTGTGTTTCCGCAGCCTCTTTATTCCTCTATAATATATTGTTTTGAGTTGAAATTATTCATTTTCATGTCAATGTCAATGCCAAATTTAAACCCATTTAATGTGTACATGAATAAATGTCCACCATTTCAGTAAGATTTCTGTGAAAGAAATGAATACTCTTTTACTCTGTAAAAATGCATTTGAATTGATCAAAAGTGACAGTAAAGATTTATACATTTACAAAACAATGCCCATTTTAAATGGATTTTTGTTCTTTTGAACTTTCTTTTTTTTTTAAAGCACCCTATTTTTTTTGTTCCAGTCTTCAGTGTCACATAATCCTTCAGAAATTATTCTAATGTGAATTAATGTAAATTAATGTTATTAATATATTACAGTTTTTACTGTATTTTGGATCAAATAAATTGGTGAGCAGAACATAATTCTTCCAAAAAAGATGATATGCGTTAACGTAGCCTATTTGTAACGGTCACCAGCTGGAGTCCCCTTGAGAGCCACTAGAGGCCACTCCACACCAGACTATTTTCACTCCCTCACAAACTACATTTCCCATAACTCACTGCCCGGACTCATCATCACTGATTGCATTCACCTGTGTCTCATTACCCTGTTAGTCTCGGTCTATTTATACCTTGTTCACTCATTCACTCACTGCAAATTTTGTATGTTGTTGCACTGCATTTCCGAGCGTTTTCCCTGGTTTCATGTCTCTTGGTTTTTGGATTTCTTGCCTGTTCCGTGGATTACTCTTTTGCCTCTGACCCCTGCCTATTTAGTTTGTTTGTTTGGACTGCCTACCTGTGTTTTGACCTATTGCCTGTTTATTGGATTACATGTCTGGATTGCCCCTAATTAAAGCTGCATTTGGATCTCAACCTTCGTGTCTCAGAGCAGTTTGTTACACTATTATCCAGTTATACAGTAAGTGTGTGGTAATGTGTATATATATAAATGGCATATTATATACAGCATTGTTCTATAAACAGCACTGTCAAATAAAATACACACACACTATATATATATATATATATATATATATATATACACTCACCTAAAGGATTATTAGGAACACCTGTTCAATTTCTCATTAATGCAATTATCTAATCAACCAATCACATGGCAGTTGCTTCAATGCATTTAGGGGTGTGGTCCTGGTCAAGACAATCTCCTGAACTCCAAACTGAATGTCAGAATGGGAAAGATAGGTGATTTAAGCTATTTTGAGCGTGGCATGGTTGTTGGTGCCAGACGGGCCGGTCTGAGTATTTCACAATCTGTTCAGTTACTGGGATTTTCACGCACAACCATTTCTAGGGTTTACAAAAAATGGTGTGAAAGGGGAAAAACATCCAGTATGCGGCAGTCCTGTGGGCGAAAATGCCTTGTTGATGCTAGAGGTCAGAGGAGAATGGGCCGACTGATTCATTTCTAGGGTTTACAAAAAATGGTGTGAAAGGGGAAAAACATCCAGTATGCGGCAGTCCTGTGGGCGAAAATGCCTTGTTGATGCTAGAGGTCAGAGGAGAATGGGCCGACTGATTCAAGCTGATAGAAGAGCAACGTTGACTGAAATAACCACTCGTTACAACCGAGGTATGCAGCAAAGCATTTGTGAAGCCTCAACACACACAGCCTTGAGGCAGATGGGCTACAACAGCAGAAGACCCCATCGGGTACCACTCATCTCCACTACAAATAGGAAAAAGAGGCTACAATTTGCAAGAGCTCACCAAAATTGGACAGTTGAAGACTGGAAAAATGTTGCCTGGCCTGATGAGTCTCGATTTCTGTTGAGGCATTCAGATGGTAGAGTCAGAATTTGGCGTAAACAGAATGAGAACATGGATCATCATGCCTTGTTACCACTGTGCAGGCTGGTGGTGGTGGTGTAATTGTGTGGGGGATGTTTTCTTGGCACACTTTAGGCCCCTTAGTGCCAATTGGGCATCGTTTAAATGCCACGGCCTACCTGAGCATTGTTTCGGACCATGTACCCATCCTCTGATGGCTACTTCCCGCAGGATAATGCACCATGTCACAAAGTTCGAATCATTTCAAATTGGTTTCTTGAACATGACAATGAGTTCACTGTACTAAAATGGCCCCCACAGTCACCAGATCTCAACCCAATAGAGAATCTTTGGGATGTGGTGGAACGGGAGCTTCGTGCCCTGGATGTGCATCTCACAAATCTTCATCAACTGCAAGATGCTATCCTATCAATATGGGCCAACATTTCTAAAGAATGCTTTCAGCACCTTGTTGAATCAATGCTACGTAGAATTAAGGCAGTTCTGAAGGCGAAAGGAGGTCAAACACAGTATTAGTATGGTGTTCCTAATAATCCTTTAGGTGGGTGTATATACACACACACACACCTGAAAGCACCCCGAGACAAGGAAGGCTTATATTCCCAATCCTCCAAAAAGGGGTCAAAATGTTACCAGAGCAGCATTTTGTTATTGGTACGTTTCTCATAGAAGAATGGGCTGCATGTGAGCTGCTTATACACTTGAAAGGTATCCTGGATGTTACATTCTGAACTGACTTTTTTCAGGGAGGACTTTCTGAACCGCTCAGTTCATTCATGCCCTTGCATGATCCTCACGTGACTTTAGAGCACTATATTGACCTGGCTCTTCTGTTGAGCTGATGTTGGAAGTTTCCCTATTTTTTTCTTGAGATTATAGGTTGGCAGGTGTCTTGTGCTTGGGTGTCGTGCAACTGAAGTTGAACAATCCAGGTACTTCATTAGAGTGTCTCAGGGTCTGATTGTTTTAAAGGTCGGGTAGAGAGGGAAGCCTCACAGGGTTGGTTGATCTCTCGCTTTCTTCCTTTCTGATTTGAGGTGTTGCCATGGAAAAATCTTCTCCCCGACACTCCTGGGCAAAGGTCAGACCTGCATCACTGACTGTTATCATACCTGAGATGAGCTCTTTAAAAAACACCTGCAGAGGTGGAGCATGATAGGCTGCTGTAACTCAAATTAGAATTCCACCCGTATGGTTGCAAAATTATAAACCTACAACATCAGTCTGATTCTGCCACCATACATTTTTGTTTCTATTGAAAATATCTTATTCTGTCTATTTTAATAACGGAAAAACACAGGCAAAGATTTTTTGTCTTGGTTTCTTCTAAAAATATCATCTTCAGAATACCAATTTATAATATAAAAATGTATGTTTATATTTATGTGCAATATGCATTGCTTGAACATTTTCTGTTAATAACTGTATTTTTAAAAACTTTAAAACATTTTTTTTATTATAGAGAAAAATACATGGACAAATATTTTTTTGTAAAAGAAAGTGTCAGCAATTAGATGATTATTTTAAACAAAAATTATGATATTTAAAAATTATGATATTTAAAGATTAAATATCTAAAACTAAAGCATTTTCACTTTAAAAATATTCTCTTCTAAATATTTTTTTTTTATCTAAAATAAATAGTATGAGCAAAGATCTAGCTGTAATATGTCTCTTATAAAAAAGACCAAAAAAAACAAAAATTATTTTCTGAAAAATTAATAATCGTAAATTAATATTTAGAGGTTTTTTTTAAGGAAACTGATAATTTGGCTAAGATGCATTAATATTTAGAGGGAACATTTATTTATATATATATAATATATATATTAGGGGTGTAACGATTCCCTCATGTCACGATTCGATACATATCACGATACTGAACTCACGATACGATATTACTGCGATACTCCAAGACATATGATAAAAGGTTAACAAAAAATGTACTGTTGATTAAAATGCTAACTTTGTTATTACATTGTGGGTTTAAATTAATAGGATGGACTTGGTGCTTGTAACCAAAGGACAAGGGTGACACCAGAATAAAAATATTCATGATTCTGAAGCTGAAAATACAGAATTATTTCAGACGAATATGCACTCTGTCACTGACTAGATGTATTTAAAATAATGTACTTTTTACTGGTAACATCAGACATTTGGCATTATCAGGACCCACAAATATTCCCCCATTGCATTATTATACATTATAATCAACATTATGTATAGTAGTTTAATGTAGTACTGACACTAAAACTCTGAAAAATCTCATTTTTTTCTCACACAGTAATTTTTATTTTGGGGGAACTATCCACGATACATTATATATACATATATATATATATATATATATATATATATATATATATATATATATATATATATATATATATATACACACATATATATATATATATATATATTGTGGCACGATATATTGTTACACCCCTAATATATATATATATATTAAAATAATTGGAAATATCTGGAAAACTATATCATTTTTTAATAAAAATATCTGGACATAATTTGTTAAAAATATTTTCTTCTACATTATTATTATTTAATGGATGAGAATATATGCAGGGCTTGACTTTAAGCCTTTTCATGTGCTTGTCCTTCGGACAAGTAAATCTGAAAATGTAAGTGACTTAATTTTAACTGTTTATTGAACGATTGTATGGAATCTATGTTACATTTTCAATCGTGATGGTCTTCACGAAAACAGCGCTTGTCGTATGAGGTTGCTTTACTGTATCATGTTAAAATGATAAATTCCACATTTAGATTTTTTATAGGCAGTATATGCTGTTAACTGAGTTTATTTTATGTGTGCTGCGCTCATTTGTTTAGATTTCTCTTTGAGAGGCTGCGTGAGCCTCAACAGCACAACATTGTCACCGTCAGTAATACATTTATTATCCACTAGCGATCGCAACTTACAAATAGATGTAATAAAATCAGAATCATTCTCTCTTTTTTGTGATTCTCTAGTTTTTTATTTTATTGTATTTTTTTTTTTTTTTTTTTATTGACGTTCTAATCAGGCTACTTGTCCGGTCGGGCAAGTCACTTTTACTTGTCCCTTCAAAAAATCCATTTGTCGCGGACAAGCGTTAATGTCGAGCCCTGATATGGATAAAGAACCCTGTTTTACTGCGTATTGCAGCATCATCTTAATAAGAATGTTCTTGACTGTTTCTTCAGGCCAAGATTATTCAAACTTCAAGTTCTTCTGTGTTATACACTGATTCCTCAATGTGACATTTGTTCCTCATACTCTCCTGTTAAAGACAAGACCAGCTTGCTTTTTTTCCCTGGTTCTTGTTTCAAAGGTGTTGAATAGCCTGGCTGATGTGATTTGGCCCGTGGCACGTGCATTTGTCCCGAGACGTGCCGGTTACTGCAGTGCAGAGGACCTGCAGTCAGTTACGCACAACTTTAAACCCGTTTCCCAGGCAACCGACATGCCTGCAAATCGACGGCAACTTCCCTCAACAAGTCCCTTTGTTATTGCAGTCACGATTGTAGAGAGAAGGGGCTGAGGAGAAAAAAACAACAAAAACAAATGTGAAACATTAACACGAGATAAGATGGCTTCACTGGACACAGATGAGTCATCAGAGAGTGTTAAAACTGAAACTCTGTCAAGATACATTCAAACATCAACTGTAACGGCGACTTTTGGCAGCCAGTCACAGCACTGGATCTTCACGCAACTCTTTTTAGCTCTTTCATCTGTAAAGCTGCAAAAAGGGCACAAAAGCTCCATAAACATAGTCCAAGTGTGTGCACTCGTTTTTTTCAAGTTTTCTGAAGTCATAAAAGATTTGTGTGATGAACAAACCAAACAGGCACTGTAGGGGATGCAACTATTTAGACGGTGTAAATAGCAATAGATTCTATTTACATTAAGTGCAGATAGCAATATATGCTATTTACACTGAGTGAAAAAAGCAGTATTTTCTTAGTGATATGCTATTTACACTAAGTGCAAATAGCGATAGATTCTATTTATACCATGTAAAAATAGCAGTATTGTATTTGCAATAAGTGTAAATAGTAGTTAGATACTATTTGCACATCAGTATTTTAGTACATTATAAAACAGTATGCAATAATAACATAAGCGTAAATTATATTTAATAAAGACATGTCACGTTCTTGGGACAATAAAGCCCCCCTACACCTCTAACCCTACCCGTTAAACACTTTATTATTAAATAACCGTTAGGCACTTTAATTCTACTTTTCACAAGATTTCTTAAAGGTGCTCTGAGCAATGCTGGGTGATGTCACTTTTTGTTGACGTTCAAAGTATTGTCAAACAAAACGGAGGCTAGCTAGACCTTCCCTCCCCCTCATCCCGTCCCCTCCCCCTGTAGTTTTACTGATACTTCTTTCAAGGTGTAATGTCGCCAAGTTAGATAAATGCTTTCATATAATGCAAAAAAAAAGAGAAACATTACCAGAAAAACACGATAAAACATTTCGCCACCTGAGGTTATAACTTTAGCTCCCATACCAGGACGCAATAATAGCAAGATAACGTTAGCTTCAAATTTAGTCAAAGTTGTCAATAGGCTATGAATGAACATTCAATTTCATAATAAATAGTTGGTGAAAACAATCATTCACACAAACTGTCGCCCTACTGTGAGTTTGCTTGATTATTTACAATAGAGATCGATGGCTAGCTGCTAGAAACCTATATGTTGCATTCACCAAAGTTAGCGCTGACTGCATTGTTCTAGGTAATTATATCCTTGTGTTTGTTAGGCGAACATGAAAGTCCATTTAGAAAAACCAAACTGGATTTACCCACCTGTCCAGCAAAAACAGAGCTAACGTTACCTGAATGTCGGATTGGAAACCCTTCTGCCGGCGGAGTTCTCACCACCTTTCAAAGGCTTTTCCAATGTAAATTCTGGCATGCGTTCCTTCTCCTTTTCCCTCTTCTTTGTATTTTTGCAATCTGTTCATCAGAACGTCGTCTCTTTGGTCGTGTGTCGGCCATATCAAACTTAAAGAGTTAAAATTATAACTTTCCTCTTCATTCTTCTCTCCTCCACACCCCCCATGTACGCTCACTAACCCCACCCCCAGGCTGGAACACTGTTTGTTTTGTTTCGTGGAGCGGGTTGCCCCAGTTTGTTTTTGTTGCTGTTTGTGGAGCCTGGGCTGTCTACAGAGACCGCATTTTTTTCCCCAGTGTGTTCAGGGGACAGGCAGCTAGCGGATAGTGAGGAGATGTTTGCTGAATGTGACAAAAAATGTTTTGGCCTAAAAAACGCGTGACATCGCTAAGAGCACCTTTAATATTTATAAAAAATGAATGCCTTTTCAATCTGATATGCAATGGGAAAAGGGAGAACAAGAACGAGTTTGGCAAAAGGGGGATTTAAACGTGGGTCGATCGTGTCAAAAGTATCTACAATGCGTCTTAGTCCCTATGCTGCTTTCGACAGATCACAGGCGTTTTTGTACTTTTGTCTGGCCCAACCAGACTTCAGTGGGTTGAGTTAGTGTAAATAGCCTCTGCCAACAAGACACACTGGTTCACTTGCTTGAATTTTCTAAAACAGCATTATTATTCACATATTTTACATTGTTAATATTACAGCACTTTTCTTTCCAGGCTGTCAGTAACGCTCGGTTTAGTTCCTGTCTCTATGAAGCCCCTCCTTTCGAAAAGCGAAATGTGCTCTGATTTGTCGACTGGACCCAGTGTATTTTGGCCAACTGCTTTAAGCGTTTCGAAAATGTCACGTCTCTTATATAACCTTGAGTTTCAACACTACTAATGCAACTCAACCAGGCCTCTGTTTTTTTTTTTTTTTTTTTTTTTTTACCCATGCTTTGGGCAGGATTTATTTAAATGAGGGATAGTATGATATGTATGTTTCTGGAAGAAAACTCAACACTACAATCAAGCGCCACATTTCCACCATCGAGCCGAACCGTTCACTTTGCTTAACCGTTCCATTCCGTGTCGATCATGGCCAGCCGGTACGGATATGGTTTATTTTTCACTGTGGGGCTGATAATGGGCGCTCTTTGAATGTTTCGTTGTTGACTGTAACGCTGCTGATGATATGATATGTAAAATGCAAACACTTTATGGAGGATGATCAGATATTTATTTTAATTGTATTATTAATTTGAGTTTAAGTCATTTAAATAGCACGCTTAGCCAGCTACAGAGAAGCTGGTAGCCAGGCAACGCAACGTCACTACAACGCATTCTACCAGCTTGGTTAGCCACGGTTAGCCAAACATGTTGAGAATTCCGGGCCGAGAACGGTTTGTAATCGTCCCTGGCTTACCATTCTTAGGACTGTTCAGCCCGACGATGGAAAAACGGCTAAGGTGTTTCAGGGAGCTCAGAAAGGGTGCTTACTGATATAACAACCTTTAAAGTGGAGTGGACATTGTGTTTTGTAACTTTGCAGAATGCAGACCTTGAATATGATATGAATATTTCTGCCGATGAGCCTTGCCGATAGGGTGGCGTGTTTCCTATGCGCACGTGACGACCGCGAACGAAGCATGAGTGGCAGAAACTTAAACTTCCAACTAGGGGTGTGCGTCTCACGGCTTTTGATCGTGGACGATTAAAACGTCTCCACGATCTGCTTTTGAAGAAAAATCATAGTATCGTGCATTCTATCAGTTCAATTCTGGCGCCTTCATCTCAACATAGGCTACTGCACAACGCTACGTACATTCACATCACATGTAAACGCAGAGGTAGAGTTACACTCACGGGACACCGCAATTCACAAAAGTTCATTATTTGCATGTGCGTCAAAGTCTTGTTAGGTAAACATATCATTCACGTGCTGATGCGCTGTTCTAACATCCGCTTTTCTGAGCGTGTTACACCCGACGCTCACAGGAACTAAAAGCCTGTCACGGCGCCTGCATACTGGACTAATCTTTCGAGTCTTATTGCGCTGATACTGTCAAATACACAAAAGGTTTACATAAACAAAGTTGGTTATGTCTAAAGTGAAAGCAAACAGAGAAAATCTGCTTCTCAAATGCGTGTATATTAGACGCGTCGCGTGCAGTTCTTAAAGAGACAGTAATAATATGCTGCAGCTTGTCCTTAAAGAGATACTGCACCCAGAAATACAAATTCTGTCAATATTTACTCTCTAATGTTGTTCCAAACCTGTATTAATTTCTTTCTTGTGATTAAATATACTAAGTCACTGGAGTACAGCAACTGTTTGGTTAGCCACATTCTTCCAAATAACTTTTATAATTTCAACAGAAGAAAGAAACTTGAGAGAGTAAATTATGACAATTTAAATTTTTGGGAGAACTATCCCATTAATGTTAATAAAACAACAAAACACAGAGGAAATCACTCACTGCTCTTGACTGAGAACTTTAATAGAAGCTTTAATAAGCTTTTTTTGCACTTAAAAAAATACAAATATATCGGTATCGGCATCGGGCAAAATTATTTTGAAAGTATCGGCATATCGAATATCGACCAAAATCCTATATCGTGCATCCCTATTCAAAAGCAACAACATCACTTGTAACCTGTGTACTTGCACGAGGCCTGATCAATAATCCCTCCTTTTCAGAAACCAGATGAGATCGCAGCAATTAGCAAACAAAAAACATTTGATCTATTCTCACTGAAAATTGATACTCGAATAATTTTGCTCGTATATGTCACAATAAAGAAGAAAAGACAACACAATCGGGTCATTCCATGTCAAATCAACCAAATTGAAATTTATGAAACGTCCCAGGTTTAAATGTTTTATTTTGTCAATATTTTTTTCTGAAGAAAGACAAACAAAAAATAGTGATGAAAGACAAAATATTAAATGTTATGAATATGTATTGACTGAGTAATCCACTATTTTGTTGAGGCGATCCAAATGACATTTTGGAGCACACAAGTGCTTTTTTTCCATTTTTGAACTGTCACCATTGGTGTAAAATGCAACCAAGATTGCTAAAGTAAACAGATTTATCTAATAAACCTACCAATCTCTGTTAAAATAAAATAATTATGCTGCGATCTTTCTAAAGTCATTTTTACCCCACTGTAATTTGCAGGTGAAAATTGTCATTTTGTAGCCTGGCTCCGCCCTCCTACATACTTCCGCTCAGTACTACATCTGGGTTTGCTGTATATTCTTGGGTTTTCTCCGATCAATTTTTTACCGGTCCAATCAACGAACAGAGGAAGTGGCTGAGAACGATGACGTTGAGGTGCGCTAGTTTGAGTTGTAGACATACGTCACCACCAAACGTTAGCGATTGGTTATGGCAGATCCAGAGTGACTCTGGGCAGATCCAATAGTTTTCAACTTTAACAGAGTACCCGCCTTGAAGGAAGTTAACACTTGTCAATGGAGAGTAGCCAGATTTGCTGTACAAATGAAATGTGTACGAGAGTCTGGTAGGACCAGGCTAGTCATTTTGACCCCCTTGACAAAAATAGTGGATTACTCTTTCTTTCGCCAGAATTTTCTTTTTTTATCAATATCAATGTTTTGCTTTTGGTGTACTTCAATGGTGTTTGCTGGAGGGGAAGATTATCAGTGGATAACTTCCTCACATAAGTTACTCTAACTTACATTTGATATATTCTGTCCTGCGAATATTGATCCTCTGATAAATTGTTGGCACTGTTCCTAATTTGTAACCCAGTTTGAATAAATTATTTGCTGAATGACTAAATTAACTATAACTTCACAAAACTTGGTGTGTATTCATTGAATTTTATTTATTTATTATTTTAGTTTGACGCATTATGAAATGGGGTTGTATGGGAAACAGAATATTGTTCAAAAATGTCCTGTTGTGTTAAAAAAAGTAAGAGTGAATTAATAATGATAGAATTAGTTTTTTTTTTTCACTGCTTTATTCTAGTTAATCCATTTGTTTCTTAACAAGGACAGAGAAACACTCATGTTTTACAGTGGTGCGGCCCAAGAGGGTGCAAGCTTTGCCCTGCTACTGTAGTGTTGCTTTGTGCAGTAAGCTCTGACTCACTCTTTGCTTGTTCAGTGGGAGGCTTTAGTTTCTGTGTAGGGGAAGGCCAGAGATCGGGTCTCCAAGGGGGGAGGCAGATGATGTGGCCTTACGCAATCAAACGCCGCCTCTCACTCCTCACCAGCTTTAGTGAACATTATCAACATCATTCACAGATAGCTGGAGGGCAAGTGTTGTTTCCAGGCTTATGCTATCTGGGTGGGCTTTAACAAACACAATATTAATATCCAATGTCTCCCTCCACTGTTCTGTAGCATGTAAAAAGTTTATATTCCAGAAGTTCTGAAACTCACGAATCACAAGTAAAGGGGTCATTGAATCGCGTGCATGAAGAATACAGTGTGATTTTCAGTCCAGGCTCATTGGAAAAACGTGCCTGTGTTGACCGTTCTGCGAAATTTTAAGTTGCTTCTTGCGGATATGTACGAGGTGAGCTACTAAACAAGTTTACTACTGTACGTCAGAGCTATAGAGCTGTGGCATGTCTGTGTTTGCGTTGCTTCTTACATATTTCACAACACTTTCAAAGTGAAATATCCAGTGAGTGATGCTTAAAACATGTTCAGTTTTTTCCAAAACAGATGAATGTGAATCTGACTATGTTTTAGTTTGTTGGTTGTTGTATGTCACAGCAGGTCGGAAATTAAATGTCCGGTGTGTGGCTCTAAAAGATTTTCTATTGTGCTTGAAAATAATGTAAACCCTACCCTAATCCAAAGTTAAAGTGTTAACAAAACGCATTTGCTGATGCAACCATGACATTTTAGCTGGCTTCTTTGAGCTCTTTTATCTTGATTCACAAGACTCGCTTCATTGTAAGTGCAGTGCTGTAGCATGTGAGCTGCTGAAAATCTAAGCTGAGAAAATCCATATGGAGCTGCATATATGTGATGCAAACATTAAAAAATGTATTATTGATCGGGAATCAATGTTATTGGTATTTTACTGCCTATAGTGGTCATTTAATTTGGGATGTAGATTGAGGCACATTTTCCCAGGTTGGTAATTATGGCTTCAGCTTCCTCTCACTTGAAGAGTGAAACTCGCTTTGCCTCAATCCTCCTAATGTGATCCTAATTTAGAGTCGTGTGTTCCAATCCTCAGCCAAAAAGGGAACTGTAAGCTCTGGAGGAGTTCCTCGTGCACATTAATGGATTTGGCCTGGTTTTTGGGTGGTTAATTATATAATTTTAATTGTGCAATATGCCTTTTTCACTTTCTTTGTCTTTCCCTCTCCGTCTCTCGTTTCCGGAGTCATTCAGTGGCATAATCCTCTAGGATACGCAGTGATGCAAGACTAGGGCAATCTATGTTCCCAGACTAAGGTCGGCTTGAAGACACAAAGCACCTGGGTGATAAAGGGAAAGGCTTCTGACAGCCCCTGGTGTGGACTTCATGCCGGTGTCGTGGTTCGGAGTGAATGTCTCTGTGGTGCCAGGTTGCGCCCGAGGTCACGGTTTCCACAAAGGCACTGATGATGCCACCTCTGGTCTGAAGCAGAAGGAAATGAACTCCCGCCAGTGGGGAGACTCTGCTCTTATTTGCCTCCTCCTGAAGCATTACACCCTCCAGCGTGATGTGCTCTGCCTTTATATTACACTTGCCCTTAGACGGTTCCACTCGAACAAAATCGACTGACTCTCATGAGTGGATACGCCACAGAAAGGGCTCTCCCTTTGGTTTGTGTGAGAACTGTGTCACTTGTTTAAAAGAGATTGCGAAATCGTGACTCGTTTTAATCCAAAGGCAGGGAGGACCTTTTTAACTGCTCACTGCTTGCTGCTTTGTATGACCAGTGTATTTGGCTCTTTTTCAAAATCTCTCTCATTTTCACTCGCTGCAGAATTAATTTCTTTCAGGGCTAAAGCTGTTCCATTTCCCCATTAAGTTTCCTCTTTGTACGCTCAATTGTCAGCCTGTTCAACTTCTTACCTACCTGCGCACTGTGAAATGCATTGCCCCAAGAAATGCAGATTAATTTACAATGAGATTTGTATTTTAAACCATAACAATGAAGGCATTAGCCTTTTAGCTTGGTACTATTATATAAGCCTATGGCATACTAAACTTTCTTAGGCTCTAGTTTGTGCCTCTTAAGAGTGAATGCACTGTGCGTGTGTAAAATGAATATGCATATGTCTATATTCATAGCCTCGGAGGAAATAATGAGGCTCAGAATGAGAGCAGACGAGCAAGTTAGCGTGTGTCATTATGCATGTGTTTTGACTTACTCGCTCCTTATGAAATTGCAACAGGATGCAACCGTTTACTGAGCCGCTTTCATCAGGACAAATTTACTCATCTTTGAGAGCCCGGTCTCATTTCACATGCCTTTTGTCGCTGAATCAAAATGGATGCCTGAAGCTGAATGTAAAACCACACTGGTTCCATTCCAACACATTACATTTCAGTAAAGAGCTCTTATAAGTGGATTAGCTCAATATATACATACCCACACCCTAAGATGCATAATTCAGTATTTCACACAGTCTTAACAGAAGACCCACCGAGTACCTTAATAAGTTAATGCTAACATGGTCATTTTACAAATTACATGTTTTTTCATTTTAAAGCTCAAGGTCATCTATTGACAGATAATTTATTGTATTTTAGACAGAGCCTTTTCTAATTGTTGATTGTTGCATCGTTGGCTACTTTTTATTTTAGCTTGAGTCTATACATTTTAAAAAGGGGCATTATGTTAATGTTTTTACTATGAGCATCAAGGTGTGTTCTTAATGCTAGA
Source organism: Tiaroga cobitis (assembly GCA_030578255.1). Taxonomy (NCBI): domain Eukaryota; kingdom Metazoa; phylum Chordata; class Actinopteri; order Cypriniformes; family Leuciscidae; genus Tiaroga; species Tiaroga cobitis. The sequence continues at coordinate 13,410,280 of CM060608.1, forward strand.
ATATTGCTTATTGTAGTCTGCACTACTTTTTTAACAATTGTATGCCAAATAGTGGAACATTATAATGGATAACATACAGCCAGTCCTGACGTGAATCAGTGGGTTTTACATCATCCTGAAGGGGTTAATTTTGCAAAAAAATACTGGCTGACTGTACATTACCTCACTTTTTTTTTACACAGCAACTTACCGAATAAATAAATAAATAAATGGACATGAAATATTGATTTGAGCTGAAGTATTTTACTACGTGAGAAGAAATTGTCTAGGGAACAGTACAAGAGACATGGAAATAACAAAGCTTGTGTACGCCAGTCAGTTCAGCATTTATTGCGATTGTTTTTTCGGGAAGCTGGATGAAACTGACAAATGCAAAAAACTTTAAAGAAAACTTTCATCTTTATAGGAAATCAAACCTTTTTCTTATTGCTAGTGAGAAGCAAACTAAACTGAACTAGACTAGAACTGAAATGTTGATAGTGACATTCACATCTAAGTGATTGGAAAGTCATTTGGCTGGGCAAGACATTATTTTACATAACCTCTGAAAAGCTCTTAAATCATAAATATCCACCATGTCTGAGTTTCTCCTCACTTACCGTCATTCTCTTAAGATTTTACCCAGTTTCAGAGAGACTTCAGAAATGCAGGGTTCAATTAGCACATTCGTTTTGTGTCTCTCTTTTTCCTCCCCTGAGATCTGGAGACATCATCTCAAAAAGTCTGTTAAGAGTCCTGCATTTGTAATGGAAATCAGATTTCCCACCATTAAAACTAGTTTGCTGATGTTTACCATTTATAAATGCTAATTTGCAGGTCTACAAAATGCTGTCAGGCTGTGGAGGAGTCTCAGTGAGATGCTTTGGGTTTAAGGTTCTGTCTGATCTGTTGATAGGTTTCACACATAAAGGATAATTGAGTTTTTCATTCAATTATACTTTCAAAAGTGTCAAAATGAGAGTTTCCAAACATCTGCCATTGGTCAATCAAAATATAGTCCCACCTAAAACGTACGGCCATGTAGGGATTTTTTGGATGCTCAGAAGTCTAAAAATTATCTTTATAATATAATTATTTTTTTGTGTTAAAATTTGTGCTGTCAATTGATTAAAAAAATGACTAATTATGCTGAGTTCACACTGCACGATTTTAGCCCCGATTTTCACTCGCCGGCAGGTTTTGGGAGATCGCCGACAAATGCCCAAAATCATAGGCAAATCGGTGCTCGTTCACGCAAGTGACAATCACGCAGTGTGAATTATCAAAGACGTGATCTGAGAGAATCGCAGATGAGTCGCCGACGCCCGTGAGATATTTGGCATGCTAAATATCTGGACCTGTCGGCGATTCAAAATCCTGCTGTGTGAAATGTGTTCTGACTGAAAACTACATCGGCGATGACGTACAGCCAATAATAGAGCAAGATACAGGGCAGCAAGGATGTTCGGGGAGGAGTTATGGATCAGAATATCAGTATTTTAATAGATATATTTACATTTATATCAAACAGAAACAAAGCACAAACATTTGCTTGACCATCACAGCAGCACATTGCAAAATGATTTATTTACCCCCAACTCTCTTTGCAGAACACACAATCCTTCCTCCCCTCATCTCCCCAACCATTTCCTCCTGCATAATGTTTTTCTTTTTCTCCTTTTCGCTGCAAATCAGCGCACAGATAATTTGTATCGTCTTGCAAGCTATCATTTTTTATGACAATTTCAGTCTCTTGCGTTATTTCCTTATGACTTTTCGCACGTGTTTCGTTGTGAAACGTAGTTTGCAGACCAGACAGAAGTTGTCGAGGATTCTTCCTATTGTAAAGTCATGCAGTGTGAAACCCCCTGTCGCCGATCCATCGTGCAGTGTGCAGTGCACACAGCAGCAACTGAATGTTACCCCAGATAGTCGTGCAGTGTGAAAAGAACAGTGACCTGACTACTTTGAAAATCATGCAGTGTGAACTCTGCATTAATCGCACCATCACAGCAGCAGGTTTATTTGGACTTTATTTTACTCATTTTAGGGTAAGTTTACAAGACAATGATGTACTAAATACTGAAAAGTTTTTGTACAGATGACAATGTTAACAAAACGATCCCCGTTCACATGCGAATACAACTAATAAAGCTGTATTATGCATTCCAGACAAGTATTTGGCAATGTCACTTTGTAAAGAAAGACTGCACGCCTCCACACATACACATTCAAACGCGCATGCCTATAGACCAAACACATGTGCATGCCGTCACCGTTTTCACAGATTCGCGTTTTTAGTTTACACTGAGACGATAACGGTATCGTTTTCTAAAACTTGCACTTTGAAACCTGCTTTCAAGTTTGCATTTGCAGGCCACCAAAACGCCATTGTCGTATAAATGAACGTCTAAAACGCATAAAAATGTTATGTTTTTAGTTGAAAACGATGTTGTGTAAAAGGCAAAGATTGTACTTACGAGGACATTTTGGCTAACTTTTGTATGGTTTTGTCCATTCAAGCGCGAAAGAGAACTCTGTCTGAAGTGGCTTTCTGTGTGCACGAGTCGTGTGTGTCTCAGACTCGATGCTCACGCAGGTTGCCAGTTTGAGGACATGCAACAGGAATGAGTGCAGATGACAATGGAAGGCAATGAGCCTTACACTGCCTTACATTGTAAGTTAATGAGTTGAGTTGCGTTGCGTTTTAATATGCCTCTGGTCATAGAGCTTTTTAGATGGATGGTAAGGCCTTTTACTTGGGTATAATCTGCGATCTCTGACCCAGTTCGTTTGCTGGCTTCCATGACTACTTTGTGACTAATACTTTGTGTTTTTCGCCAACTGGTAACACACAGTCCAAAACAAAAACAGACATTCCCACACAGAACGCACAGTTCAAAGTAGAATAACTGGCTCTAGCATTGTTTTTCTGAGAAACAAGTGTGCGAATTTAGCATTTTTTCCGAAATATTTGCAAACATATTATGGTGTTTTTATGCTTTAGTACAGCCCCCCCAAAAAAATACATTGAGCACCTTGAAATGCATATCACTGAATCTAAGACATCTTGAAAACACTTTAAAAGCCTTGTGTTGTTTTCTTATTTTTCCAAGTGTTTTATAATTGAACAGAGGCAGCCTGCTGAAGGGCCTCTGTTTTGAATAGTGTCTTGCCAAACGGAAAGGAATGCACATGCATATCCAGATTTTTTTTTTCTTTTTGTCCCCTTTATCTCAATATAGAAGAGAAAAGAAGCCACAGACCCCCATGGCTGATTAGAGAATAATGCTGGAGCCGATTGTTTGTGGCAGGTTTTATTGGAGCTGGTTATTGGATGTGTTTTATTGATGGCTCTGTTCAGGGAATTCCAGGTAATGAATGATTTATGCACAGTTACATAATTCAGGTCTTCACGCTGAAACTTCAGATCACATGCATTGTCTATACTTGCTGTGGAAAGTGTTTCTGCTTTGGCAATGGTCTAAATCCTTTATGTATCAAAAACTGATGATAAAGGGTAGCCTACCACATGCCACAGAGACTGAATCAAACCGGCCGTGAATTCCATTTTCTTCTGGCTTTCATTATGTGTTCTGTCCTCTCTCTCAAGTTGAAGTGAAGTTGAAGGAACAGTATAATCAAAAATGAAAATTGTCATCATTTGCTCACTATAGTGTTGTTCCAAACCCATGTGACTATCTTTTTTATCTTTTTTTAATTTTCTTTCTTTTACAGCAAAAGCGTTTAATGACCAGAGTCTGACAAGCTCCAAAAAGAACAATAGAGTACCATATATATATATATATATATGGTACAAAATACATATACATATATATATATGTATGGTACAAAATACATATATATATATATATATATATATATATATATATATACATTTTATGTATATGTATGTGTCGTTTCATTGTTCTTCTTTTTGGAGCTTGTCAGGAGAAGAAATGGCAAGAACAAATATGAGCACCCTTGGTAAATATGAGTAAATTATTTCATTCAAAATATTCACAACAATCTAACATTTAATTGAAGTTCATTTACACACAAAAAAATGTGGAATAAATGCATAAATAATATGGTTTTCTCCAAAACACGTGTGCCAAAATTATAATGAGTAAAAATCTAACTGAAGTATCTTCAGTTATACAAGTATGTTTTTAAGTTCACATTAGTGATCAGGAACACTTAAGTGAAAAGTCATGACTTCACTGTGCTCTACATATAAAGTGACACACAGGCCAAATTCCTATAGTCATCCATCACTATTGGGAACACCTGAAAATACAGTGATGGTGTGTGACAAAAGGTTGGTGAGATGCACAATTCATGAAATGGCTATAAGATAAAATAGAAATACTATTTTTATAAGAAATACTTTGTTGGAATACTGTAAACCCCAATAAGTTCATAGTACTCAACTTTTGCAGAAACTGATTACATAATAACTTTTGAGGTAAGTAACTTAATTTTTTTAAGTAAGATTTTTTTAGAAGTTACAATCTAATCAAACTTAAACATTTACATTTTATTTTAAATTTTGTTTAAGTGCACCATGCTTAAAAATATTGTTTAACACATTTTTAGTTTCTCCATACTTAATTATTTTGATCCAATGGTACTTAAATAAAAATCTACTAACTCAAAAAGTATACTTGTGTATAACCCACAAGCTAATGAAATTTACAAGTTAAAACTACAAAAAATAAATAACTTCAGCTGTACATTTTCTTTTTTTCTTTTATACAGTCTTAAAATGTTTATACAAACATGTCAGACCATCAACAGCAGTCATTTTTTAAAACTCTGTTCTAGCTCAGAGGTGTCTAACCATGTGCCATGATCCGCTAAGTGACTCAAGTCACATACTAGTTTCACCACCTACCCAATAGCTGTAAGTGTGTTAACCAGTGAAATTACCTGGTGAAGTATTTAATGGGAATGAAAACCTACATTGACACAGCACAATTAAACGCCTCTGCTCTAGCTACAATTATAACTAACATCTTGTAAAACTCATTTATGGTTGTGTGTGTGTGTTTGTGTGTACATATGTATCTCTACATATCAAACTGGAACAAGATAATCAGGAACTGAACATCTTAAAGTGCTTAACATAAAGTATGAAAAGAAATGCTGATTTCTTAAAACCACATTAGTAACAGCCATGACCATCAAAGTGCAAAGTAAGTTGGTCCTGTGGGCACAGATAAAACAATCAATATGAAACCAATCAAATGATGCAACCTCTTTACAAATTAATGATACAAAATATGATACAAAATTTCAAGTGTTTATGTAACTTACCGATAAAGTTGAACTCTGGTGACAATGTAGGTCTGCACATGCACACAAAAACAGACAGCAAGATATTTAATTTTTAAGAGACTTTTGATTGATTTACTCAAGAACAGAAAAAGCAAAAATAATCGGCAAAGAGTGGGTTTTATAGATACTATTACAACTCACTTTGCAAAAAAAACTATCAAAGTCTTCAGTGTCCATGAATTCACTGCTGACTGCATAAAAAAACTGATCTAGACCAGAGCTGACCCCCCAACCGGTGAAGCACTTTATGACCAAGAGTGCAAATAACAATGTTATCAGATTTCAAAATACAGGTGAGGTCTTATCTGTTTTATGCTTTGATATTATGAAATCACACAGAGTGTGTCTGCTTCCGCTCTTCCTACACTTTTAAATGAACACAACACAGAAAGCATGTTGTTCCACTTCAGAGGGTGGCTAACTTGTTATTCACAAATATTAGCTCAAGAGATAGTGTACGGCCAGCTTTATATGCTAATAAATTAGGCTCCAAATAAAAGAAATGGTACACATTTGAGTCGCCTTGATTTTGGGGAATGCACTTCTCTGCACTTCTTCCACTTCAACCTATAATTAAAAGACGTTTGTAAAGGTTGAAACTTGCAGAGTTCATTCGTTAACTATTATGTCCATAACCTTAACTTTGCTACAAAAATTCAAATGTTTCAAATAATGTTCTAACGAACTTTCTATTCATCAAAGAATCCTGAAAAATAATATGATAATTGATAATAATAAAGACATTAATAATTCAGCACCAAATCAGCACATTTGAACACTGTAAAAAGTGATCAGTTGTCTTAATAATTTTAAGTAAGTTATTAAACTTCATGCGTAGTGTAATATATATTAAAAAAAAGTTATGTGAACTTGGTAATTCCACATAACCTTTTTTTTTTCAATTATGCATGAAGTTTATTTACTTAACTTTAAATAAAGCAAGGAAACCTTTCCCTTAAAATTGTTAAGTCAACTGATCACTGTAGCAAAGTTGGATGTTATGGAAGGAGGAGGCGGGAACCGGCGAACATTCAACACTTTAATAATCATAAAATAAACCAACAAATCTAACGTAAAGACGGCAGCCCCTCACGGCCGACTGCCGTCACATATAAAACAAAACATAAATTATAGTCAAGGCCTGGTCCTCTCTCGTCCTTTACCATCGTCACTCCTCCTTTTATGCCAGTGGCGCCTCCAGAAATTTTTCATAGGGGTGGCCAGATGGGCCCACTTAAAATCTTGGGGTGGCACACCAAAACTATAAACCATAATTTCAGAATTGTATTCTACGGTTGTAGTAAACCGGCCTGTAGAAAACTATCATAAAGACTTAAGGAAACTCCTACTGATATACTTTGGTGTATTGTGTTATATTTAATGTTACTAATGATATTAGTAGGGCCCTACTAATACATATTATATTATATATAATGATATATATTATATAGATATGATATATATAAGGGCTCTCACCCCGCGGCAAATTTCCAGATACTTACATAATTGTGATGAATTTAATCCTTTTTAAGTTATTATTTTGCAGTGTAAGATTACAGTTGACACCTTTAAATATTACATAAATGTATTATGCATTTTTAATAAACTTAATGAGTGTATAAATCAGCAGCAAAAAGCAATTCTTGAAAAAATCTGCACAGTAATTTTATAAAATCTAAATATGTTAATAAAAACAAATGACTATTAGTTCTCTTATAAAATTCAATCAGGCAATCATACATTTCACAATTTTATATTTATATATGAATGTCAAGAATTCAGAAGTGCATATATAGCCTACACTACAAATAAATAATATGCAATTAAATTATGCTTATTTTAAATGTATTGAGCAGGCTAGGTATAACAAAATATATTGGCTTTTAATAATATTTCAGTGCGCAAACCCATGATAACATGAAAAACAGAGCACACGCAGCGTGTATGCGCATCTCGGGATTCGCGGGTGCAGAATGATGTGCTCAAACTAAGCAACATGGAGTCACAGTGTGCAGCGCCACGCTGCATAAGTGCGCATTTAAAAGTTCACGTCACAAAGCGAAGAAATGTCGAGCGCACAAATCCTAGTGCGATTTGTTACTTTGTTTCACAGTTTTGAATTCCAGTTATTGTGTGTTTGATGCCGATTCATAGTCCTTGTGATGTGTATGATCTAGCAAGCACACGGTAGTGAGTCGTTTAAAAACAGCAACAAACTCCAACAAAATAAAGTAATTTTATGCAAATCTACAGCCTTTTATCTACAGATAATGTATTATAATGTGAATATATCATATTGGAGAGAGTTTTACCGTGCATCCAAGAGGCGCGCGCGCTGTTTGAATATGAATGGAGATTGATTGACATCCGCAGAGAAGGGAAAACGAGTTTCCGTATACTTTAATGATGTAAATACACTTCTGTCCCGCACATTAAGCTATGGAATGACTTCAGATGACTTTGTCACCCAAACTGAAGTGAAAAAATCGGGAGGCGCCGAAAAGCGCGCTGTTTGCATCCCTGCTTGTCAAAACGTGGCAAAGACACATCAAAAAGCTGCTGAAACAGTATACTGTAACCGTTTGGCACTTAAAAAGCACGTCACGACACATAATTCCCCGTCTTCTTTTACTAAAGAATATTTTTGACTTATTTATGAAATGCATAACTAAAATTTGTACTGGCCATTGGGGTGGCCAGGAGTCGGCCAGGGGTGGCCACGGCCACCCCTGGCCACCCCCTGGTGGCGCCATTGTTTTATGCCTCCGTTCCTCCGTGAGAGATATGAGACCGGTGCGTCGAGCAGGTGTCGCTCATCAGCAATCTCGCCACCGGCCTCGCGCCGCTCTCTCACGGCCCTCGGCCTCGTCCTGCTCGCCACAATCACTTTTTACAGTGAATGGTTTCTGAAGGATCATGTGACAGTAATACGACAATATTATCTTTGAATCATCTTTTTTTGGATGATTTTCTCAGCAAATGTGGATATGCGGCTATTAACTTCCAGCTCACTCACTTTACTAATTAACAATATAAACATTTGTAGACTGTAGACTATTATCAGTCACAGTCTTCCTCTTGGTTTCTCTGCGTTCATGAATGTTTTTACTTTAAAACCTTGCGTATTGTCACTGTATGTTTCCTCTTGAGGAAGACAAAGCTTTGCCAGGAGACTGGTTATCGCACCATGTTTGATTTGTCTGTCTCTTATCTGAGCGTGGCGATAGGAAAAGGCATCCTCCAGAATGCAGGATATATCAGGACAGGCTGAAAGACTGCTTTTCCTCAATTCTCGGTCAGTCTTTGGTAACGTTATCCAATGATGTGAATTCCAATTGGCTGTGTTATAAGGAACAGCCAGTATTATGTCTGTATTCTTTAGCTAAATAAGCATACATGTTATTCCTGTGATTAATTTGTGCAAAGCAGCTCTACATTCTGTCTTGCTGGTCATAACTGTTACGCCCCTGCAGCACTTGAGAAAAGTGCCGGAGAAAATCACTGCATGTTCCACCTTCTAAGCAGCCAATTGTGCATTAATGTGCCAGTCTCATTCTCTCTAGCTGGCATTATGTATTGCCCTTCACCTTTTAATATCTGTAAATGTATGTGAACATGTAGGGTAGTAAAAGAATCATAATTTATTCAAAGGGCAGCCAAGGTCTCAGATTAAAGGAGGCATTTGCATGAACTGGAGAACTCTTCAAATGATCATGTGACATTGATGTAGGACCATTCACAAGTGGGAGAAGAATTATTAATTAAGATTTTATTAGAGAAGGGATTGTCATGCATATTGAATGTGTTTGGTTTATATTCTCTCTGACATTTCATGGGCCTTGGAACTTGGAAGCAATATTTCATCACTGTTTAACTTTTTTGTATTGTGTGGGCTTTGTTTTAACAAATAACTGATTTACATAATGTAATCATATGGTTAACCAGTTTGATACTTTATTATACTTAGTATTTACTCATTATAGATTGATTTAATTATATATTGTGTACAGTGTGCAAAAAAAGTGTATACTGTACTAATATCTGTTTATTATAGTCACACTCACATTTATTTTTGTGAGACATCCTAAAAATGGTTGTGATTAAGAATGTATTTGGAAAAATAAGATGAGGGAGGGGGTCATAATTATTTCTCAACGCCGTTTTCGGCCTGTCCTAGTCAGGATGCTTTCTGCGGTTCATTCATGTCTTTGCTGCACCATAAAATCTGAGAATTGTCTTTTTAATCTGTCTTGAGGACAAGCTGTAAATCATATTAGTAAATGGTGATCATGTGATTGAATGAGTGCAAGATCACAGTATATAGCATTTCAGTCCATCACGAGTGGTGTTATCACTGTCACGACAATGGAAGTGAAAAGCACATATTCGCCTTTTTGTAAATGGGCAATTTTGTGTAATTAGGGTGAAGTTGGCACTCAAGTTTTTTTGTTGTTTTTTTTTATCAGTACTTGAGGTACAAAGTACTTGAATATTTAGATTGAAAAATTATCCAATTGCACAGGGCATGCAGAGTTCATTCTGGAGCATTATGATCACGGAAAGTTCTCACTTTGTGTCAGTTTAACAAGTCTGTAAATGCTGGGTTGCCAGCCTGAAGGAATCCCTGTCAAAATCTCTCTCCGGGTTCAACACATCTCACCCATTAGCTTCAGCACCATACATTCATCCTGTGACGGCCCACAGATGGCTCCTAATTAGCAGGGAAATTAAAAACGGTAGATAGAGGCTGGAGAAAAGGCCCATGGCCGCATTGAAGGGTCTTTTTAAGGACTCTGGGAATGGTCATTCAGCTAATGCATCATTTATGCAGATGATGGTGTCAACACATTGGCTGTAGGAGCTTTTCTGATGCCCTGATGTCTCAGAGGACAGGACACTACATGAATACATCTGTCTATAGCAGGATTTTGTCTTGCCCAATGTAAATCTCTTGCACTCTTGTCCTTATTGCTTAAGAGTCCAGGATAGTTTCCCTTATAGTCCAGGATAGTTTCCCTTATAGATTATATTAGCCTAGAACACCAAATAAGCCAGGACAGCCACTGTGAACAGGGCATTGTGAAGCAACAAGTTACACTGGACCATACAGCAGCATAAATTCACCCATTCAAAACATTTATAATATTTACTCTGCCTCAAACTTTCGTGGTGCGTCATGTCAAAAAAATGCACCGGTGCTGATACGTTGGATCAGTTTTTATAAGTGAGATGCTCTCGTTCACTCTAGACAAGAGTGTTAGCCTACTCAGGTCTGCCGTCCAAAGGCAAAAGGTCGAAAATGAGTTATTGATATTTTTGGCACATTCAAGACCTCCTTTATCATGTGGATTAATATCTTGAGTCAATTTTGTTTTTTTTGAGAAAATAACGGGTTATCTTAACAGTAACTTCCAAAAGCCCATGAGAAACCAAGGCAGAACACCGTAACACCAGTTACCGCTCTTTGGCTTTGTTTTGGAACGCTCAAATTGAGTTTCGGTACTCTGCCTTTGTTTAGCCGTTCGTCAATATATGAAGTGACTGTGCCGGTCTTCTATACCCCTTATTCACGGCAGCGCCATCTTTGATTTTTAATGAGAATGAAAGCGAGGCTGTGAGGGATAGACATGCATCTCTTCAATGGGCTGCACTGTTATTTAATGTGTTTTCGGATTGTTCTGCTCATGAAACACTGTAAAAATATCTTTCCAAGAAATTCCAGTTGACAAAAAACTCCCGACAATGTAAGCTGTGGAAAATTGTAAGTTATAGGAGCTTTATTCAGCTTTTTACAGCGGATGCCATTGGAAACACGGTAAGTCTATCCCTCACAGCCTCACTTTCATACCTGTCATGGCGCTGCTCTGAATAAGGTCTATTAAATAATGCTACCTATTAGATTGTACGGTGGTCTGCCTTTGTTTTACTGTCCATTAAAATTTTAATTGCGGTGTAGCCTGTTTACTTTGTACAGCTGCCATCAGTCCCTGTAACTTCTGATGTCCCCAGAACTTTGTCCTGCACAAACACGGTCTGAACATTTAGTATGGTCTGAACCCGCTCCATTGACAAACGTTCGATATCGATCGCAAAGGATATATAAAGAGTTAAAAGAAAAATGTTACACATGTCGTAGCAGGTGAATACAACAAAGATTTAACTAGGGATGGGCATGATTAATCGACGATCGATAATTGATCATTAAGAATTTCGTCGATCACGTTAATTTGTTATTGATTAAACTAATGCAGGTTGCGTTGCTTAGTGTGAGTCTTGAAGCAATGAAATTAATTCACTGTGTGGCAGCAATTAAACATTTTACCACCCGGGGGCAATATTTGATGCCATACTAAGTTACTGTACCTGCGAGTTTCTGTTTTGATTTCAAAAGAAGAATCATGAAGAGAGCGGGTGTTTTCGGCGGCTGGACTGACGGTCACCAGGTTGTGGTCGCGTCTGACCCCAGATCATGTCAACATGCTTATCTTTCTCAACAAAAATCAGTAGACTGGTGCAGAAGTTGTATGTAAGTTACTAGTTATTTTTTATGTGGCTTTAAGTAGCATAATTTAAGTAGCCTAATTAATTGCTAGGTAGGCTAATCTCTCTCACCCTCTTTCTCGACTACGTGCCTTGGATAGTTTTGAGTTACATTTGGACAAAACCTGTCAGATCTAAGTATTATTATGTTTTTGGTTAAGTTATTGTTAACATGATTCTTTTTTTTATTATTTATTAATTTGGAACAAACAGGTCTCTGTTTATGAACGCCGGCTCGCAGCTGCAGATTCCGTTGCTTTAGAGCACCGCAGCGCATATATCTTCAAGTAGGGCTGGGCGATAAAACGATAACGATAGTTATCGCGATATAATTTTTCTCGATAAAATGATATCAAGAGTTCGATAATGTTTATGTTCCAAAACCGGAACGAAACTCATTTGAACCGCCCGCGCCGCACGGACTGTGTATCCGCTCGGCTCAAAGTCCAAACGGCAGCGCGAGCTCACTAGAGCAGACGCATTTACTCTGATCGGTCTCGCTCACGAGATCCAGTGAGAAGCGCTTGAATTCAGCGAAGAACACACGTCTCAGTGATTTAAACCAGTTTAAAGGCAGATGAAACAGCGCTGATGAACAGGAGAAACACTGTGCGCAACGATACAGTCAGAAGGCTTTTCCGTCTACAAATTCCCATCATTTACCACTCATTTAGATTTGGCAAATGTTCTCGTGTTTGGCAAGTGTTTGTCATGATATGTTCTAACAATAAAGAGTAGTTTAAAACTACAATAACGCTCTGGTTTCTACAACTTTCACTTAGGAGTAGAAATCTGCCTTTAAACTTGAAAGAAATAAAGATTTGACATTTATCGTGATAATTATCGATATCGAGTGATTAGTGTTGTCAAAATATTCGGTACCAAGTCGTACAAAAATTTTTTAAACGTCACGGTACCGGTCAAACCCGGTTCTGGATGCCCATGCATGCACGAAGGGTGTGAAGTTGCGTCCTCTTCATGAAGGCGCTGAGACATGGCGACCGGCGGCGCTGCTGATGTGAAAGACTATTTAAATGTAGATAATTTTCATTACTAATACATCTAATTGCCAGATTTCCAGTGTCCTACCTATAATTCATTTAGCGGGAAAACTAAAAATCTTTAAAGTCATTTTTCTCAGTTCCACACTCTAGCTAGTTAAGGTCTTTTGCCTTTGTAGGACAGAGTTGCTTTCTTATGACACACTGCTAAGTATTCCTAATATGTTGGACCTTTTATTGAAAGTAGCCTTCTTTTTCCTGAGGCATGCCTTCACAAGCATCCATATAAGCTTTATTTTTGATGTTTGAGTTGGGTGAGGTTTTACACTTGAAAGGGGTGCTAAGAGAAAAAACAGAAAGCACACTAAGCAGATTAATCTGCTAAACTTCTTGAGATCAGTGTGTACATTGCCTTAGTAATGAGTCCATCACTGTGTCAGAATCTTGACAACCGTCCACCGCTAGTGACCTTGATTCTGTCGCACAGACTGGACAACTGTTATAGATCAATCAGAGTTGATGTATTCATCTATTACACCTGTCAGGCTGCACGTCCACTCTCACCGTGCATGAAAAAGCGGATGTGAGTTATGACACTGCAGTTTAGAGAAGCATAGATCAAGACGGATGATACGGGTGACACTTGAAAGTGTACTAAAGAAAAAAGAAAAAAAAGAAAGGAAATCTGCTTTGTCACACCAATGTCTTTGCAGGGTTGATTTTGTTTTGTACATTTTTTGTCTTGGAAGAAAATATCTTTAAATGGGGCTGTATGTATGAATATTTAAAAGAACTTAAGTCAAGTCAAGTCAAGTCATCTTCATTTATATAGCGCTTTTAACAATGGATTGTTTCAAAGCAGCTTTACAGAGATAAACATATAATTTAAGGTAACAGATTGTTTTGGCTTTATAGCGGGCAGAATTGAGAATTGAACTGACAAAACCGAAAATGTTGAGGGCTATTCTTTGGCAGGGCTTCTGGTTACAAGAGGGGATTGGGTACTTGTCATTTAGCAGATGCATTTTATCCAAAGAAATTCAAAGCATTGTCACTGAAACAAATAGTCATTGAACAAGCAGTAAGAAATTAAACTGATTTAAGTTTTACTTTATTTACATTTTTAACACTTTTCACAAAGTACAAAGATCAAATGAATGGTTTTCGGCTCATTGTCTGTCAGACATAACCTTTGAACAAACGAATGAGTCATCTGAGTTAAATCAGTTATGTGATGAGTTGTCCAACTGATTCTACTCATGATTCAGTCTAATGACTAAATGTGTTGTACTCAGTCTCATTTGCTGGTTTGTTTGACTGATTCATTAAGAACTACACTAATTGAGCAATTAATTTACCAACTGGACAGCAATGGGATTTTTTTGTAACATAATTCTTTACGGTCTCTTTTGATCAATTTAATGCATCCTTGCTGAATTTTTTATATATATATATATATATATATATATATATATATATATATATATATATATATATATATATATATATATATATATATATATATATATATATATATATATATATATATATATATTAGGGCTGTCAGTTAAACGCGTTATTACCAGCGTTAACGCAAACCCATTTTAACAGCGTTATTTTTTTTATTGCGCGATTAACGGTCCTTTTGGCCTAGCAAACTTTCGTTTTTTTTCACATGCTTTTGCAACAGGGCGTGGCATGCGTGGCGCTGCGCTATGAAACCCATTCATTTCAATGGATTGCGCTGCGCGAGGACGTTTTGTTGCTTCGTCGACCAAAGCGCAAGCGGATCTAGCTAGACCGGAAACAAAACAACAGGCACGCCGCACACACTTGTTTGGGCTTGCGAGCCGGCCAAATAGTTGGTTAACGTTACTTTTTGAGTGGATGACGAGCGCGAGACGCCGAAATGGATGCCAATAAGATTCTGAATTGAAAGTTTACTTGTAAAAAGTTGCCAAATGGTTCCATTGACAAGACCAAAGTGATCTGTGTGTTTTGTCGTTGAGAACTGAGCTATCATCATCGCTGCACGTCTGAAATACCACTGAATGGCCAAGCACACACACACAGCTGATGCGAATTCTCCACCCCCTCGTCAATATCAGGACCTCGTCAGTATTTCTTTCACCCTTTTATTGATGGACAGTGTTACATTGTGTGAGAGATTATTTGCTCCAAGTGAGAAAGTTATTGTGAAATTGAACACAGTATATGCCAATGTTGTTTTCAATAAAAAAAAAACATTTGCACAAAGCAAACCGATCCACTTTTCCATGTTGATAAGAGCAATATCAACAAATTAGCAAAATAATGGGACAAAAAGAAATCAAGAGACATTTAGAGTAGATAAAAATGTGCGATTAATTGCGATTAATCGCGAGTTAACTATGACATTAATGTGATTAATCGCGATTAAATATTTTAATCGTTTGACAGCACTAATATATATATATATATATATACACACACACACACACACACTCACCTAAAGGATTATTAGGAACACCATACTAATACTGTGTTTGACCCCCTTTTGCCTTCAGAACTGCCTTAATTCTACGTGACATTGATTCAACAAGGTGCTGAAAGCATTCTTTAGAAATGTTGGCCCATATTGATAGGATAGCATCTTGCAGTTGAAGGAGATTTGTGGGATGCACATCCAGGGCACGAAGCTCCCCTTCCACCACATCCCAAAGATGCTCTATTGGGTTGAGATCTGGTGACTGTGGGGTAGGGGTGCAACGGATCAAAAAACTCACGGTTCGGATTGTTTCTCTGAACAGAGTCACGGATCGGATCATTTTTCGGATCAACAAAAAAGACAAACAAAAAGACAAAACTTATGTTTATTTGTCTTATTAATACTTTTAAATTATTAAATTAAAATATATAAAATCAACTTAAAGTGCACAAGGCATAATATCTTATTTTTAGAGAAATTAGGGGGATTGACTGGTTGAGTTACCGAAACAGGCCAATCAGAATGCTCTCTGTCTTACATGCGCACACACGCAAGGTCTCTCGCTCCCTCCCTCTCTGCCGTTCGCGCGCAATATATGTTATGCACGCAGTATGTTCCGTCTCGCATGCGCGCTCTAGATTTTGGGAGATTTTAACAAATTTGCGGGCATAAGGGAGCCGCTATCAATATGCAGGATTTTTATAAGTTAATTTTTTTTTAGGTCAATTCAGCGTAACTCCGGACTGTCCGGACAAAATCCGGACGTATGGCCACCCTACTACACACTCCACTAACCTCTTTCCTTCATCATTATATTTGACAGGGAAGCCAAAATTCTCCCATACATGGGGATTTAAATGACGCGGGGCGTTCAAGCTCTTCCGTTCCTCTGCTCGCCATGACCACGATGTGGAGATGTGTGGACTGAACATGCGTACATTTTTTTTTTTTCATAAATCAATCCGCGGATCACGTCTGTGCCGAACCGAAGATATTGATCCGAACGGATCTCGAATCAATGATGATCCGTTGCACCACTACTGTGGGGGCCATTTTAGTACAGTGAACTCATTGTCATGTTCAAGAAACCAATTTGAAATGATTCGAGCTTTGTGACATGGTGCATTATCCTGCTGGAAGTAGCCATCAGAGGATGGGTACATGGTGGCCATAAAGGGATGGACATGGTCAGAAACAATGCTCAGGTAGGCCGTGGCATTTAAACGATGCCCAATTGGCACTAAGGGGCCTAAAGTGTGCCAAGAAAACATCCCCCACACCATTACACCACCACCACCAACCTGCACAGTGGTAACAAGGCATGATGGATCCATGTTCTAATTTTGTTTACGCCAAATTCTGACTCTACCATCTGAATGTCTCAACAGAAATCGAGACTCATCAGACCAGGCAACATTTTTCCAGTCTTTTTCCAGCCTCTCTTTCCTATTTGTAGTGGAGATGAGTGGTACCCGGTAGGGTCTTCTGCTGTTGTAGCCCATCCGCCTCAAGGTTGTGCGTGTTGTGGCTTCACAAATCCTTTGCTGCATACCTTGGTTGTAACGAGTGGTTATTTCAGTCAAAGTTGCTCTTCCATCAGCTTGAATCAGTCGGCCCATTCTCCTCTGACCTCTAGGATCAACAAGGCATTTTCGCCCACAGGACTGCCACATACTGGATGTTTTTCCCTTTTCACACCATTCTTTGTAAACCCTAGAAATGGTTGTGCGTGAAAATCCCAGTAACTGAGCAGATTGTGAAATACTCAGACCGGCCCGTCTGGCACCAACAACCATGCCATGCTCAAAATAGCTTAAATCACCTTTCTTTCCCATTCTTACATTCGATTTGGAGTTCAGGAGATGGTCTTGACCAAGATCCACACCCCTAAATGCATTGAAGCAACTGCCATGTGATAGGTTGATTAGATAATTGCATTAATGAGAAATTGAACGGTGTTCCTAATAATCCTTTAGGTGAGTGTATATAAACATAAACCTGAACCTTAAATGGCAGACTGTATCTGTAATGTCACGACAATCATGTCTGGAAACGGAAAGTGATAGTGATTATTCTCGGTTCCTCAATCTTGTTACTCTACCTTGATTGCTTTAGAGTTTCAGATATATTCAAATTACGTACCAGTAATTACTCGCTAAGATTTTTGAGATACCACTAATTATTTCTAAATCAATTAATACATTTGAGGTTGATGAATCTAAAGTTTTTTGCATGGTTCCATTTATGGCCTGTAATGAAGTACCTGAAATGAATGTCAGTCAATTACCTGTCAAATATTTCAATCTGTTGCTATTTTGTAGTCTGGTGTATCTGGCTTGCAAGCTCTGATTACCCTTGCTCAGGATTCTACATGGAATAGTAAAACATTTCTGAAGTGATCCATTTTCCAGTTGAAGGCAACATTTACATTTTGCCTTAACAACAACTTTTCAGTGATTGGATAACCTTTTGACCACATTAAAAGCCACATTTAAATGCACTTAATATGCGCATGTGTTGCGATCTGATTGTGATTGAATCACAGAAGCCACATCGTAGGTATATAGTAAATTACACATTTCACAATTTTCCTACACTGTAAAAAGTGCTACTCCCACAAAGTAGGTTTTATATACTTTAAATAGTTATAATCTAGCTTATTTTATTAGTTTTATACTAAAAAGTATAAAAATACTTCCTCTTTACTTAAAATATAGAAGTTTTTATATAACCATATATTTTGAATAAAACCAATGCAATTTATTTAGGTAGTTATTTGTATGTGGTTATTGTGTACAATAAATGTTATAAAAGTGAGTTGACATACACTATTTATTTGAGCAGCTGTCGATGTGGCACGTGCGTTCACCAAACGTAAATATTTTAAATTTTTTCTAAGTCTTGGAATCCCGCTTTTTCATTGGCGCGGACTTTCTCAGGCAGATGCAGTATCTTCCTCGGCACTTCAACGGTTTGTTCGCTGCAGCGGATCTGAATAACAAGGTAAGTTGAGCAAATTTAGCCAAATGACTGGTGATGTAAAGTCACGCAAAATCGCTTACTCAAGGGAGCTGAGGTTAGGTTTGCATTGTACTGTAATAGAGCTATCCTGCACACATGGCAAGCTAAGATGGTTGCAGAGTGCTAGGGAGTGTGGTCGATCGGCAAACAGACAACAGCGGTTGAAATTAAATGAGTGCTGTAGGCCCGTCCAGCCTACAATGTGTTTCAGTTTTAAAGCTTATTTCTAGCAGCACCTGCTAACATTATCGCCACTGTAACAACATTTAGAATGGACGTGTTTAAAAACGCAGATATGTAGGCAATACTTAGTTGGACAAATGCCCTCAGTTATATTTTTATATTGCAAAGATTAAATTTCGGGATAATATGCGATCGAAACGGTCGCAATTTCAAGCTTTCAGGCAATAGAACGGGCAAATAAGGGAAAGTAAGATGGTGTTTTATGGACAGCAGGCAAAACAAGGTAGTCGTGTGTCTTTGACAGGACTCTGCAATCAGATTATGTACTTTTGCATTACTAAAGCAGATGCACAGATTACACTGCAGAGATGTATGTTTGTCTGTCTGATTTTAGAAATTTTATCCACGTTTTTTTTTTAATGCTGCATAGTCCATTAATTTGTAGCTTAAAAAACAATAATTTGATGACCAATCAGGGACAGGCAAGGACAACTGCATTGTTTCATTGTAATGCATCCTTTGAACCAGAATAAGACAACACTCATGCTACAGTAGATTATGATAGTTTAGTACCCACACTCTATGGCATTGTCATAGACTTCACTCTGGTCACATGCTCTAGTCACAGTATCCGTCTAGTATCACCACCTTTAGTAACAAAAGTACAATTTTGACTTTCTTGTCTTATGTCTTCTACCGGTCATCTATATTCCTCTCATTACCTGTTTGTCTTGATTTTTTTTGTCTCCACCAATAGAACCATGCTGAAACAGAGGTGCACGCTGAGCTTGGCAGTTGCCCACTGAAAATGTACATGTGCCATCATCCCGACACGATTGGTATTATGAAAGAAGGACAGCCCGTGGTCAGAGGTGTGCCAAACCTGTCTAAAGCATGCTGCCTCCTGTTTGGACTTACCTATGCTCTCGACCTTTGCAGTTCCAGTGTGATACAATGTGATTTTATGGCTCACATTTACCTCTATCCAAACATTACAGATTGGATATTTCACTGTACTGTTCAGAACAGGTTGAAAATACACTTATACAGTGTTTGTTTTATATTATACTTAACATATGCGGCCACATTTATTTGCTGTTTTGTAGTCACTGTTAAAAGTGACACTGGTTAACATTGAATAAATGTTTTTGTCTTCAATCTATTTTCTCATCTTTTTCTTCCATTGCATTTGTAATAGGTTAATCACTGTAGTGCTTAGAATATAGACTTTTAGATTTATTTTCTGAGGTTATATCCCGGACTCGGTAACACTTTATAATAACTGCATGCTATTAATCATTTGTTAAGCATGAGTAAACAGTTAATTCATCATTTATAAAGCATTAATAGACATTAATAAGCAGTTTATAAATACAGCTATAAACGCTTTTTTCTTGATTTATAAGCATATCTATAATGCGTTTAATAATTGTATTTTCATACCTTGTTAATGATCAATTAATAATTTCTATATGAAGTATAGCATTATTTACAAACAAGAGTTGTCAGTCATTCATAAGATCACTTAGAAAGTGTAAGTAAATGTAGTAAATTTGGGTAGTTATAAAGCATTTAGTAGTGGTCAGTTAACTATTTTGTGAGCTAATCTAAAGTGAGGACTATTCATGCCTTGTAAAACATTTATAAAGGAGATTTGAAGGCGCATCAATCTTCTAAACAGTAAAATGTAACAAACACAACACAGTGATACAGAACATAGAAATATTTAACAGCCTTTAAATCTCCTTTATAAATGCTTTACAAGGCATGAATAGTCCTCACTTTAGATTAGCTCACAAAATAGTTAACTGACCACTACTAAATGCTTTATAACTACCCGAATTAACCCTGAATTACAGCATAAATACATGTTAATAAAGCATTTATTAACACACTAAGTAACCATCACTATATGTCTGAAATCTGAATAATAAGATGTATGAATGTACATTTAAATAGTTTATTAATCATTTACTTACACGTTCTAAGTAATCTTATGAACCACTGAAAACTCTTAAATAACTGGTTTATAAAAAATGCAATTATTCATTTAGAAATAATAAATTGATCATTAATAAAGGATGAAAATACAAGTATTAAATAAATTATAGATATGCTTGTAAATCAAGACGAAAGCATTTATAGCTGTATTTATAAACTGCTTAGTAATGTCTATTAATGCTTTATGAATGATGAATTAACTGTTTACTAATGCTTAACTAATGATTATTAGCGTGTAGTTATTATAAAGTGTTACCCAGGACTCAATTAAAATGTTTATTCGCATATGATTAGGTTAATTTTACTAGTTTAATTTTACTATTTTAAAGTTCATAAAACCTAAGTAAAATGAGTGCAGGTTACTTGTAGCAAACCATAGATACATTACCTGTACCAAGAAAAGTAGGTTTATCTAACTGAGTAATACTAGTATTATTAGTTAACTCAACTTGATTTTATTGCGTTCATATTAAGTAATGTTAAAGTGTTCAATATACTTAAAAAAGGCTGCAAGTTGATTCAACCTAAAACATTCAATGCAGCCACTTGCCTCACTTTTTATAAGTTAGATCTAGGTATTACTTTTTACAGTGTATGATGTAAATGTATTAACATTTAACACAGTAAATGCGACCGGTGTAAAGTAAATGCTTTCCAGATATTCTATCTGGAAACAAAATGCATTTTAACAGTGTTGGGGGTAACTCAAGTAACGTAGTTACGTAATCAATGACTTTTTTTCAAGTAAAGTAAATCATTACTTTTTAATTTTCAACAAAATATACTTTTTTCAAAAAAGTAACTCAAGTTACTTTGTTTATTCCATTTATTGACTGACAGCTCTCCTGTCCCCATGTTGAACGAAATAGGGATTAAGTGCAGAGGCGTTGTGTAAACATGATGGTTATTGCAGTTCTAGACTAAATGTGATCAGGCATTACTAATCTTACTTGCACAAAATCAGTATTCCTCAAGAAGAATAAAAAACGTCAAATGAAAACACAGAATATTACACAAACCTGCAATAATTAAATGTTAAATAATACAAATATACTTTATATATCTAATTGGGATGTGCCCAAAGCCTAAATCCGAAAAAAAAGAAGAAAAAAAAAAAACATTATATATGGAGCCCCTAAATGGACATGGTTAGGCTTGCTGCAGTAGTTGGTTTGGTTACATTACAGTACATCAGATAAAACTATATTGTGAAGTAGGGGTGTAACAATACATCAATATGGATTGATGCATCGATCAAACGTCTACATCGATGCCACACTTAAAATATCGATATACGGTACCTTTATTTTGACACTCTCCACATCCTCACAACTTTTCTCAGCTGAAATAAACTGACAAGATTGACTGAACCCTTTGTCACAAAAGCCGGTATTTTCCACTGTCAAGGCATCACGAGTTCATGTTTTACAGCAGAAACCACAAGCACCCTTTTTGTTTGTGAACACAACACGAAAAGTCTTTTTTAGCGAATCAGTGCTCAGTAATCAGGTCAGGTGACAAGGCTGCTAGTCACTTTGAAAAGACGCGCTAGCTGAGAGGAGTTTTTTCAAAGGTGATTAAAAGTGATCGAGGATGGATTTCAATGAACTTGATGAACCCGTGATATCTTCGGGAAGTGAAAGGAAAATAAAAGCTGAAACTTTTTCACAGAATCTTGCTAAAACAGCACGTTAGTGGTGAGGGGAAAAGCTCTCTGCATTGCGTCTACGTTAATCACAACAACAAAGTTTGACAGGTGTCTGTCAGCTGAGGAGATTAACAAAGATGAACCAAGTGTTTTATTGTGTATCATAGCAATTACTTGGCTTCGTTTAACTCTGAAACATGAAATGTGGAGTTATCTGCTTTTGCCACACACACACACACAAAAAAAAAAAAAAATATATATATATAAAATACTTTCAATGAACTTTAATTTTATAAGTTACCTGTATTTTCTTAGTTATTATTACTTAAAGGGCTAGTTCACCCAAAAATGAAAATTAAGTCATTAATTACTCACCCCCATGCTGTACCAACCCCGTAAGACCTTCGTTCGTCTTCGGAACTCAAATGAAGATATTTATGATTAAATCTGAGAGGTTGATGACTGCTACATAGGCTGCCTAAGGGAATGAAACTTGACGGCCCAGAAAGTCATTAAAGAAAATGTTTAAATATTCCATGTCGCAACAGTGGCTCAACTATAAGTTTATCAAGCGACGAGAATACTTTTTGTGCGAAAAACAAACAAAAATAACGACTTTATTCGACTATTCCTTTTCTTCCTTGTAGGCCTGACTCTCTTGAAGTCTCGTTTCAGGCCTACAAGGAAGAAAAGGAATAGTCGAATAAAGTCGTTATTTTTGTTTGTTTTTTCGCACAAAAAGTATTCTCGTCACTTGATAAACTTATAGTTGAGCCACTGTTGTGACTTAATTTTCATTTTTGGGTGAACTACCCCTTTAATCAAAACAGCTGCAGTTTGATTGATATTCAAATGCACAAAAAAACAAACACAAAAAAAAAACATGATATATGAAAATGAACAATAACGGAGTTATCTGTTTTTGCAAATGAACTATTTTGAGTTCTCTGTAAATGTCCCAATTGGAAGAGAGTGTACAATTTTCAAATAGTTTAATTACTTTCATGTTATATATTTTGGATGCATTTGTGAGTTAATAAACTTAACTGGTTGTGTACACTTGGCACATAATATCTAAATATCGATAAATCGATTGATATAGCCCTGATTTGAATCAAATTGTAATCGTATCGCAAATTTTTTTTTTGAGGAATCGCCAAATATCGTATCGGTGGCTGAGAGAATCGATATTGTATCATGATGAACTGTCCGATTTACACCCCTATTGTGAAGATAGTAAAGAGAGATGACTGACAGGATGATGTCGGAGGATTTGGTGCGCAACAGATCCAGAGCGTCATTGACATATATCTTATCTTTAAAATATGCGGTCAGTACCACCACTCCCTGTAAATAGACTATGCGTGATCGTGAATTCGGAAGTGAAAGTAAAAATTTAGTGTGTATTCCACAGAGATTCTCAATCCATCCAGGAAGTCTCACCCAAAAATGAAAATGTTGTCAATACTTACTCACCCTCAAGTTGTTCCAAATCTGTATGAGTTTCTTTCTTCAGTTGAACACAAAAGAAGATATTTTAAAGCATGTTGGTAACCATTTGACGGCACCTATTGACTTCCATAGTATTCCATAGTACTTAGTCAATGGCTACCATCAACTGTCTGGTTACCAACATTCTTTAAATATCTTCTTTTGTGTCCAACAAAAGAAAGAAACTCGTACGGGTTTCGGAACAACTTGAGGGTAAGTAATTAATGACAAAAGTTTTATTTTTGGGTGAACTATCCCTATACAAGTGCTAAAGTGAATTAGGAGGCACCTATAAAGGGCTTTTGTAAACTTTTCTGTTTCATTCTAAGTTGTTTTTTAGGGTTATGCTTGTCATTTTAGACTCTTAAACCATTTTAGATGGTTCAGCTGCAGTACACACATACCTTTTTGCTAAATATTTTCCTATGCCAGGTGTGTGGTACGGAGCCCTCAAGGCTTTTAACACGTACACAAATGGTCCTTACTGACATGTTAATATTTTGGCATTTAAATAAACCAAATGCTCAAGGCATATTACTACAAGCAGCTGTGGATATTGGCCGACTGTTTTAAGGTTCAGATCAGTTTCATGATGGGTGGTATAAACTGTTTTTATATAGGGGAAAAGGAAGAAAATGCTAAGCCACAGCTGTGTAATTATCTAAAATGTCCTTAAACCAGCATTTCTGAGAGGGTGTTCAGAATCGATTTAAATCTCATCCAGGCGAGATAAAGGCAGAGAGTCACAGCACATTACGGAGCTTTTATGTGGTCTTTGATGCAGCTTTGCGTGTACTTAATTTGGTGTCACACTGGAGAGGAAGGGACCTCTGACTGTGACCGAAACAATCAGCAGTCCTAAAGCAAAGGGTATGAGTGGACCACTGGATACATGCTGGAACTTTACCACAGGTCCTGCTAGTAAACCCTGACATGGTTCCTCACCCCGGTTCCATTTCAGCTGTGGAGTTAAGCGAAAAAGTCAAGCTTATCTACCATGGCTCATTGTTTTGATTAGAATATGATTGAGGAATAGGGAGGATGATACATTAAAAAAAAAGAATAGTTTAGAGAAAATTATCAAGGAGGAAATTTATGAATTTTGCATGAGTAGATCTGGAAGGAAAGAACAGGTTGAATGGATGACCAAAAGAAGATGGACAAAAGAGACACTTGGAGCAGTGCTTTGGGCTTTTGTAGACAGTGGCCACGTGGTCTTTGTTGAACAAACCTGAATAATGCTCTATTCATTGGGGATAATGTATTCCAGTGGCAGGTCTTGCTCAATCACTTGAAAGACTTTAGACACAATTCACAAGACACAAGAAGTTAAACACAATTCCATTGGTTCTCTGAGGACAAAACTTAAGTTCACATTAAAATATTTTATAAAGTAGTTTAAGCTGAAACCTAATTTCGCAACTCTTTTCCTGTAGTTTGTAGTTTAAAGTCATATGAAGCCAGTCAGAAGACAGTGCCTTTCTAAGAGAAAACAACCAATCCTCTAGGGAAACTTTTTAACGTTTTTGAGGAATTATTTAATTTAATTTATTTTTTGTTCGTTCATTCATTCATTCATTTGTTCATTCATTCGCTATACTTCTATTCTTATGTTACATTTATTTATTTACAGTAATAACAGTACTTGTGTGGTAATGCTGTAGTTTGATGCTTTATTCCAAAGTAGACTCATTAGAAAACATATTGACATAAGTCACAGAGATCAGGACTCCAGACTAACTTTTTTCACCTCCGTCCTGAAACCGTCCTGAAAAACAATTTGAACCGTCCCAAAGTGAATGTCAACCGTCCCAAAATAAAAATGTTGTTTCTGTACTTTGTTATTATCATCTATAGTTGTTAGTTGTTAGTCACATAATAAACACCATTAAAGTGTTTATGATATATATTATTATATTTATTTAGCTCCACTCAAAGTATTTATCTGTAAATAGATAAAACACAGATTTAATAAAAATTAATCTATTAACCTGTTAAAATGAATAATTTTAAAGTTTGAACATGCAATGCAGATACAGATTTAACTACTGTGACTTAAAAAAATATCTTAAAATTAAATAAAACCACTTTTCCTGGAGTAGGACGGTCTTCTTTTCAATGAATGAAATTTGCATTATTTTTAACTACTTGCATACATCATTCTTTATTTTTTCAAGCAGCAGACATATTTATTTGTATGAATTAAATATAATGAATCCTTATTAAAGCTATAAACGAGCAGTGAATGCTTTTCTCTTTTTCTTTTGTTGCTTGAATATTAAGGACACAGACCGCATTAGGTTTATTACCCACTGTCACTTTAAGACATTGGATCATGTCCAATGACATGCGGATACAGATGCACTGATGCACATTCGATATACTCAACTGTTTGAGACACAACCGGCATAGTTGACATGAATACTCTACAAAACGGACATTTAGACATAATGTTGTGTGTATTTGTCCATTCAGACACGAAAGAGAGCTCAATTTCAGTACTCGCGCGCTGTAGGCTAGGTGTCTATGGCTGCACGCTTTGGTCGTGTGTGCGCGCACAGAAAACCGCACGGAATATAGCTTTTTTTGCGTCGTCACTCTTATGCAGATCTATATGTGTGCTTTACTCATTCTCCCAGACGTTTAAATTTTTTAACGTTTTATGAGACATGCAGTGCATGCCAACTCGTGTGCCGCTGGGTAGATCAGCACGTTACAGTAGGCTATGTGCGCAATCGCATCTACCACAAACGCAGGACATCAGTTCTGACCGGATCTCTACCCAAATCGTCACTATCTAACATTTTTGTCTAGTTTTTATTCGTTGAATATCCGTTGTTTAACCAGAGCAACATCTTTGCGATGTCATTAAGCCATTTTATAGATGTACCGGCGGAACAAGTCTCCTGGTGAGTAGCCGGCCAGTGATAGTAACTATAGTAACAGCATGAAAAGCGCTTGGTCGGTTCATTTTGGCATTTTCGAAGTAAGTTAGCCTAATAGGCTAGTAATAAATGAACGCACATACAAAAATGTCTTTCGTCCTGTAGGCGTCCTGGAGAATATTTCTGTTCGTCCTAAACACATTTTCTATCATCCCCATGACGATAGGACGCCGTTAGTCTCGAGCCCTGACAGAGATGCATGTCAAACTTGCAACATTGCTTTGGAAGAATATTTTAATAAATAATACTGAAGTGCACTGCAAAAGTGTTGCATGCTAACTTCACTGAGTACATATACTAGTTAGGTAGCTACAATTGTCAGACAATTCACAGTACATTTATTCAAAGGGATTGTGTACATGCACAAAACCCAACTTTTTTTTTCCGTGAGCAGTCAAACTCTGCTGGCTTAGTCTTCACAGTTGTGCTGCAGAGTATTAATCAATACTTTATGTTCATTTCCGTTTACACTTTTGGTTGACTCTCGCCTATGAGAGCCAGGCTCATCCACAAGCACTCTGGAGCTAAGCCGGAATGAGCTGGAGCGGACTGGATTTGAGCTGGGCCGGGTCAAAACGGGGTATGTGTGTGCCCAGGCTGCGTGTCTGCATCCTGCCTGGTGCCAGGACCCCATAATGCACTTTTTATAGGCACCTCCTGATTTCCTGGATGGAGTGAGTATCTCCGTGGAATATCAATGACTCTCTGCTGAAACGATGCAGTCAGTGGGGATGGACCGCACCGGCTCATAGAATGTGTCTGTGTGCATGCTTGTGTATGAAGTACAGAGATGCATGGTAGTCTGTGAATGTTCTATCATCTCTGTACTGTTAATCTTGTATGTGGTTGTCCTCCACGATGTTTTATTGATTTCATGAAAAGAACACACACACAGAAATATATATATACATATATATGTACA
Organism: Tiaroga cobitis; assembly: GCA_030578255.1. Taxonomy (NCBI): domain Eukaryota; kingdom Metazoa; phylum Chordata; class Actinopteri; order Cypriniformes; family Leuciscidae; genus Tiaroga; species Tiaroga cobitis. The sequence goes on from CM060608.1 coordinate 13,437,818, forward strand.
GTTGTGGCACCCCTGGTAAATATGATCAAAGATGGCTGTACAAATAAATCTGCATTGTTTATCCTTTTGATCTTTCATTCAAAAAAAGAATGACATGTTTGGCTTGTCAAAAATGTTACATTCAGCTGTTGAAAATTTTTGCACAAGTTTTGAAGATCAAGTCAATTTTTTTACCAGGAAAGTTATTTTTTGATGCCCAAAGTTGTTTTTATTGTTTCTTATATCAAATATATTTTATGTAAACTCATACAAATGTAGATACTGTTATAAATAATAATGAAAAAACACTTTAAAACTTTTTCCATTATTACCCCATTAGCATATTTTGATCTCTCTCTCTCTCTCTCTCTCTCTCTCTCTCTCTCTCTCTCTCTCTCTCTCTCTCTCTCTCTCTGTGTGTAGGGGTAACTGAATGTGTAAGTTTGAGACAGTAGAACTTAGAAGCAAAGGATCCCTGCATGTTTCTGTGAGCTATACCCTGCAGTGATGGCACCATGAATACCAATAGCTTTAGCAGGCCAGAGGTTCCTCTCAATCAAACTCGACTCTTTCCCACAGCTACATATGGAGGATTTATGCTTGAGTTTGTGCAAACCAGCCTTTTCTTTTCCTCTACAAACAAACACCCTCTTATAATGCATGCAATTTAAATGTGTTAGTTTCTTTTAAAAATGCTGTTAACTCATTTTTTTCAAGTGTTTCATTCTGTTCTGAACATTTGCGGGCAAATTGAATCTGGTCAAAAAAACATTGCAAATTCACAAATGTCCTTAGCTTGACTTGTTTATCAGTAAATGAAGTACATTTATGGATGATTTTATTTTTACTTCAAACTCTGATTATTTTAGCAAACATCTTTTTTTATTAGCACTGGAGCTCAACAATTTAAATATTACTTGACCCTCTGGGGTCTAAGGTGTTTTTGGGGTCCTTGAGATGTTTTGACATGCCCTGACATTTGTGCTTTTTTCTGTTGCTTATAAACATATTAATGGCACAGGTGAAATTACACTCTATTTAGTACAAACAGGGCTACCATAATATGTGAGCAACATGTATGTACATGCTTGTATTTTTGAGAAAATATTGTTTATGCATGGTTATTGAAAAAACTAAATTAAAGTTTCTGAAAGAAGGCCACAAAACACATACTACATGTGTCCACAAGACTTTTGACTAATGAATGTTGTCGCCTAGAGTTTTTGCTTCAAAATGATCTGAAAATCATCCTGCCTAATTATTCACAAAAAACAATAGATTGTTTTTAATTGTGAAATTTTTTTTTTTTGTTTGGAAAGGCAATATGCGAATGGGCGTAAACGGCCCAACCCCCTCATGAATAATTAGGTGGTTCTCACTTGAGAAGACAAAGACCCGCATAATAATGAGCCTTTCATTCAGGTGTTGCACACAAGAAACTATGCAAAAAGGACTATATATATATACATATATATATACATATATATATATATATATATATATATATATATATATATATATATATATAGGCTATATATATACATACATACACACACATATACACTCATCTAAAGGATTATTAGGAACACCATACTAATACTGTGTTTGACCCCCTTTCGCCTTCAGAACTGCCTTAATTCTACGTGGCATTGATTCAACAAGGTGTTGAAAGCATTCTTTAGAAATGTTGGCCCATATTGATAGGATAGCATCTTGCAGTTGATAGAGATTTGTGGGATGCACATCCAGGGCACAAAGCTCCCGTTCCACCACATCCCAAAGATGCTCTATTGGGTTGAGATCTGGTGACTGTGGGGGCCATTTTAGTACAGTGAATTCATTGTCATGTTCAAGAAACCAATTTGAAATGATTCGAGCTTTGTGACATGGTGCATTATCCTGCTGGAAGTAGCCATCAGAGGATGGGTACATGGTGGCCATAAAGGGATGTCCATGGTCAGAAACAATGCTCAGTTAGGGCGTGACATTTAAACATTTAAACTCTACCATCTGAATCTCTCAACAGAAATCGAGACTCATCAGACCAGGCAACATTTTTCCAGTCTTCAACTGACCAATTTTGGTGAGCTCTTGCAAATTGTAGCCTCTTTTTCCTATTTGTAGTGGAGATGAATGGTACCCGGTGGGGTCTTCTGCTGTTGTAGCCCATCCGCCTCAAGGTTGTGTGTGTTGTGGCTTCACAAATGCTTTGCTGCATACCTCGGTTGTAACGAGTGGTTATTTCAGTCAAAGTTGCTTTTCTATCAGCTTGAATCAGTCAGCCCATTCTCCTCTGACCTCTAGCATCAACAAAGCATTTTCGCCCACAGGACTGCCGCATTCTGGATGTTTTTCCCTTTTCACACCATTCTTTGTAATCCCTAGAAATGGTTGTGCGTGAAATTCCCAGTAACTGAGCAGATTGTGAAATACTCAGACCAGCCCGTCTGGCACCAACAACCTTGCCACGCTCAAAATTGCTTAAATCACCTTTCTTTCCCATTCTGACATTCAGTCTGGATTACAGGAGATTGTCTTGACCAGGACCACACCCCTAAATGTATTGAAGCAACTGCCATGTGATTGGTTGATTAGATAATTGCGTTTATGAGAAATTGAACAGGTGCTCCTAATAATCCTTTAGGTGAGTGTATATATATATATATATATATATATATATATATATATATATATATATATATATATATATATTAGTGCTGTCAAACGATTAAAATATTGAATCGCATTAATGTCATAGTTAACTTGCTATTAATAGCAATTAATCGCACGTTTTTATCTATTCTAAATGTCTTTTGATTTCTTTTTGTCCCATAATTTTTTCTCATTTTAATGCTCTAATCAACATGGAAAAGTGGATCGGCTTGCTTTGTGCAAATGTTTTTTTTATTGAAAACAACATACAGTTTTCAATTTCACACTAACATTCTCACTTGGAGCAAATAATCTCTTAATGTAACACTGTCCATCAATAAAAGGGTGAAAGAAATACTGACGAGGTACTGATATTGACAAGGGGGCGGAGAATTCGCATCAGCTGGACGTGCTGCGATCGCGATGATGATAGCCCAGTTCACAACGACAAAATACACACATCACTTTGGTCTTGTCAATGGAACCATTTGGCAACTTTTTAAAAGTAAACTTTCCATTCAGAATCTCATTAGCATCCATTTCGGCGTCTCGCGCTCGTCATCCACTCAAAACCTAACGTTAACCTACTATTTGGCCGGCTCGCAAACAAGTGTGTGCGGCGTCGTGCCTGTTGTTTTGTTTCCCGTCTAGCTAGATGCGCTTGCGCTTTGGTCGACGAATCAATAAAATGTCCTCGCGCATGCAGCGTCCAGTTGCAAAAGCATGTGAAAAAAACTACAAAGTTTGCTAGGCCAAAAAGACCGTTAATCTTGCAATAAAAAAATTAATGCCGTTAAAATGGGTTTGCGTTAACGCCGTTAATAACGCTTTTAACTGACAGCCCTAATTATAATCAAAATATAAATGAAAGTCAAAAGCTCATTTTTAGTCATACCTGGAAACAAATCCTGTTCAAATAGGTCATATGGGCCATTCTATAGAATTGGTTCAGAGTTGGAAACATCTTGAAAAGAAAACTGTCTTTTTCCATAAATCTCTTATAAAGTATTATTTTTTAAAGTAGGCCAATACATTTTATCATACATATTTCGAAGTTAAGGATTAATTATTTTGATATAGCCTAGCTTGCATTGGAACAAACACTATAACAGTTGATTAGTTTATTTTTGACAAAACATACTATATATTTAACATCTGAGCAGAAACTGTCTAACAAAAGCTTATTTGATGTCTATTTTAGAGTAAAAACTTTATAATCTATCCAAAACTAGGCAACGAAATGTCATTACAGACGCTATTCTATATCGCGATTAGAACAAATCTCAGTAGGCTATAGCAATATAGTTTGGATATGTTCATGTAAAAATAACGTTAACTAATGTAGGAGCGAGAGTGAATGAACGCACAGATGCGATGTACAGCTGTAGTAAACAAATGGTAAATGGACTGCATTTATATAGTGCTTTCACAGACCCAATGGCCACCAAAGCGCTTTACAATTTGCCTCACATTCACCCATTCACACACCGACAGCGGTGTCAGCCATGCAAGGCGCCATCCAGCTCGTCGGGAGCAGCTGGGGTTAGGTGTCTTGCTCATGGACACCTCAACACTTGGTCAGGTGGAACCGGGGATTGAACCACCAACCTTCCGGTTTGTAGACAACCTACATGAACCACTGAGCCACTGCCGCCCCAACAACATAGAACATTGCGCATGCGTCTGTGCCTGCCATCCATCCATTCATTCATTCATTCATTCATTCATTCATTCATTCATTCATTCATTCATTCATTCATTCATTCATTCATTCATTCATTCATTCATTCACACACAGACACGCAATTCATATTTAAACAGTCTTTGTGCAGTTTACAGACACCATTCAATAACATGATTAGAACAAAGCACTTAAGAATAAATAACTTTATCCGTTGCTCCTCGAAATGAAACTACCAGCACTTCTGAGGTAACTTTTCCAGGATTATTACGATAGTATTATTCCTCACAGCGCAGCAAAATGAGATAAAGTACAAGATTCTTATTAAACTGGATGTTTTATCCAGCTGATGCGGGCGTTTTCGTGGCTTGCCTCAACATTTGCGTTTGAATAGCGCGCGCTCTCAGTGGGCGTGGTCATATTAACACATAATACGCTATAATTAGCTAAAAGGAAAAAAGACTGACATTTCTCTCTTTTCATACAGATTACATAAACTGAGAATATTTGTTTTTTATATAAATTACTTCATTTAAAAGAGAATTTCAGCTTCATAACGAAAAATCTTTCGTGCCTGTGTGACAAGTATTTGCTTAGTTACAGTTCGTTTTCGGACGCGTTTCAGAACTTCACTGACAGAGAGAAGGCAAAATTTGCATCATGTTTATTTTTCTTTATTTGACAAAAAGCAGAACACTTTGTTTTTATTGTGAGTATCCACAAAACAATAGACACTTAACAGGATCTCATGTACAACACTTCAAAGATCAAAGTCAACAGAGTAATTTGAGTCTCTTTTGCACTGATAAGGAAAAAAGTAATCTTGTCGCGCCCGCGCGATAGCTGACCCCAAAGGGTTAGGCAAAGAATGGCATGAAGCCAAAATGATCTTTACACTGAATTAGGCTATTGATTTGCACTGAGATCCAGTATCTGCACATCAGCTGCATTTTGATAATTATAGAAATGCTGCGTAATTGTGTTTGCATTCATTTTATGTTCTCTGAACTAAATGTGTTAACTAAGAGCTAACTATGAAAATATTATATTATAATCACAAATAAATATTATAGCCATTTGATGGACCTAATTTAATTGTATATTGTGAAATTAGATTTAAAGTGTTCTTTGCTGTGAGGGTTTGAGAACAGAGGCATGTCCGTGCTGGGTGGAAAGTGGGCACTTGTAATTCAATGATGTGTTGGTGTGCTGGGGACTAAAGCTGGCCAAGCCTGCAGGAAGTGAATTATAACCTCTCAATTAAATCTGGGCATCTATGAAATATTGAATTGGAAACTCTTGAAGATTCCAGTCACGCTGTAGTGCTGCATAAAATCTGACTGACTGCCTCCCCGGGCCTGTCAGAGGCAAGGCTGGGGCTGATCAGCTTGGCTTTTGCACACACACACACACACACACACACACGCACACACACACACGCACACACAGGAATTTATACAAGCTTATACATTAAAATCTCTCTAGTCTTTTTTCAGTACATGCTTTTATCCTTCGCTCTAAAGATAAACTAAGTACTAAGAATTCATGCCTGTGTTTAAGTGTATTCTAGCTATGTCATTGCTGTCATGCAGGCATCTTAGATAGACTATAGAAAATGTCAAGATCAGGCACTTACTGCAAACTTTAAGTAATATTCCCAAGAATGAATGCTTATTGGAAACAGTTATATTAGATAATGTAAAAAAAATAATAATGTGAGAGACCTTGAATGTTTCTAAAATACCATTTGTTTTATTTTTTCAGGTTAGTGTAACACCACCTGGGTATCTACACTTGACTTAATTGTGTTATTGTGATAAAAAAAACTAATTTGATTTCCTTCTTTAAAAATGGTGCGTTTAATATTCTATGCATTTTATTAAGACACATGATGGGGAAATGAAATGTACTGCATTGTAGGAATGACCCTAGTCAAGGGAATTTAGCTAACTTCATGTGTAAGGGGAAACCGATACGGAAATGCGTGGAACAGCTCCCTTTTTTCTCTCGCACAGACAATATATGTATATACATTTTTAACAAAGCTTTATCAGTTAAGATTCCTACCGCTTTTTATGCCACACACTAGCAAAAAGCAATATGAGAAACATTTTTTATGTGTAAAGTAGGCAGTGTCCTAGGTGCAGAATGAGTCTGCTTTGTCTTGTTTTCTTGTTGCAGAAATTATAGACAATAAAATGGAAGACATATTATAATAGAGTGATATTCTAATAGTGTTTTTATATTGCTCGTAATACAGAGACTTGCATGAGTGTGTGTTTTTAGAGAGTAAGAGAGAAACTCGTGCAGGTTGATTGTTGATTCATAGATACTAAGGGATACTAAGGGTTTAAGAATCTCACTCCATCTGTGAGGGTATGAATTATTTATCTTGCAATGTAAATGTGGCATATCACCAGAATATCCAAGCACATCAGGGACCAATTGTATAGAAAGAGTCTCCTTCAAACAGTTTTTAATTGACTCCTGGACAGTATGGCGTGTGAGGAAACCTGTGAGGTACACAAATATCTAAAAGAAGATTCCTGTGTATAAATGCTTTTCCAACGTAGTGACATGAAAGGCAGCGTCATCCCTTGAGATTCCTTATTTAAAATGCATGCAGATCTTAGTGGTTTGTCAATGCTCGCAGACCATCTGCGGTGGGAAAACATGCCGAGATGTTCAGTTGATCTCTGGGCCACTACCCCTCCTGTTAGAGCTTATAGTCTTGTACAAGCCATACATTAAACAAGCCAGTCCTTCTCTCAACAACCTATCGTGGCTCTTCAATGTAAGCTTTGCAATAAAGGAATCGCTGTGTTTTTTTAGGAGGCTGTGTTGGCTGTGCACAGTGGTGCCATGATGCCTCAATGGCCGGTTTTATGATCGTCCATCAGTGTGGGCCAATGTAGCGTGTAACATGGGTGTGATTCCCGCAGTATCTCACTTAAACATTACACCTGGTGAGATTCTTTAACTCCATTCAGCAATCTCCAATTCTCCAATCGGGCTCCCTGCTCACACATGCACCTGCAATTTGCATCTTTTTGTGCTTCTAATTAGCTGCGGCTATCGCATTAGCCAGGAATGTATGAATATATATATATATACACATACATACATATATATATATATATATATATATATATATATATATATATGTGTGTATATATATATATATATATATATATATATATATATATATATATATATATATATATATATATATATATACACATACATACACATATATATATATATATATATATATATATATATATATATATATATATATATATATATATATATATATGTATATGTGTGTATATGTGTGTATATATATATATATATATATATATATATATATATACATATACATATATATATATATTTATACCACGGGCTGTTTAAATACTTGATTCTGATTGGCTGGAAGGTGTGCAGTAAAACCGTTTAATGCACAGGTATTTCCAGTCAGTTTGATTACAGTTCGAAATCAATCCGCTACTATAAACATTAGTAACCATAGTAACAGAGTTACACTTGCAAACAGAGTGCGAGAGAGACACATATCATATGAAAACGTTTATTTAGGTAGGCTCAGAGCCATAGAGAGAAAGAGTTTATCTTGATGTCTCTTTGATGTCGCCGCGATGGCTGTCACGTGGATCATGTAAGCCCCAATAGTTCCAAAACATACGCTGGCTGTCATTTTCTTCTATGGGACAGACAGCAGCGATTGCATTATTAAACGGTACATATAAAATAAAACACACACACAAGTACTTTTTCAGCTGTTACTGCATTAATGCATTTTGTTAATGTCAGTTTTGCATTTGGAGAGGCAGGGTGACAACGAAATACTGTAGTATTACTTAGATACATTTTAGGCTTTTTTTTTTTTTTCGAGGGAAAAGACAGAGCTAGATAAGATTGAAGCCGACAAAGATGAGGTCAATACGAAAAAGACAACTAAATGGGCAGTTAAAACGTTCAGTGACTTTTTTGCGCCAAAGACAGAACAATAATTTCGAGACCTACTTTGCTTCTCTTTTAAATGAGACATTGCGGTACGTTAGTTGTATGCCTCTGTTCAGTCTACCGCTGGACGCGAATACAGTGTTGCAAGTTTGATGTGTCTCAGAGCAGGTATAAACCATCACATTACAAAATACAATACATTTCAATAAATGTAATGTGTCTTTATAGTAATCGTGGCTAGAGACGCCGGTTTTATTTCTCACTCTACAATTAATTTAAATTGTCACTGTTGCCTGTCATTCATAAATAATTTTAATAAATCCATTAAAGAATCATTCTCTGTCTCTCTCTCTCTTTTAATAATTAGTTTAAATAAATGTGATAATTCATTCAAATAAAAGCAATCCGATGGCTCTACTTTATTTAAAGTGGACGGAGTGCTAGAACTAACGAGCCGTAACTTAAGAAAATAACTGTCATTTTTACACGTCTGTTAAAAAATTACACTGTAAACATCAGTTATAGCTTTAACTTCTTTTTAATTTGGCAAATAACCGAGGTATAAGCGGGATAATCCACGGCTAGCCATGCATTAAAGGATTTTAATGCACGACGTAGAGGCAACCACCCTCCGCTTCGCGTCGGGTGGTTCTTCGCCTCTACGTCGTGCATTAAAATCCTTTAATGCATGGCTAGCCGTGGATTATCCCTTACATATATATATATATATATATATATATATATATATATTAGGGGTGTTCATCGACTACATTTATGAATCGATTTATATTCCTATGATCCAACTTCATCGATCTGTGTTCAGCAAGTTGGCCTTCCGGACGACATATATCGATCTAACATCGTTTTAAAAGGTAATCAATCGATTGTATCGATACTAGGAAATAACGCATCGGATTTAAGCAGGTCAGACTTTATATGGATGTTTTTTCTTACCACGTTTAATGATAAAGCCGTTAAACGTTACTCGATTCAGTCATTCATTCGTGACAAGACAAAAAAGATCGCGTTGACTGTGACACACACACACAGAGAAAGACTCGCGCCAGTATCGTGCGTGCGCACAAGACAGCACGCCAGAATACAGTTCTCTTTCGCGCTTGAACGAACAATAACACACACAATTATGCCAAAATGTCTTTTTGTCGAGTATCAGTCTATGGCCGTAAAGAGTTGTGACTCATGAGAGAATGAGGCGCGTGTGTGATCCGCGTCTCTGTCAGACTCAGGAGCGGCAGGTCTTAAAGGGACAGTACACAGTAGCCACTAATTATCTCTGTCGTTAAAGTTAATCAAAGAACAAAAGGAACAGAGAAAAACACCCAATGCTCTTGACTAAATAACTTTTGTAACTTTAATATGGATTATTCTATAATTTATAATGTTTGCAGTGCAGACTGTTGAACTTAATTCAATGTCTGTATGTCCTACCTGTTGTACAGGAATGTCCAGACATTTAATCCAGACATCAATGGCTTATTGATCATTATAGCGGTTATTAATCATTTAGTTGTTGTTGCAAGTTTGAGTTGAGAAATAGCCTACACATTTCAGCATTATCACTAATTGTGTACATTTTCCTTGAGAACCAAGCAAGTTCACTCATGAAATCATTTGTTTATTACCGTAATTCCTCAAATAAAAGCCGGGGCCTTTATTTACCTAAACTGCAGAAGTTAACAGGCTTTTATTTGAAGCAGGCTTTTATTAGAGGCAGGCCTTTATTTAAAAAAAAATCTAAATAAAATTTCCGTCTGGGTTCCATGCTCCTCAAGACAATTTCGTTTTCAATAAAGTTGTTGAAAAGACCGTTACACTAGCAGCACTAAATTATAT